>OY757928.1:32082141-32257141 GCA_963585895.1 Sepioteuthis lessoniana | reverse complement strand
AGTGTGTGTTTTCTCGTATATTTCAAGGAAACCTTTCTTCTTTATCTGACGATAAAAATGACCAAGATATCAGTGTGTTGTCAGCAAACGGAAGTAAGTCCAAGTTGAGTCTATATCTATGTCACGTTTGTGTTTGTATGACTGCTGGATGCATACTTTTCCCAAGCGTATTAGGACAATTTGAATTCCAGGAACCTCGACCAGGATTTGAACTCGGGTCGCTGGGTTCATTTCCTACAAAGATAATCAATACACCACGAGTATTTCCTAGTAACTATAAGTCTGATACCATAAAAATAGATTTGAACTTTTTAAACTTTTATATTTCTAAAACTATTATACTTATTCAATATGATAATATCGATTGTATTGGTGATATAATTCAATATGATAGTGGAGATTTTATTGGAAATGCGGTTATCATCATTGTAAGTGAACTCGGCTATCCCAGTTCAAGTCCTTAACGAAGCTGTTTGCATTTCTGTCATGTTGATATACCCCATGATATCACTGCATGGACCTTCCCTGACACAATAAATCGTGACTGATTCGATAAATGAGTCAAACGAGTTTAGTCAGTTACCGGTAACCGTTATTGTCTTTATTTCCGTAAATATGATGATCATCATCATGTCATGCTGCTAGCACGGATATCCCTGACCCCCTCTCGGCAATTCTCCCTATCGTTCATTGTCTCTGGCAGGTCTTCAGGGCTACATCCCGTATCCTCACATAGCTGCTGTATGTATGTACGAGCTGGTCGTCCTGCTTTTGCTCGGCCATATGTAGGGGTCCATCGGAGTACATCACTTATAAGCTCGTCCCTGCTTCTCCAGCAGTGTCCTGCATGTCTGGTTCGTCTAACTTGGATAGTTTTCGTGATGGGAGGTAGGTGACCGTATAGTTGGTGCCTTATGGGATGTTGCCGCCAGGACTTGTTCAATATTGCTCACAGCATTCTTGTGTAATTGCCGTCTAGCTTCTTCTCCAGCCGTTTTGTTAGCGTCCAAGTAGTGCATCCATACAGCAGTATCGACACGACCGCTGCCTGGAAGAAACTGCGTTTCATTTTATCGGTTAGTTTTGATTTCAATATGTTGTGTGTTGATGTCTTTTTCGGTTGATGAGACACTGCTTTCTAGGTAGGTGAATTTATCTACCAGTTTCAGAAAGGTTCCGTCTAGTGTGGAAATGTCGCCTGTTTGATTATAGTACATATATTCAGTTTTATGTGCATTGACATGGAGGCCAATGCCTGCGACGGCTCGTTCCAAACTATGCAGTAGTGTTTCGGCTTGGTTGGGTGTATTTGCCAGTATCGCGATGTCATACCTTACATCTCTTTGTATTATTCATTTCTGGTCGTTCCAGACCACAACAATTTCACATTGGGAAAGGCATGAACCCATCTCTTCTCGTCAACATCTGTAGCCGTGTTTGTCCTATTAACATAGGACAAGAGTATCTACATAGGACAAACTTAGCTCAACAACGTTTTTCCAAGCAATTATATGGTTTAGTTTGGTTTGATTTGGTTTGATTTAATTTTGTTTGGTTTGGTTTGGTTTGGTTTGATTCATCAACCCCTTATTTGATATCGAAATTTGTTTAAATTGTAATTATTTTATTATAATCCTAATTATTTATATTTTTAACGTTCCATTGCAAATATTTATAAAATCATACTTCTACTTGTCTATAGCTACCCTTTGTTTGCACACAACTACATGGTATCAAGTTTTCCTATCTAATACAAATAATTTGCAGGTTAACTATATGGTTTCAACCAACTGTTCATTGTTAATATTAATAATCATGATAATAATGATAATAATGTGCGTTCGATAAAGTCACCAAATGATTGATGAAAGGAACTGGCGGACTTGGAAATAAGAGGACGAGTGGAGACCATCCAAACTACATTATCAAGATCGGCCAGAATACTAAGAAGAGTCCAGGAGATTTGAGGAGATTTGCTGTTACTCTAACTCCTGTAAGAATCCATCAACTAACGCAGGGGTAAAAATCTCTCAAATGAGTAAAATAATAGTAATAATAATACCACTAATAATAATTTGCTTGCACACAGCTATTTGGTTTCAAGCATTCCTATCTAATACTAATAATTTCCAAGCAGATCTATTTGACCCATAAATGGGACCCTAGCAGGTACTACCAGACCAGGTCAGAGTGGACCTGGGAGTAATGGCAGTAAAAGGGTACTTCAGCATCCCCAAAGATCCAGAATTGAAACCTCGCCATCAGATGCAATTTCACTGACGATTGCGTTTTCTATTTCATGGAAAACATTTGAAACTATTAGTAATAAGACAAAAGCAAGAAAGAGTTACATCCTAATTTCTTTTATTTCATGTATTGCTCTGCAAACCAGCATTTGAGTACTTATGACTTAACCGAGTTTGAGTCTCCATCAAATTGTATTATATACGCTCTGAATGTGAATTTTGTTATACCCCAGTGAATAAATAGGGAACTAACAATAGCCATACATTGAGCACTCTCATAGATTTATATGAGTTTCCTCATATATTCTATGTAAAGAATAATCCACACCCACTGTCCTTGGACACTGACTGGATATTATATATATATATATATATATATATATATATATATATATATATATTATTCAAACAGGTCTTTTAAAAGACCTCGGAATATTTTTTCTTTATGATTTTCAAGAGTAGACATTCAGGTCTTCTTGTTTTTTGTACATCGGGATCAAGATGATAGAGAAAGTGTCCCATATTTTTTACGGAAGTATTTTCAACCATATCACTGGTCATCTTCAGTGGAATTATTGGTTGTGGTGATAGTTTGTTTTGGTGTGCGTTTTATTTATTCGGAAGGTTTTTTTTATAGTTGGTCCATTCAGTTAGGAGCGCTTGGGTAAAACAATATAAGGCACTGTCCATCATCTTGATACTGATATAGGAAAAACAGCAAGAAGGCTTGAACGTCTATATTTGAAAATCATAAAGAAGAAATATTCAGTGATCTATAACAAAGCCTGTTTGAATCATAAATTGGTGCCAAAATGCACAACACACACACACACACACACACACACACACATACATACATATATATATATATATATATATATATATATTTGTATATATATATTCTAAGTTTGATAGCTTCGTCTTGTCGTATTGGATAACTTGTGAGATGCTCGAGCATTCTTGACAAACGCAGATTTCTTCTCAAGAGAAAATTAAAACGATCGATTGACACTTCTTGTGTTAAGAGACAGTAATAGCAGCTTTTAAATGATTTTTATTTATTTATCTATTTATTTATTTATTTTGCCTATTCATATTTTATTTAATTAACAGCTTTAGAAAGTAGCGCGAATAATCTCTACATCAGTGTAAATATTATGAGCACTGAAACCAAAGAGCGGAAATTATTTCAGAATTAACTTTTATTTAATTATTGCTTTTCACTTTTTCCTACTTCTGTGGTAATTTTTGTGTGACTGAGGCAATGTATTTCTTTTTTCTTCTGATTTTTGGTAATTCAATTCATATTCAAATGAATCTTTTAAAAACGTTGCCGAAAAGTTGATTATTATCGATTATACGGGAAACAAAGCATTCTTTCTGTTTAAGTAAAAATAAAAGGCACCTTTTTAAAAATTTGACATTAAATATATCGAACAGCATAATTTTCGTCCATTGGCATCGATGACGACTACTAATTAAGCAAAGTTCAGCAAGCGATTATCGAGATGGTTTGGAGGTGCTCTTGGCGTAACAGTTATCGTCAAAGAAAATGGACTTGGAGAACCGATTTCAAACCCTGGACGAGTCTGTTTACCTTTATCACTGTGCTAATACCTTTGGGAACGGTATAAATCTAACTATCCTTCCTCCAGCTATGGTAAGACTACCCATGATGGAGGTGTTTGGTAAATACATACTCAAGTAATATTTTTCCTGGTCTATAGAACTAGCCATGGTTTTTCGAAGACCAGAAAGAAAAATGGTGCGCCAGAGTGCCACAGATTCTCTGAACAACACGCCTCAGGTTTTGAATTCAGAGTTTTTTTCCTTCTGTGACATAATTACCTACATTACCCTCGGTACTCTGGATAGTGGATGTACCGAACATTTGTGGAGGTGTGATTTACAAGTGACAAGTAAAAGTTCATTAGTGATGAAGCAAGCCTGAGAATCAAACGGGAACTCGTCGATCGGCTATATACAGTCATGTTGATTTTGAGATATATAGTTAGATTCGAAGAGTCATTAGGGATTTCTGAGAATAAGCTGAGTCAAACTTGTCTTGTGAGGTTTAACGTTTGAAAAACCTTTTTGAGTGGCTTCAAAACAATCCAAAAAAGCGGGTGGAATTTTGGCTGGTACTTAAATCTCTTCACTCTCGTACAATGCCGATATTTATCATACACCCCACCAGCATACGAGTGCAGCACAAGGCCGTTTTTAAGGTGGGTCCGGTCGCAGGGTCGAAGCCCAGACGCATCCGACAGTCCAAAAAATGCCTCGGGTCTCGTCGGCATTCCCCTTTTTTGGGGCGCCTCAGGCGCCAGGCGATAAACCTAATCCCTCTGAGGAGGGTTAAAGTTTGGGGGGACGGCCCTCTGAAGCCAGAGGTATATTCAGTGCTGAGCCACACCCGACCGAACCGCTCTGCACGAACACGGCCAGCCAAAATGTGACCCAAACACCGGAGAGAGTCACGCAGTAAAAAGCGTGCTCCTCTCGTACAATACCGATTACTGAGTATGGAATGCTAAACACCACTAACTCGCAATGTTACATTTCACATCTATTTTGCATACGCACGTGTCTCTACTCTTTAGTCAGACCTCTGACTGACCTATTCATATATCCACCATTTCTATTCATGTGAACTCCAGTAACACAATCCATTTCAACACTTGTGTTTGCTGGCTAGAGATCCGTGTTCAAATCACACAGGTCGGTATCAGTACATTCTTCTACATAACAGATCGAAATACTTGAAAGCATTTAGTGTTCGGGGTATAAATTAAATTGAAACTAATGATGAGGATCCCGTCTTATAGTTTGAGAAATGTGGAGTATTCCTTCATTACTATTGCACATTAATATTGCTTCATTATTCTTATTATTATACTATATTATAATATTATTACATTACTATTATTACATTATTATTATTACATTATTATTATTTACTCCCTGCGAATATTTTTACATCAGTATTAGCTGATGATTTTTCACTGGAGTTTGAGTGACAGCAAGTCTCCTCAAGTATCTGGAACTCTTCTCAGTATCCTGGTCGTTCCCAATAGTGCTGAAGTCTGGATGGTCTCCACTCGTCCTCCTATCTCCAAAGCCTATAGCCTCTTTAATAATCCTTTAGTTACTGTGCCAAAAGCATCAATCATGATTGGTATAATTGTCACCTTCATGTTCCACAGTTTTTCAATTCCTTAGCAAGGTCGAGGTACTTCGAACTGCTTCTTATATTGAGAAATGGTATTCAGTTGCCGGGTCGCATTTCGCCCGGCCGTGCTGGCAGCGGCGCGGATCTGGCCGGGTGTGTCTCGGTAGCTGAAGATTTTCCTACGGCCTCAGGGGGCCTTTCCCCCAGGCTTTTACCCCCTTTCGAGGGGGGTTGGGTTAATTGCCCGGCGTCTGAGGCGCCCCTAATAATGGGAATGCCAAAGGGGCCGTAGGCATTTTTGGGAATCGCCGGGCGCGTGTGGGCTACGGCCCTGCGCCCGGTCCCACCTAAAAAAGGCCTTGTGCCACACTTGCTCGTTAGGTGGGGCGAGTAACAAATACCGCAAGGTCGAGGTACTTATCCTTCTTTTCATATTCTTTCAGTTTTATTCTGTGGTCAGCCGGGACAGCAAAGTCCACAATTTTGCAAGTTCTCTTTTTTGTTGATTATTTTTAGGTCTGGTCTTCTGACCGAGATTAGGTGATCCGTCTGTATGTCAAAGTCCCAAAGGAGTTTATGTGTGTCATTCTCTAGGACAGATGCTGTGTTGTGCATATACCATTTGTTTGTATGGTTAAATTTAATTTTCTTCGCATCTCCCAATAGATCACCTTGTCCACTCAGTCGTGTGTAGTCTTATACTCCTTCTGTGTTAATTTGCTGCATTTGCTTATTATGTGATTGATGGTTTCTTCTCTATTACCACATAACCTACATTTGCTATTTTGTTGCGTCTTATTATTATTATTATTATTATTATTATTATTATGTAATTATTATTATAATACTATAATTGTTATTATTACTCATTACCATTCTTTCATTACTATTGCTCTCAATCTCGGGGTGGGAGTACTTATTATGGTCCCAGCTATGGGTCAACAATATTTTACAAGGGATTATTATAAATATTAAATAGAGTTATATATATATATATATATATATATATATATATATATATATATATATATATATATATATATATTCCCCCCCATATATATATATATATATATATATATATATATCGTATTCTGACATTACTTTCTTTTACATATTTTAAAGAATATATCTGGAGGTTATGAATCGATATGAATTCATATTTTATCTTAAGCAATAACAAAAATAAAATAAGATATCACAAATAATAATAATGAGATAATGTTTATATTTTGATGTCACGGAAATAAAGATTCTCACTTTTTGGAATTAACAAAACAAAACCTCTAGCCTAAATCAAGTCATTTGATAAAAAAGAAAAAATTTACTGCTGCAAATCGTATCAAATAATATTATACGGTTCATGACAAATAATTACATATTTAGAGACATTTATCCTAAAGTTCATTTCATGTAGACATCTAAAGATTCTCTTTGACTCCATGTGTCAATACTGTACTCAGAGTCAACAGTATTTAGTTGTTGAAGTGATTGCCGTCACGATCTTTCTTGAATATCCGTTCCTTTGTTATGTGTCAGCTGTGTCGTTTTCCCAGAGGACGAACGTATTATGCGTATAAAGCTTACAATTGTGTGGGAGATAAATTTAACGTGAAATTTTCCCCGTCTACACTTCACAATAAAGTGGACAATGATGCGTTTAGCTGATAGATTTAATGCGACTTCAAGTGTACAAGATCGAGATACCTGCCATCTTTGTTATCTGTCAAAGGTTTCAATGATGTGCCCGGGCGTTTAACTCGCGTACGCTGAAAATCTCTTAGAAATATATCTTTACAGATTTGGCTATCTAAAGCTACAATTTTCAGGCCTACAAAGAAGTTCGGTTTGTTTGGGGTTTTTGTTTAATGGTATATCTACCTTCGTTGGTTATTTAATGCCCCAGCGATACTTGCAGAAGAAAAGTAGTGATACTATTTAACCCATAGCTGAGAAAGCTAAAAAGGGTTCATACCTTTCCCAAAGATATTCGTCCGAAAGCGAACCAAATTGCGTGAACGGAGTTCAAACTCACTCATTGCAATGTCACAGTCCAGAGCGTTAGCCACTACGTCACGGGACCCCATCCAGCCTTGCTAATTAAAAAATTAAAATAGTTTAAATACAAATAGTCAAAAGACGATGACATCACTTTTAAAAAAATATCTGCCAATGTATTACTAGAAATCTCATTCTGTCTGCATGTAACTGTAACCTAGGAAACGGCACATCATTGCGAAATTTCATCTAGAACAATATATTCAAAAATGTCATGGAGAACCAACATCATTTTCAGTTCAATTTAAAAGAGAATAATTATTTGGGCCAGTTTTCAATCGCATTAAAATTTAGTTTCTATCTATATCTATATCTAAACTAGGATAGCGAATATACAAAGTCAACGGCGCTTGCTGGCTGTTGCTTGGTCTGATGATCACTAAGGCGAAAAATTGACCGTCACCGGTATCGACGCTCTCCTGACTTTCATGCAACTATTGGCTCTGACCTAAGTATATTGAGCATATTTTATTTATTGTAATTTCTAATAAGACAGTATTTAATCCAGTAAATCCGGAGTTGGGAACAATTCCAAGTAGGACTTATAAAATATTCAAAAATAGAATATTAAATTTAAGTAATCCAGGTCAAGAGCTCAACGTAAATAAAATCCATGGTATAAATTATTTTCTTTTAAAAACCCATCAATTGGTCACATTAAGATAATAAATTTATTTCCATCCAGTTAAAAAGCATTGATATAAATCAATGCTCTAAAAGTTTAACAGGACTTCTTCAGATCAAACAAGAAATTGAATTAAAATAACTTTTTCACATTCGCAGCCAGACTAGAAAAAAATCTTATTTCTCCTATATAATAGTAATCCTTTCAATTCAAGTAACAATAAGTATCAACTTATTTTGGCATGTAAAGGAACATCCGGTTTCATTATACTTCAACATAAGCTGAAGCGCATTAGCTCTTCTCAAGAATTGAGCACTCCCGGTCGCCGATAACGTTTATGTAAAATATATACGAAAAATTCGCAGACAATGACGATATCTCTGGGAGTAAGATATCTAATGTAAAGTCAGCCGGGTTTCGATCTCGACTTGAAGCATCTCGCGTGTATAGCCTCACTGAAGAGTTGTGATACAACGAATTTGTCTGTGGATGACAATATATATATATATATATATATATATATATATCATCATCATCATCATGTCGCGCCGCCTGCGCGGATATCCCTGACCGTCTCTCGCCATTTCTCCCTATCATTCATCGCCTCCGGCAGGTCTTCAGGATTACAACCCGTGTCCTCACATATATATATATATTATGCTCAAATGTAACCGTAAACAATTAAAAAACAGCGTATCATAGCAAGAATTTTATTTGAGCAATAAGCTTTTAAAAAACACTAACGTAAAGAATAAACCAAATTCCAGTACAATTTGCAAATGATTGATAATTTGGGGGTCTACAATCGCGCTTGACGCTATTTCTTAACAATCTAAATTATTGATATAAAGGAGATAACGGTTGGCGAACTTTGTTAGCAGACAATTGTAGGTGCGCTTTAATCTTACTGGGCGATCCACACTTTCAGCCTTGTTCCAAAATAAGCTAAATTTGATAAAAGCAAAAAATTCAGCACAAAACCTAGTGCACCACGCGTCGTTTAATAGTTGGCAAACTTAGCTAGCGGACCATTGTTAGTTGAGTTCGAATCTCACTGGGAGCCTTGTTCCAAAATAAGCTAAATTTGATAAAAGCAAAAAATTCAGCACAAAACCTAGTGCACCACGCGTCGTTTAATAGTTGGCAAACTTAGCTAGCGGACCATTGTTAGTTGAGTTCGAATCTCACTGGGAGCCTTGTTCCAAATTAAGCTTAGTAAAGGCAAACAAGCTTGGTTAACAGACTATTAGTAAGATTGTTAGTGAGTTCGAATCTAACTGAGTGCCCCATATTTATAGCTTTGTGCCAGTGAGAAAAGGGTGCCATGCTATTGTAATTAATCTTGCAGAAATAACAATAAACGAAAATAAGCCAAACGAAAGTGAATAACCCCGGCGAACATTTTGATTCCACGGGTGTTATTTAAGGTTTTAATAAAAATCGTGTCTGTACGTAATATTTTAATCTCTTACATCCTTTACAGTTGGCCTTGGGAGGCTGTTTTTAATATCTTTGTCGAAAATAGGTTCCTTATTTAGCTTCAGTCTCTGTCACTGAAATCCGACCTGTGTCTTTACACACGAATCTGTTGTCCTTTATCTTATAGAACGAAATGAAAGGTGAATTTGGACAAGTAATCTTCCTATCATCTGCGAAGTTTGCGTGCTTATTTCGTCAGAGCACGACTCTTTTCTATTAGCTCAAAAATAACCAATATGGCGTGAGATTTATATGGATGTCATCTTACGAGTTGTAATTCTGATATAATTAAATGTGCTGGCTCTGGTTTCATACAAGTCACGCCTTGTGCATGCCATGAACGCGCGAGCCGATCTCATAATATCTGCAGCGTATAATAATGTATATATTATTCAGTTGAGCGCCCTCTCATAACACAGAATGAAACGTGCTATACACAGGGTGTCTACATAATAAATAAACAGTTTCAAAACCGTATTTTATCAGAAAAATATTTATCACGATATACAGTTTTTTAGAGAAGCACTTGACGTTTATTACTGTAACTTACAGTCGAGCTTAAGTTTCTTTCTTTCTAGTGGCATATCAACCTTGATGCGTTATTTAATGCCAAAGCCATCCGTGTAGAAGAATAGCAGTGATACTATCTCTAAAGCATAGCTGAAGGGATGAAGAGGTTTGTTGGTTTGTTAGCATGTCAATCCTTATTAGGTCATTTAATGCCGACGTTAGTCTTTTTTTGCAAGCAATTATATGATTTCAAGTAAATAATGATCCTCATTTGTGGAGACACTCAAAGCGTAATAGTTATCATTGTAAGAAATGAACACAGCTATTCGAATTTAAATCCTGAACAAGGCTGTTTACATTAGGGGAGGGTGGAAGGAGGAATGGGTTCATGCCTTTCCCAAGAGTTTTTTCTCTTGAAAAGTTGATCTACTTTGTCGCTTTTCCAATTTTTAATCTGCTAGTTTTCATCTTAAAAGTTTTATTGATTTAAAATAGTACAATTACCTTTGTGTTCTTAAGGAGATCAAAACGATTCAAACCATACGATGTTCATGAGACAACACTACAAAGCTTATCTATTTATCTGTCTATTTATGTAGACATCCTTTTCCCTTAAGTATTTCGAACTTTAATTGTAACTTTCTAATTTATGTTCTAATCATGTAGCTATACAGGCAAGTGTAACCTCTTCCGTTATACAATTCAAATTTTGGACAAGGAGAATTTTCCTTCCGCTAAATCTTCCACGTTCTGGGTATGACGCTAAAGTGTATCTGATGGTGAGGCTCCAGTCCTGGACTTTATGGAATAAGGAATACCCCTTTAATACCAATACTCTCCGATCCACTTTGTTTCGGAGTAGCACTCCCTGTTAGGGTCACATCTATGGATAAAATAGAGTTGTTCAATCATTTACTAAAGATTATTATTATTATTAGTTATTTGAAAACTATACAGCCGTGTGTAAATTGTTTGAATTAGATAGGATTACTTGATAAATAAAATTATTGATGTTAAATAGTAATACTTGAAACCGTTTAACTATGTGCAAACAAAAGAGCTCTAACTCGGTTGAAATTATTACCAACAAACAATTTGCTTACAAATCATACATGTGTGCATGTGTGTGTGTGTGTGTAACAAGATTTGGCATTAAATAACCCGCAAGGGCTGATATGCTATAAAAACAAAGTCAACCAACCAACCAACCAACCAACCTAAGAAATCTTCCAGCATGGACATCTACAGCAGTAAATTTATTGACAACCCATACAAGATGTGACACAAGATGTGACACAAAGTCAACTTTTAAACGGAATAAAGCTGGTTTGAAGTTAAAGTGTTCCTTCTCCTAGACTGGTTGCCTTACTAAGGCTAAAGAACCAAACCTGCCCTACTATCTATCCATATCTGGAGGGGAGCAGAGAGATGCACGCCTTTCACAAAGGCGTTAGCACTAAGTGAAATGCAAATTGATTCGTCCAGGATTTGAACTTGGTTCGCCAATTCCGTTTCCAACGACTATACTCGTTACCTTTAGCGCGCTATCACAACTAAAAAAGCAACCAAAAACTAAGATAAAAATACAAGTCAAAATTGATGGTTATCAATCTACACATTAAAGAAAATGAATAAAATATGCTACAAATCTTTAAAGTCTTGAGTAGTGTATTTCGAAATAGAACTTTAATATCAGCTTTATGTTTTATGTTTAAAACCATGGAGCTATACTTGCAATTGCATCATATTCTGATGTATAATTCGAATATTGGACAAGGAGAATATTTCCTTCTCTAAATCTCCCGGTACACAAATTGATTGTTGTGCTGGTTTTACAAATTTGTTCGCACAATTTACAATGAGAAAACATACATTCTTGAAAAAAAACTGGTGCATAGTGGTCTATCGAAAAAATAAACTTGACCTTCCGTCGACTTCTCCAAAAAACTATAGTCATTAACAAACCAAGAGAACACTTAAGAGCTTGTTGATTGTCAATCGGTGACAAATTCATGATTTTCGACTTCATTTGATAAGCGTGTGTGAGTGATTGCAGGTGGCAGGGGGAGTAAGTTTTCGATGTGAATAGGTCGAAAATATTAAGTCAAGTCTGTGCTACTATCACGTGCACACTAACAGTGGATGGATGCTGAATCAGGAAGTATATCATTTTCGTGTTTTTCTTTTCCTTGTCTTTCTCATTTGCAAAACTTCTGAACGAATTGATTTTTCCTGATATCAGTTCCAGATTAAGATACCCGAAAATATATTTTGAAAGGGGTGTGTAGGACTGACAAATCAAGTGCTGTAAAGTAGTATGTGTATGTGTGTATGTATGTGAGAATATTCTGTGTATGTTTGTGTTTTTTTTTTTGTGTTTGTGACCACGTGTGTGTGGTTTTATTAATTTACTAAGCTTTTTGCTTTGACGTGGTACAAGGCTGTTCGAATTAGGCACCCAATGAGAACTCGAACTTATTCGCGAAGGTTTGGTAATTGTAATTCACGAAGCGTTTTGCTTCGATGTGACACAAGGCCGAATGAATGGAGTACCCAATGAGACTCGAACTCATTCGTGAAGATTTGGTAGTATTGCTTGCGAACCATTACACCACCCGAGTCACCAATGGGTGGGTAGTTTTATGTGTGTGTTAGTGTGGATTTCTGTGTGTTTTTCGTATGTGTGTGTTCCTATATATGTGTGTGTGTATCAGTGCCTGTATGTGGTTTTCGATGTATGTTTTGTGTATGTACGTATTTAGAGTGCGTGTGTATGTCTGTGTGTGTGTGTCCATATGTGTTTAGTTTTCTCTACGTATATGTGCATGTGTGCATTTATCCTTACAACCTGAGGGAGCTCTCGTGGCATAATGGCTAACGAGCTGTATTGCGGCATCGTAATAAGCGAGTTAGAACTCCAGTCGTAAGTAAAAGTAAAGTTGGCAACTGTTGTCGAGCATGACCAGAAGGCTCCCTTTTCAATAGCTACTACACCGAGGCGTAAGGGAGGGCGCTACTCCTTTCTCTGGATTGCTCCACTTTACCCTTGATACGTACCTTATATTGCTGAGTGTTAAACAAGGATGTATCGTGTAGCATTTTTAAAGTCTTTGGTATGACGCGGCCTGGTATTGAACCCAGGTCTCCCAGACCATTGGCGAACAATCTCCCCACTTGGCCAATGAGCCATTTTAAACTTTTGGACTAATCCCTTTGGGAAAGGTATCAACACCTTTATTCGCCCAATTATAAGTTGAATAGTACCACGACTGTTGATATGTCATTAAACAACCAGTTCAAACCTTCAAAACTATCTTCTGTGGTGGAGGGATTAGGTAAATACCAACTTACTTGGTATGGCTTAAAAATTATTTTTATATATATATATATATATATATAGTTGCAAGAAATCCAGAATTGGTTCCTATCGGCTTTGATTTATTTTTCATATTGTTTTACTGTGTTAACTAAGTTTTTATGTTTTATGTTAATTTGATTGCTTTTAGTTGAAAATGTATACGAGAGGAGAAATTGTAATGAATAAGAGTGTGAGGGTAGGATGAAATTTTTAAAACTCATTATCATCATCAAGTCACGCTGACTGCACGGATTTCCCTGACTCTCTCTCTCTCTCTCTCTCTCTCTCTCTCTCTCTCTCTCTCTCTCTCTGTCCGTCCCTATCATCCATCGCTCCCGGCAGGTCTTCCAAAGTACATCCAGTGTTCGCACAGAGCTGATGTGAATAAGTTCTTGCTGGTCGGTCAACACTGGCACGTCCATGTTTGAGGGTCCATAGAATAACACCACTTATGAGTTCGTCCTTGCTTCTCCAGCAGTGTCTCGTATGTCTTGTTCGTTTAACTTGGATGGTTTTTTAGATGGGAAGAAAGTATCCGTACAGCTGTTGCTTGAAAAAAAAAACTCGTAGCGTTCTTGTGTAGTTCCCATCAAGCTATTTCTCGATGCGTTTTGTTAGTTTCCGTGGAGGGCATCCATACAGTAGGTGCCCGTGGTGTAACGGTTATCGTCGTGGGAAATGGACACAGTGACACGAGTTCAAATCCTGGACAAGGCTGAATGCATTTCCCAAAGCACTAATACCCTTGAGAAAGATATGAATCCTCTTATTCTCCCCCCAGCTATGGATAAATAGTTGGGTAGACTGAGTTCTTCTGCCTTGGTTAGGCAACTAGTCCAGGAGAAGGAAAACTCTGAATCCAAATCTAAACTTAAAGATTGACCCTGTGTCACATCCTGTGCGGACGGATAGGTTGGTAAATACATACAGTAGCATTGACACAACCACAGCTTGGAAGAAATCCTGTTTCATTTCATCGGATAGATCCATAAGATCGATATCCAAAAAAATTAGGTTTTCTAAAATAGTTCTCAACGTTTTCCTTGTTTCTGAGCCTTTTTCTTTCACTTTCTCATTGACCTTGTTGGCGTGCCTTAGAATACGCTGATTGTATCCTTTGCAGAGGGCTGAGACCCATCCCCATCATTGAAAAGAGGGTGTTCTAGGAATGACACTAAACTACATCTAATGGTGAGGTTCAACTTCTTGATACCTGAGAGGTATGGAGTACAACTTCATTGCTATTGCTCAAAGGTTCACTCAGACACTAGTGATAATATCTGTTAGGGTCCTATTTATGCATTTATCCAACCCCTCCACCATGAACAGGATGTGATACAAGGTCATTTTTATACGGAGTTGTACAGGTCTGCATCCAGATTTTTACTTCTAGATCTGTTGCCATAGCAAGGTTAGACGCCCGTCTGCCCTACAAGTTACCCATAGCAGGAGGGAAAATTGTTGGATTTAAGGATATTAGCGATATTTTGTGATATGCTAACAGACTCGGTCATGATTGGAACTCGGATTTCTGGGTCCATTTCCTATGACGATAACCTTTACACTTCGAGGATCTGGCTTTGGGTACTATTTATGGGTTAAATAGATTTGTGTAAAATTTTTGGACGCTAACTAAACGTATGGAGAAAAAGCTTGACGGAAATTACACAAGAATGCTGCGAGCAATATTGAACAAGTCCGGGAGGCAATACCCCACAAAGCAGCTGCTGTAGGGCCACTTACCACCCATCATGAAAACTATCCACGTTAGACGAACCATATATGCGGGACACTGCTGGAGAAGTAGGGACGAACTAATAAGTGACATACTCCTGTGGACCCCTTCACATGGACGAGCAAAGGCAGGACGACCAGCTAAAACCTATATACAACAGCTCTGTGCTGATACAGAATGTGGCCTTGAGGATCTACTGGGAGTGACAGACGATAGGGAGGGGTGGTGGGAGAGGATCAGGGAGATCCGTGCTGGCGGCAGGACATCATGATGATGATAGGACCGTGTGAAAAAAATGTACAATAAACGTGATTCTCAAACTTTTAGGCATAAAATAACAGTAGACAGGTTAACATGCCATTAAAACAATCGATCAGTCTCGTGATTTATTCTCCTTCCCGACAATTATTTTCATCATACTTTACACATTCAGCTTTCCTACGCTCAAGTTAGTTTTTTTTTTCTGACAAAAGAGATTAGGACAGCCAGAAGTAAAACATACAGAAAAAAACGCCTACCCTCGCCTACGAATACTTAGAGTCGGTTTGGGACAATACTAATCCACCATTATTTTTCTTTCTTTTGGAAAAAAAAGACATTTTTTGTAGGGGTGGAGGGGCGGTGTGGTCCTACATCTAAATAACAATCGTTCATGCATCATCATGAAAGATAGGTTTTCTTTGATAAATGCAACAGTGTTAACAGATGACAAGAACGAAATTGACAAATGTCTTCTTCTGGTGTAAAGAACAAATTTCACTTTGCATGTGTCAATATTTATTTATGATAAAAAAAAAAACAGAAATATTTGATATTATGAATGCAGCGTTAAGTTTATCAATAATGTTGGATCCTGCACGTGAATATGCTTAGGTTTGGTTTGGTTTCTTTATTTAATGGCATATCAACCTTTGTAGGTTATTTAATGCCCAAGCCATTCTCCGAGAAAAACAGTAGTGGTACTATTTAACCCATAGCTGGGAGGATAAGGGGGTTCATACCTTTCCCAAGGGCATTTGCCCGAAAGTGAACGTAATAGCGCGACTGGAATACGAACTCGCTTACTACGATTCCGCAGTCCATCACTTTAACCATTACACCACGAGGACACCCCCGTGAATATGCTTAGGTCACGTGTATGATCAGCTAAGATTGAACACTACCCGCCATAACGTCCATCGCTCTCTTTTTCTTTTGTTTTATTTTCCCCGCGATGAATAGAAGAAAAAAGTTAATCCAATTGAAAATATCACCTGAAACATAATAATGATTTAAAAAATGAAAATTTACTGAAAGTAACAAATACAAATATGTGTCCTGTAACGTTAAACTGAATCTAGGGAGTGTGGTTTGCCCAGTTGGCTAGGGCTGTAGAATACACTGACTGCACCTCTGCAGAGGGGTAAGACCCCACCCCAGTGAGGGTCCTGTTTATAACACTAAACAATCTGATGGTGAGGTTCCGGTGATGCTGGAGCTTTGGAAAATGCGAAGTACCCCTCTATTGCAATCGCTCCCAGGTCCAGTCCGGACCGGAGTGGTAGCACCTGAATAGAACTAAACTGTGTACTTATGCTAAACTGAATTGTTTGAATTAGAACTTTTTGACTAAATTGAATAGTTTGAAATAGAAATGTTTTTGACAATTAAACTGTCTACTTACATTTAAACTGATACTTATGCTAAACTGAGTTGTTTGAAATGGAATTGTTTTTAACATTGAAACTGCACTTACGCTAAACTGAATTGTTTAATATAGAACTGTTTAGACATTTAACTGTATGGAAACAAAATTTATACTAATACAAAACTGAATTGTTTGAATTAGAACTGTTTGACTAATCCGAATACCTTGAAATAGAAATGTTTTGACAATTAAACTGTGTACTCATGCTAAACTGAATTGTTTGAAATAGAACTGATTATTCGTGTAAAAATGGATTTGGCATTAAATAACCTACAAGGGTTGATATGCCATAAAACCCAACTAACCAACTCGGAATTGTGGAGTCACCCCTTCATTGTCATTACATCCATTTCCATTCTTACCCGAAGTGGTAGTACCTGTTAAGCTCTCACCTGTGAACCAAATAGATCTCTTTGAGATCATCAAGTGTTTACCTTTGGAAAATGATAGTCGATTTTATTGATACATTAGCTTTTAAAATATTGATATTGCTAGTAAGTATGAAGTATTTACCTCTGAAAAATGATTGTGAACTTTATGAATACATTGGCTTTTAAAATGCTGATATTGTTACTAAGTATGAAGTGTTTACCTGTGTGAAAAGATTGTGTGGATAGATTTTTGTATCATGTATAATTGGAGACCATAACTTTTAATTGTCTTTAGTAAAAAAAAAAAAAATCCCACGCAGATGACATACCGTAAAACCAACCAGCCAATAATACAAGTAAATCATTCTTATGACAAAATTTTGTTTTTCTAATTAAGTTTTCTTGTGTGAATGTGTCATCGTGACAACTAAGCAGATACTTGAACCTGTAAATTAGAATTTTCTATTACATCATCATGTCGTGCGGCCAGCACGGATATCCCTGACCCTCTCTCTCTCTCCACGTCTCCCTATCATTCATCGCCTCTGGCAGGTCTTCAGGGTTACATCCCGTACCATCACATAGCTGCTGTATGTATGTTCGAGCTGGTTGTCCTGCTTTTGATTGGCCATATGCGGGGGTCCACAGGAGTACATCACTTACGAGCTCATCCTTGCTTCTCCAGCAGTGTCCGGCATGTCTGGTTCGTCTAGCTTGGATAGTTTTCGTGATAGGTGGTAGGTGACCGTATAGTTGGTGCCTTGTGGGGTGTTGCTGCCAGGACTTGTTCAATATTGCTCTCAACATTCATGTATAACTGCCGTCTAGCTTCTTCTCCAGCCGTTTAGTCAGCGTCTAAGTAGTGCATCCATATAGCAGTATCAACACGACCGCAGCCTGGAAGAAACTGCGTTTCAGTCCCGGAAGGACACGGGAGTCTTTCCAAAAGTATATAAGACGAGAGGTAACAGGTCTTACCTTACTGGCCCATGATGTAATGAAACGGTTTTGAATTGAGAGTTCTCTTCCTAACCAATTGACCTACTAAGTTTAAAGAGCTCAGTTTATTCTACTCTGCTATTTTCCTCATAAATTGTGGTTTTGGAGATCGAGATTGATTCCTTCTTTTCCCGAAGCCATAAATACAAATAGAAGCTTGAATTTGAACACGCCAAGCCGATTCTATTTTCCGTATCGATGACTATTACTCTGATTTTACCGTACTGGGAGGATACGGGAAATATCATTTAATCCTTGTTGTTTAAAAGCCGATATCAAATCACATCCCACTTATAAAATTTATATAATTATTTATAACAAATAAATAAATGAATAAATAGATAAAAGGAAGTACGTTATAATCCCCGTTTAATATTCATCTCCCTTGGGAAATTATGAAGATTAGGGTGGGCGTGATAACAAATATTACACTGTTAAGTTGCAAATTGAATGTTGGTTGGTTGGTTGGTTGGTAGTTTTACGGCATGTCAACCCTTGCTTGATCAAATACCAAAACAGTCTTTTTCTTGCAAGGATTTATATACTTTCAAGTACTTAATGAAAATTAGGATACGATTAATTATCATCATCATCATCATCATCTTATTCCCGGCTTTTTTTTTAGCCGTCTGGCATTCGTGCCGGATGGGTGATCGAAATCAATGGCAGATTCGAGGCCGAAAGGCCCCCAACTTCGGCTGGGCCACCTTCGGGTGGGTGAGCTGCATCCTCTGTCCCCTATGTATGGCACTAGACCTTGCTGTCTAGTTTAAGCCATAACCCGGCATACGTGCCCGGATCCAAATTTGGATTCGTGAAACTGCTTGCCTATTTTAAACCCACATTGCACTTAGTGGGTCGATGAGCAGCACAGACCAGCAGGGTTCGAGTCTCGACTCGTTCCCGACCTTCCCCTCCCCTTTATCCCTACTTTAATTGGCCTTCGGGCTTTTGACCTTGTGTCAAGTCCTGTCTGGTGGGAGGCAGCGACAAATATTATCATCATCATCATGTCATGCCGCTAGCTCGGATGTCCCTGACCCCCTCTCGGCACTTCTCCCTATCGTTCATCGCCTCTGGCAGGTCTTCAGGGCTACATCCAGTATCCTCACATAGCTGCTGTATGTATGTTCACGCTGGTCGTCCTGCTTTTCCTCGGCCATATGTAGGGGTCCATAAGAGTACATCACTTATGAGCTCGTCCCTGCTTCTCCAGCAGTGTCCTGCATGTCTGGTTCGTCTAACTTGGATAGTTTCCGTGATGGGAGGCAGGTGGCCGTATAGTTGGTGCCTTGTGGAGTGTTGCCGCCAGGACTTGTTCAATATTGCTCGAAACATTCTTGTGTAATTGCCGTCTAGCTTCTTCTCCAGCTGTTTTGTTAGCGTCCAAGTAGTGCATCCATAAAGCAGTATCCACACGACCGCTGCCTGGAAGAAACTACGTTTCATTTTATCGGTCAGCTTCAAGTAATTATTCTTAAAACAAACAATTATATCTTCAAGTAATTATTCTTGATACAAACAATTACAGCCTCACGTAACTATTCTTAATACAAACAATTATTGCTTCAAGTAATTATTCCTAATACAAACAATCAAATCATCAGTTATTCTTAATACAAATAATTACAGCCTCACGTAACTATTCTTTATACAAACAATTATTAAAAAATCATGAATTTATTCGACCTCTCCACTACAAGCAGGATGTGACACAGTATCAGTTTTAAGCAGGATAAAGCTAGTTTGAATTTAGTTTTCCATCTTCTAGAATCGTTGGCTAACCAAGGTTTAAGGACCTAGTTTGCGTTGATATTTTCCCATAGTTAGGGGTAGAACAAAGTAAAACACAAACAGCCTTGTCCAGGATTTGAACGCAGGTCATTCATTGCATTTCTAACAACAATAACCGTTACACTAAGCAAGCCACTTGTTTTTTTAACATGGTTTCAAGTATACCGATATAATACTAATCAATTTATAATATATTTGATCCATAGATGGGAATCTAAGAAGTACTATGACTCTGAGTAAGGGAAGACTTGGAGTAATGATAGTGAAGGGCTAACCCCCCACTCTCCAGAATTCCAGAATTGGAGCTTCACCACCGGCTGCAGTTTAGTGTCATATATAGAAGACTCCTTTTTTGCGGGGGGGGGGATGAATCTTACCTCACTGCTAAGAATGAGGTCGGCGCATTTAAAACTTAGCTGATTCAGCAAGTGAAGATCAAATCTTGTATAATATAGAAATAAAATAGATTATATTCTAGTGGATACCATTCAAGGACCGATGTGGTTTGAAAGTGTGCATTATTTTACTATGTATTGGATTTTCTTGTGTCAAAAACGCATCTTCCATTTCACAAGAAGTATTAATGATGTGTTTTTCTGTTTGTTTGATTTTTGTTGCTTTTTTCAAATTTTCTCCTTTCATCAAAATATCACATTTGCTCGGTAAATCTTTAGTCAATTCTCAGCAACGGTGATAGATATTCACAATGTATAGATTTTATTTGTCTGTCAATAATTCATAGATTATATATTTGTAAACGATTTTAAAGAATAGTGGATTAGGGAAACCAAATAATTTTAAAACTGGACGGGGGAAAAGGAAACTTTTAGTTCTTCTTTTCCTTTTCATCTAAGGATAAAATGTCTACTGATTTCTGGTGGAGGGACTCACTGTTCTACTCTCTTTGTAAGAAATAAACAGGATGCTCTTTCAGACCCTCAGCCGTTTATTGAATGACAGTTCTCAGTCGTGTTGGTTAGCTACTGGCCTTGTTTTCTCTTCACAAATAATGTCCTAGTCACTCATGCGTAATTGCCAGAGGTCCGTCTATCGGGTAATGCTTTCCTGCTTGTATTAAAATGAGTAAAGTTTTTTTTTTTTTTAATCTCACCTTTTTGATTATTTGTTCCAATTCATTAAGGCTAATTTTCCGATGTTATTCTCTACCAATTAAAAAACCTCCTCATATCTTGGGCTACAGTGACCTGTTGAGTTGACCAAGTATAGAGATGAATACAATATAGGAACCAATAATCAAAAAAGTTTGATAAAAAGAAAATAGGTAGAGTTAGTTAGCACGCCCTGAAGTCTACAATGATATATTGAACAAGTTTTATATCCTCTAACAAACAAATACGTTCAGGTTCTCACACTAATAAATATTAGATTAGATTAGATTAAACTAAATTAAACTAAATAAACAAATAAAGTTGTGTTGCATCTCCATAGGGGAGGGGGTGAATAAAAACCCTCAAAATTGTGAAATTTTGAAAATTTGACCGTGAAAGGGTGGAGTAAAAATAAAAGAGGAAAGAGTGTTTTAGATGGTTTAGAATTAAGCTAACTCAAGTAATGGAACATAATGTAACCAATATTTTTCCTGCCATGGAAGCTGTCTAAAGATTTATTAGCCTAATGTGATAAAAAAAGAATCAATATTAATGAGATGGACTGAAGCTAGTAATCCTCTTCTATAAAATGTAAACAAAGCGCTAAAGAAAAAATTCAAATAATCAAAATCTTTCTGGACAGAAAGTATTTCATATGTAAAAAAACAAAAGTTTCAAATGATATAAGGATGTAATCTTGGACTGAAAATGCGCCACGCTGATAATGTAAAAAAAGGAAACGGGAGACAACTGAAGGAAAAGAACTGCTTAATCAGAAAGTGTATGTGTTGTATAGCAGTCCCTTAGCAATTCGCTTTTCGCTTTCTTTCTGTTTGTTTAGGTTACGTTAGGTTATGTGGTTAAAGGGCATACCAAATCTTGATGGTTATTTACATATGATTTTTAAGAGAATAGTTTGTAGGTAACATTTTTAAATGAGCCAAAGCTCATTTGTTTCCACACAATTTATCATCATCATTATCATCATGTCGCGCAGCCAGACTCTCTCCCACCACCCGTCTCTATCGTCCATTGCTCCCAGTATGTCTTCTTCTTCAAGGCTACATCCTGTATCGATACAGAGCTGTTGTATATAGGTTCTAGCTGGTCGTCCTGCCTTTGCTCGTCCATGTGAAGGGGTCCACAGGAATATGTCGCTTATGGGCTCTTCCTTACTTTTCCAGCAGTTTCCCGCAGGTCTGAGTCGTCTAACTTGGATAGTTTTCGAGATGAGCGGTAGGTGGCCGTGTAGCTGCTGCTTTGTGGGGTGCTGCCTCCAGGACTTGTTCAATATTGCTCGCAGCATTCTTGTGCAATTACTGTCAAGCTTTTTAAACGGTTTCAGGTGTAGCTATTTATTATCATAGTAATTATTTTCGGACTGTTATCCTCATCTTTATTGTGGTTAGTTGGAGATGTTCACAGAAATGATTCAACCGGGGAAAATCATTTTTAAAGTTTGACTGTTGATCAAACAAGGCGTTCAAGAACTATGAAGATCTCATTCAAATAATAACGTCATTGTTTTTCACGCCAAACAATTCAACTTACCACAATAAAGACGAGGACAACAGTCCGAAAAATTACAACCAAATAGTACACATCAACCCTCATCTTAAAAATTCAGACAGTTATAGCAATCAATTCTAACAATTCAATTTAATATTAATAAACAGTTTTATTTGGCTCTAGATGGTATCCTAACATGTCCTTCCACTCCAGAGTGGACTTGAGGGTAATGGCAATGAAGGAGTACTCCACATTCCTCACACTCAGATGTAGTATACAGTCATATCAAGGACACTTGTTTGAAGAAGGGGTGGGTACTCTTCTGCAGAAATGCAATCGGCGTATTCATTTTTCCCAAGGATTATTCGTCAGAAAGTGAACGTAATAACGCGACTGGAGTTCGAACTCACTAACAACGATGTCGTTGCTTAGTACGTAAGCCACTGGGTAAACGAAAATAGGGAAAAAAACTGTTTGGATGCTTCAAGCAACAAACTAAGGAAATTGAGATTATGTGGACATGGCTACGAGGGGGAAACCTAAAAAGAGAAACTGAATCTCTATTGATAGCAGCACAAGATAATGCCATAAAGACTAATTATATCAAAGTAAAAATTGACAATACAGAAGTATTAAATAGTTATCTTAATGAAACACAATAGAAATATAAGAACAGAAAACTTACACAATAGGAATATAAGAACAGACACAACTGAATAGGAGAGGTGATCCACCGGGAATTATGCAAGAGATTGTTGTTTAACCATACTTCCAAAGATATGTGCATAAACCTATTCTAGAAAATTAAATGCATAAGATTCTCCGGGACTTTAAGATACAAACGTATTACCCAATCTAGACTAGAAGACCAAACGTACTCTTAGTTAAGAAGAAAATAACTCAGCTAGTGGATTTTGCCGTTCCAGAAGACCACAGAGTAAAAATGAAGGAAAGCGAAAAGCTAGACAAATATCTTGACCTAAGAGAACTGAAAAGGCTCTGAAACATGAAGGTGACAGTGATACCAGTCGTTATTGGAGCCCTTGGAATAGTTTCAAATAACGTAGAACAGAGTCTAGGTTAAGTGAATACTAGAGGAAGAACTTAGATCATTCAGACCACAGCACAGCTAAAATCTGCTAAGTTACTTCGAAGAGTCCCACTGACATAAAGAGACTTGCTGTCACTCAAACTCTAGTGAAAAACCACCAATTAGAGCTGGTGTGAAAAATTCGGAAAAACTTAAAATAACTAAATAAATGAGTAAATCTTGGATCTTGCCAGGGAGCTAAGAAATACAATCGAATACGAAGTTCGTAGCTGGTAAACTTGGAACAGTCCCCAAATCCCGAGAAAAGATATTGACGGAACAGATTTTCAGGATTTTCAAGATCACAACACTGTTAAGATGAACCGTAATACTTTGAAAAGTCCTGCAGACCTGAAGAGACTTGCTGTCACACAGATTTCAGTGAAAAACTACCTGTTAAAACTGGTGAGAAATACAAACCACCTGATAAAACTGATGAGAAACTAAGGATGACAATATAGTTGAGTCATAGTGTTTATTCTTCAGAAGGACACAAGACGTCCTTTTGATTCATCCTATAATTCAGTTAATTCAAAATGATATTAATACAAAAAGAAGCAAATCACGACAGCATATACCAGACTTTATAATACATAACTCATATTACTGTCGATATGATTTATTTATTATTTTTAATATTGTACGCATAACTGCCGGCAAACAAAACGTGCGACCGTTTTTCGTTAAGCCATGTCTTCGTTTACTCATTTTCAAACCGCGACAGTCGTGCACTGGTCACCATAGAGACTGGCGTTGCTGCTGTGGCCTGGCTGCTCTAAAGAATGACGTACTTGTAAGCGCAACAACCAATCAATGGTTGCTTTGCATGAATTCACAATAATTCTTCCATGGCCGCCTAAGCATTCGAACGTTTTCTCGGATTTTAATGGCGCCTAAATAGAAAATACACTTGTTGAAGTTATCAAACCAAGAACAAGTGGAAACTGCCTAACATACTGCAGGAAATAATTGCAGAATTTAACATGTAAACTGCTACAGCCAAAATTTCTTGCTCTTCATGTTTTTATTGTAAATAGAATCGTAAAAGCAACCAAAGAGAAACACTAGAAAAATATTGACAAAAATATGGCTTCTACATACGAAGGGTGATCAAAAAGTATCGAGACTAAAGCTTTAAGTTTTATGCCTATTCAAAATGAAGTAAAAAGTAAAACACTTTTTAAGAATTTGACATGAATTACAATAATAGCTTAATTTTCGTATACTTTCATTGAGGACAGCCATTAAACTCAGCTAAGTTCATCAAATGTCAACCCATTTATTTTTTTGTTATTTTGTCGTCTTTGTTGTTACTGTTTTTATTGTTGTTTTGTTTTGTTTTATTTTTCTTGTGGCGGAGGCCCCTACATTTTGGGGGATAAGTAAAAAAACAAAAGAATGATGCACCAATATGCCACGATTTCTTTTAAAATTCTTCTTGTTTTGAACTCAGAGTTTTCCCTTCCGAGACACAATTGCCCCCACTACCTTCAGCTCTCTAGATAGTAAATTGGTCAGACATTTGTGGAGGTGCGAGTGGAAGGTGACAAGTCAAAGTTCATCAGTGCTGAAGCATTGATGTCGACAATTAAACTAACCCAAGTTCAGCAAATGACTACTCAGATGAAGGCTTATGAAGAAACTGCCAAACTTTTTAAATTAGCTGATAAGAGAAGAATGATACGCCAGTGTGCCACAGATTCTACGAAAAACATTCCGTAGGTTTGGAATACAGATTCTTTTCTTCTCCTAGACTGGTTTTCCTACCAAAAGCTACAGATCCCAGTCTACCCTTGTTTTACCCATTGCTGGTAGAAGAGGTTGATTCATGCCTTTTTCAAGATATGCGTGACGGTCTTTCTTTAAACTTGATTGTGTGTCACATTTTACCCTTGCGAGAAGGTCATACCAAACTTATGAATAATCTTCAGCGGGAATATGAACATTTCTCTTGTGAAAGAAATCTTTGTTTTGAGAACAAGATTTCACACACCCAATATATCTGTAGTCATATTAAGTAAGGTAGGAACTTACTATCTGCAGTGCTTACTTATTCACGATTTCACTTAGCCACGTGAGACCCGTAGCGTAATTGCTAAAGTGCTAGATTTCAGCCTCGATGTGAGCGAGTTCGAGCTCCAGTCGTTCTATAACGTTTGCTTTCGGACTAATACCTTTGGGAAAACAATGAACCTCTTTATCCCCACAGTTATTGATCAAATAGTCCCACGGCTGTCATTTCACAAGAATAGCTTTGACATTAGATAACCCTCGAAAGAAGAAAAGTTTATGGTGTGTGAATGGTAGGATGGCTGCGATATTATTCATTTTGAGTTTTTAAACCCCAATCATACACTAAATGTATACTCTCAACCCCTGCAAATCTTCTAAGAAAACACTCCGCATTCGTCATAAAGAGAAACGCTGTACTTATCCATGGTAACGCATAGCGACACTCACCAAGAATCGCAAGCAGGATTATAATGTAAGGATCAAGGGTAAAGTGGAGTAGTCCAACGAAAAGAGTAGTGCCCACCCCTACACCTTGGTGTAGTAGCTATCGAAAAGGGAACCTTCGGGTCACCCTCGACAACGGTCGCCAACTTTTTATTAGGGTCAGATAAACCACTCTTTTCGAATGTTTGCTTTCGGTTATTGCACATTTATTATATATATATATATATATATATGTGTGTGTGTGTGTGTGTGTGTGTGTGTGTGTGTGTGTGTGTGTGTGTGTGTGTGTGTGTGTGTAAATTAGTAAGATTTTCCTTTGCAATGCAAAATTATGTAAAGTGAAAAAGCAATTACCATAAAGCAATATAGGAAAAAATTGAACTTTCCCAGACCCCAAAAGAACCTTCTGTGTGTGTTACCTTGTCGTTGATGTGGAAAGCTTGAAATATTGTTAAGAGTCATTATTAATCCAAGAGTTGTTGGTACCATTGAAATTATTTTACGCTTCCTTTGATATTTCCGCATCGTTTCAGTCGATCCATTCTACAGCCTTGGCGTAAGAAATGATGTCTTCTTTCATTGAAGAAAAGAAATTATGGTTGAAAGACCGACCAGAACATTTTGAAATAAATTCTTGGATTTATTAGATACAAGTCGATCACTAAAAAATGATACTTAACCTTTCATTAATACAATTAATTCATTTACGACAAATTGGAAGAATTTTTGATAACCATCTCGTTGATTTTCTAGATTACAGACGTCGTTTTTAATCACTACCCTCTTAGTTTTCTTAGTTACAGGCATCGTTTGTAATCACTGCTTAATTTTCTTGGTCAAAGACACCTTTTTTAATCACCACCCACTTAACTTTCTTGGTCACGGACATCGTTTTTAATCACTACCCTTGTAGGGAACGAATAAATAAATAAATAGATAGATAATTTAAATTGAATTAAAAAAAAGAAAACTATTAAATTTGCAGAAACTCCCAGAGGTCCCTGACAGGAAAAAAAAATGACGCATGCGTAAAGAAAAAAGCAACCTCATGACAAGGGGGAACAGGCTTATTCTCTTTCAGGCAGTGACCGACGATTAGACAACTTCATTGCTGATTGGTGTCTGGGCGCCACGCATATGTCTTTGGACTAGGCGTTGGTTAGTTCCTTTCACCCTGTAGCAGCTCTCTCTTGGTTAACAGTATGCCGGAATATAAAAGACTACGAAATGGAACTACAAACTAAAACAACTGGGCTTTGACAAACTTCCAAAAAAGCAACCCTTACGGGAGCCTTAAATACCCAATGAGGACAAGCATATGCAAGAAACGACTAACGTATTTTAGACACCTTAACTGGGGGATTCAACCATTTCAATTGTATTCAGGGAAAACTCCCTCACCCATGGAATGGTTGTTGAACCCAGGAAATAAAGAAAAGTATAAAAGAAACGTCTTCGTCTCCTATCTGTTACTGTCTTCTTTTGTATGATACTTTTTGGGCCTTTTTTGGGCCAGGCGTTACACCGACTAGTCAACGTGGGGTAAAATAAAATAACCTAATAATGGAGTCAGATATCAAAAGGCAACATAGCTTTGCCCATAAACCTTGACCTTCAGTCGGAACCCCACACCCTCTCAATTTTCTTGGTCACGGAAATTATTTTGAATCATAATCTACTTAATTTTGTAGGTCATGAACATCGTCCCCTTAATGTTGTGGGAGAGTCTCAGTGACGTAATAGTTAACTTGCCAAACTGCGGCCTTGAAATAAGCGAGTTCAAACTCCAGTCGCGCCATTACGTTCACTTTCGGACGAATACCCTTTGGAAAATATAACCGTCCTTATCCACCCAGTTAGAGGTCAAATAATGTCACTGCTATTCTTCTCAAAGTATGGCTTTGAAATTAGATTACCAATGAAAGTTGATATGCCATTAAACAAAGAAACCAAACCAAACCTTAACTTTGTAAATCACGGACATCATTTTAATTATTATTCACTTTGTATAGGAAGAACAGAGTGATCTGCCCCTGGATAGAGCTATAAATATAGAATGGAAAGAGGCGGCCATTGGCATTCTATTCCAGACGTAGGCTTTTTTTAACGCGTATGAGTGTTGACTCATAGCGATCATTTGAATTAGCGAGTTCGATTACTGCGAGCAAGTGACCCAAGCCCTAGCCTGCCCAAATTTTTCTTCAATCCCTTTGAATCATCTGCAGTTCATTTTCTTTCTTTCGTCGAGACAATCCTTCATCAACAGCAACATAGCTCCTTTCATTCAGCCATAATTTCTCCTCTTGGTTGCCTAAAGCAACTATGGAGGAAGACACCATCACCACCTTTAAGGACCTCTCTAAGAAATACCTGAAAGCCCTCCAAAAGAAGACGGAAGAGCCGATAACGGGACTATCAACGCTAACATCTGAATGGCCATTGCTACCGGCTTCCCAAACATCTCAGGAATCCCCGCTCCCGGACATCCCACCGGAACAGAAAACACCAGTAGCGCCATCAACGCCAGTCTCCTGGGCAACAAAAAAAAAAAAAAAGAAAGAAAAGCTCAGAACAGTATGAAGAGGACAGAGTCGGGAAGTATGCTCCCTACTTCAAAGGTACGGAGATACTTCTGATTCCGGAATTGGTTGCAGAAACCGAACCAAAAACTCTGTCAAACATAATCACAGACTTGAGGAACAAGAGACTGGCGGGAATAAGGAAAGACACCGTTGAGGAGCTTTTGAAATCCGCAGGCATCCCATGCCGGTACTTCTGCCGGTGAAGTTTCGTGACTTGGGATGTCCTGCTGCCCTCGAGGGAGCTGGCCAAGAAACAGGCCGGGAGCAAAGTCACGACGAAGAACTTCCGGTTTCAGCCAGAATATAAAGGCACCAGGCGGATTCGAGTCACCGTGTTCAGCGTCCCGGTGTAACTTTTTGGAGTTGTCAGAGCAGCCTACATGGGCGCATACAGCAACGTAAATCAAGTAACAATGATACGTTCAGCTGACGAGAAGGTTCACGGTGACTTCGTCCTGGATATCTGCCTCAATAGGGAGGGCTTTCAGGCCATTCCTCATATATTAACCTATCAGGACTAGCATATGATGGTGGTCGTAGAGAGCAGGAGGCCACACAGCTGGTCCAGCAAACAACTAGGTCATCTTGCCGGAACCTGCTCACAAAAGTCATTAAACAATAACCAAACCAGCAGCAACATCAACAAAAACAATAGAAGCAACCAGGAAAAGACCATCAGCCCAACCACTAATCCTGCCATGGAATCTGGGAACCACCCAAAACCAGAAGAAGGGTGGATCCAGGTAACCGGGAAAGGAAAAAAAATAGAACAAACCACAGGAGCAACACCACCACCAACAACAAAAGCAGCCGAAACACCAACAACCGAAGTAATAACAAAACCTGCAACAACAACAAAAAAGCAGCAGTAACAACACCAACTGAATCAGCACCAACTGAATCAGTAACTCAACCTCCGTCGTCGCCTTCAAAAAGGTGAAAAAAAAACAAAAAACAAAAATACTGAACAGCAAGAGAAGATGAAGACTTCCATAAACTTAAAGAGGCGGAGAGACAGTGGGGATACCAAGATGAAAAAACAGTGTACACAAACCAACATATCCACAGAATCACAACAGCCAGCACCTGAAGTTACACAACAGCAGCCCCCTAGACAGTCTCCTCGACCGGTACCCCTATCATCACCTCCATTAAAAAAATCCCCCAAAAAAACCTACAAACTCCTCTTCAAACTCCCCCAACAATCTCCTCAGCATGAAATGCCCTTCTCACTAATTCTCCCGTCTCTCACACCTCCCAGGCTGTTCCCCAGATTCAGATCCCTCAATAGACTCCCAAACAATAACCCACAATAGGAAAGCCCACGCTCCCAGTCCACTAAAGATCGACCAGGAGCTAGATCGGCATCTTCTAAAGAGGACAGTTAAGAACTTTTAGAAGTGGATTTGTGCTCTGCAAAAGTTTTAGAGCTTCCAGCAGGCTTTCAGCTCCGCAGAGCACTCAAGCCAATCCTCGATTTCAAACATAAAAAGCAAAGACATTTCAAGTCCATATTTGTTTAGGGGTGCACCCATGGTGACCACCTTTGTTCGCTTGGCTGGGAGCCGCACGAAAGGTGTGGAGGTTCATAGAGAAAGCCAGTCGAGCAGACATTATATTGGAGCAAATGGAGCACCCATCCCTTAAAAGAGCATTACCATATTGTTCAAAGCGGGTCCCCATTTATGTGCAACTCTCCTTTTACAGGACTTTAAAGCTGAAATACTCCCTAGAAGTCGGTGGCTTGTCCAGAGACGGCCGAGTTACTACTGAACTCGGCACTGGATCCCTGAGGCATGCAATCGGCGTCTTCACCCCCGATGATATCCGCGCCGTAGTCAACAGCGAGTAAGGTAAGTAGGTTTGATGGCTCTAAACTTTGCTACTTGGAGTGCAAAGGGACTGAGGGATCGAAGTAAGTGTACGCGCTGGGTTGGTGGACACTCGAACCTCAGTGTGGACGTTGCTTCACTTGCGCTGCAGAGAGGATTTACTTTTATCAGCGGTTAGTGCCGATCCTCGACAATCCGAAACGGATAGTTTTAATGGATAATTGGAATGCAATCCTTGATCCCAAGATAGACAGGGTCGGAAGGGGAACTAGAGGGCCGCGAAGGTGTGAAAGCAGCCAGATTGATTTTATGGCTCGCTATGACTTGGTCGACAGGTTTCGTCTGGATCACCCAGGAAGAGAGATGTGGACGTGGCTAGATGGTTCGCCCTCTCTCCGTGCTAGATCCTATCTGGACAGAGTGTTAGAAGAGCTGACACTGATTTTTTATGTGTCCTACGTTCCACTATCTAGCGTGGACTGACCATAGGCTTATTAAGGTCAGTCTGCGGTGAGCTGATAGGCCTAGTCTGGCCGACTACCGGAAGTTCAATACCTCTTTACTGGAGATACGGGACTTCTCGGACCGGCTAGAATTCCTCGTTCGGCGGGCATTAGAGGGGTGGTTACCGGGAATAAGTTGTGGGGATCTCTGAAACACAGGATTAGGGATTGGCCATCAAATACGACCGCCTGCTAAACTTAAATAGGACCAAAGTGGCAAAATCTTTCGAAGATAAGCTATCTTGAGCGGTAGTGAGGGGGTTCCCTAACCGTAGATTTAGCTAGACGGGACCTTGAGCGTGAGGCTAGCGAGCGCTACAAGGAATACGTAGATCTAGATTGAAAAGAGTTCCCAACTAAACCGTGAAATGCAATGAAGGTTCCCCTTTCGGTATATCGAATCGGTCAAGTCCCCGGACAGGCCCGTGCCCGGCTCGAATCGTGAGATACGTGACGCCTTTCAGACGCACTTCCACGATCGCTTTGCTCGCTCTCCTAACTTCCCAGTTCCGGAGTTTCGTAGCTATTTAGCCGACTTCCCCACCTTAAAGATTTTGGCTCAGGTCTTAGCGAACCGTTTGCATCTTGTTTGCATCTAGAGGGGTTAAAAGACGGCTTCAAAGCCGTGCTGATCAATTTAGACCAGTCCAAGGCCTTCGATAGGGTTGACCATCGGTTCTTGGCGACTGTTTTGGAGACCGCCGGATTCCAACCGGATTTCCGCTAATGGATTAGCATGATGAACCACAACCCGCAGGTAGTGGTGCAGGTAAACGGGAAGCGCTTGGAGGCGTTCGCGATCGAGCGGTCGGTCCGCCAGGGTTGTCCCTGTCTCCCCTTCTCTATGTGCTTGATTTGGGGCCCCTGCTCCAGAGGCTTAGGGACGAGAAGGCAAGTCCAGCCCTGCGTGGCATTCTTTTCGCTGGTCCCCTTTCGGCAAAGGTATCCGCGTACATCGATTATATGACTGTTTTTGTGTCCCACCATTTGGACATACTGGCTGTGAAGAAGGCAGTTGCAAGGTACGAATAGATAGGAGAGTCCACGATCAACTTTGATAAGAGCGAAGATTTGCGGTTAGGTGCCTGGAGAGGTAGTGTTCCCCTGCCAGAACCTTTCCGCTGGAGTAACGGACCCATCCGCATCCTAGGGGTGCGGTTCGAGCCCGGGGTCCAACTGCAGCGAAATTGGTCCGAAGTACACGCCAAGGAAGATGCCCAGGTGGGTACCTGGGTTCGAAGGCGCTTGTCCTTGAAAGGCAGGGCAGAGTGTGCGCCGTGTACATCTTCCACTTGATCCTTTACCGATTTTCTGTACTTCTGCCTTGGAACCATCGGCCAGCGCTTCAACGATCTATCTCCAAATTACTTTGGGGAGGCAGAAGGCCGATGGTCTGTATACAGGTCTATTGTCAACGTCCGAGGAATGGGAGTATGCCTTATCTGGAAAAACACTGGTTCGCTGAAAGATTGGCGTACTTAGGTCGATCCTTGTCGATGGACGCGGTGTTGCTGCGAAAGGCGAGAGATACCTTTCCTCCAATGCTGAATACCGTAAGGCTCTTCGCAACCTTCCTGTGTCCAGTGACCTTTTTCGGTCTCGAAAGGAAGAACTAGTGGATCGGCTCGGCTGGTCGATGGAGGAAATTCAATCACATTAGAATTGGGCGCCAGAATCGAGCTTCTTGAACAATTCCGAGTGCTCAGTCACCTGGCTACTTACACGGAACGCGTTTCCCCTTTTCGGCCTGAATTACAAAAGCGTGCCTGGCAGACATGCCCGATTCTCCCCGCTGCGGCAGTGGCCAAGAAGAAACGGCTGAGCACGCCTTCTACTACTGCGAGCGAATTCGTCCGTTTTGGGATCATGTCGGAGAGTGGACGGCCCGCATCGAACCCAAGCAGCTTTCGCTGCTCGACGTTGGTTACGTCGAGGACCATGTTTTACCTCAGTTTCAAGGTGAGAAGTGTGTGGTGTTTCTCGCAATCCTATCTGTAGCTAGAATGGGGATTTGGATGATGAGAAAGAATGGGTTGTATGACGATGCAAACTTTTCTCATCGTGATCGGATTTTGTTCTTTCGGCATCAGCTTTGGGCCAAAATCAGATGCGATAGAAAACGCTTGGATCGCATAACATTCGACAGAAGGTGGGTGCATGAAGCGAGCCTGGTCGTACGAAAGGGGGCAACGTTGGAGTCATCCTTCCCTCCTCTTCCTGTGCATAGCGACTATGGAACGGGTCCTTCGAAACCCCACTCCGGGTAAGTAGCTTGTTTGTTCTTTTTTTCCCTAGTTTGCAGTATGTTGTGAGTCATTGTCCCTGTCATCTAGTTTTTATTCTCCAAGGTCATCTCCGCCACCATTCTTTATTGTCCTTTAACCCTCGACCAGCCCCATTTTTCTGAAGATCTTGGAATTCATATCTATATTTTCATTGTGGCATAAACCTCCTACACCGCACCCTACTCTGCGCTTATTTTGCTCCTTTAGCTTAGTTTTCTTTCTTCATTAAGGAAGGTCCGGCTTGTTTTCGGTCCCCTTGGAAACCAGAAAACAGTCGGTCTCCATTTTACAGATGGAGGGATGTGAGGGAAACAAAACGGGTGTTTATTTTGTTCTATTTTTACTTTTTCTTTCGGGGTTCTTCTCCCATTCCCATCACTTTCATGAATTGCACATAAACCATTCATTTTAAATAAAATACATTTTTCATCCTGGTTTTTTATAGAGTAAATGCGGTATTTTGGTGGTTGTAGCACGCTTGGTGAAGAATGAATGATCAATTGTATTGTTGAATGGGTTGGCGAATGTGGCTAGCTAGGGCTCTTTAGTTTTCATAGACCAGTACCCCTTTCCCTCCTTCTCAAAACTTGGGGCCTTGTGCTCCCCAAAATTGTATTCACTACTCTTTTGGAAATAAAGCATTATATTCCAGACTTTGATACGAGACAGTCGTCACGTCTCTCTTATTCTACATTGCGCTGCTGGCAGTATATTGAAATTAGAACCATATAAATTATTAGCATCACGTCAGATTATTTTACGAAAAAGTCATAGCTACGCCACCAGTCACTATGGATCAATAATATTTGGAACTGATGAAGTAACGTGGAGAAACAAGAAAATATCGCACTCGGGAAGCAAGGTCTTAGTGGTCAGCCGAACTCATCCCAGATTAGAAAACAGGAGCTACCTTCGATAGGACTGGACGCAACAGACGGAGACTGGGAGTTGTTCATCGATATATGAACCCGGTATAACGACATGTGCGGACTTAGAGATCTGGCAGTTAATCGAAACGAGTTGAGGACCGCATGTACCGAACGTGAACAGGCTGTTATTTGATCTGATGGGACCTGTGACACTCAACTCTGCCAGGGAGCAATACCTGTTACACCAGATACGACTCATTGCAGTCGAAGGTTTGCACACACAAAAAAGCGCATAGACAACATTTCCACTCGATAAGGCAGAAAGAGGGTGGGTCACTGACACATCTTCTCGCTCGATTGCGTGCTCATGCCGAATTTCGCGAGTTCAGAGTTGTTTGCCCGGATGAAATGAACTGGGGTCGGCAAGTAGACTATTCCAATGGCATGGTGGCAGGACTTGTTAACACGGAGCATCAGAATAGAATATTGGCTGAGGCCGCTACTCTCACCACTCTAGAGCAGAGGTTCAATAGGATAGTCAGCCTGGAGACAACAGATAAGTCGACTCTGTATCTCCACAATACAATGCACCCCCTTGCGTTGTCCAGTGAGCAAAGGTCAAACCACAAACGATAGTTCCAGGAAACCAAAACCCCTTCCATCCCACAATGCGCCAAACATTGCAGAGGATGTGGAAGGACTTCGCATCCCAGTGGATCGATGAGTCGAAAAGACAACCCGGCGGTTTGGCTAGTATGCCATAATTATGTATTGATGGGACACTTAAGGTATGCCAGAAGCTCGAGCCATCCAGACAGGAAGCTACGAACAGAGCATCAAAGAGTGAAGAGTTGGTTATGTTCGCCAACAATACTCCAGATAGTCACCACCCTTATACAGACCGCAAACGCAACTCGACGTAGTCGATTGCTGTGCCTCACCTTGGATGGAACAGGGAACAATTTCAGCGAAGTTCCCGGAGTCACCCTCATCAGTGACCGTGGAAATAGCTATGATGCCCGAGACCCACGCCGCATTCGGCTGTATACCGATGAATACAGTAAACCATCAGAGCTACCAAATCCTCGCCTTCGCAGACACGGGAGCTCAGACTTGTTCGAGTGGACCTGAGATCCAAAAAACCTCTTGGATACCCCGACGGGTATCTCGTGCCAACTATCCATACGTGGCATAGCAAACAATAGGCTACACGTAAAGGGTATTTTATTCCTGCACGGGGATGGGAGCAATCGCATAATGCTACGCAACCGTCGCTTCCTCCGTGAAATATACCCAGTTGTCGACGGCTCAAAGTGTTGTACACCGAAAACTTCGGACCCTCCCCAAATTCTGAGTCATCGCGGCAACAACCTCCTTAAGGGGGAAATGGATACCGAAAAGGACGTCAATGTTGCATCGTCTAGTGTACAACGCGAACCCTAAGAAGAAAAAATGAAGGTTGATGACGCTTCGGGTGCGACGGAAGGTAACGCAGAATACCTACACCCGGTCGAAGACAAACCTCGAGTCGTTGGGTACGAGCGCCAAGAACTTTGTCCCCACAAATGCGAGGACAATCGGGTGGGTACTTAGGCGCATACGGGCAAAGATGACCACGTCAATTCGTCCTGTGGTCACAGAGGGGAGGGGCATGTATAGACAGAACGGAGTGATCTGCCCCTGGGCAGAGCTATATCTAAAGAATGGAAGGAGGCAGCCATTTGTATTCTATTGCAGACGTTGATACGAGACGGTAATCACGTCTCTCTTATTCTACACACTTTAATTTTTTCGGTCACAGACATTGTTTCTAGTCCCTATCTCCTTAATTTTCTAGGTCCCGGACATTGTTTTTAAGCGGTGAATTACATTTAACAAACTCATTAATTTTTGAAGTCCCAGACATCATTTTTAATAATCCTTTTGATACATCTTTCTAAAAGACTATCTCGTGATATTATCTATTTTAAAAATATATCAAATGAATTTATTGATTGATTGATTGATTTTAACGTCATGTCAAACTGTCTAGTGTTATTTTATACCTAGATATTAGGGAATCGTGTTCATTATGTATTCGTATTTATATTTTTGTGGTTGTTTCTTTAGAGTTTTTTGCCTTTTTTTTTTTTTTTTTGAGCGGGGTTCGAATACGAATGATTTTTAAACAGGTCTACCCTAACAGTTAGTACGGTTCCAGGCCTGATTACACCTAGGAGTAACGGCTCTGAAGGAGTACACAATACTCCCCAGATTTCCAGAACTAAAGCCTCATCATCAAATGCAGTTTAGTGTCATAAACCCTTTTTAAGATTGTCTTAACCCTCTACAAGGGATACAGTCAGTCTATTCTAAGCTCGACCTTCAGAGCGGTATAAAGAATTTAGAGATGCCCGTGGTGTAATGGTTATCGTCGCAGGATATGGACTCGGCGACACGATTTCAAATCCTGGACCTGACTGATTGCATTTCACATAGCACTAATACCCTTGGGAAAGGTATGAATCCAATTATTCTCCCTCCAGCTATGGGTAAATAGTAGGGCAGACTAGGTTCTTCAGCCTTGGTGAGGCAACTAGTCTAGGAGAAGGAAAACTCTGAATTCAAACCTGTTAAACTCCGCTTAAAAATTGACCTTGTGTCATATCCTGCGCGAGCGGACTGGTTGGTAAATATGATAAAGAATTTAGCAGGTCTTCCTGCGCAATCGACATAATTAGTGACGGTTTTTCTTCCTTTAATAATTCGTATTCTGACACGTAATTTATATCAGTTTAGGTTGTGATAGAGATGAAACAATCGATCATATAAGTGAATGCAGCAAATTAGAGCAAAAAGTGACTGGGTGAGGAAAGTGACCCACTGAGAATTGTGCAAGAAATTTAAATTTGACATATGACAAATGGTATATTCTGTCCAAGAGAATGAGACGCACAAACTTCTCAGGGATTTTGAGGCACAAACGGATCACCTATCTCGGTCAGTAAACCAGACCAAGTAATAGTCAATAGAAAAAAGAGAACTTGCCAACAGCTGTCCCAACAGACCACAGAGTAAAATTAAGAGGTGAAAAGAGGGATAAATATCTGGACTTTGCTAGAGAGCCGAAGAAGCTATGAAACATGAAGGTGACAGTGAGATCAATTGTAGTTGTCTCACTTGGAACAGGATTGGTAAAGGGAGTAGAAGACTTAAAAATCAGAGGATGAGTAGAGACCACCCAAACTACAGCATTACTAAGATTGGCTAGAATACTAAGAAGTGCCCTGAAGACTTGAGGAGACTTGCTGTCACTCAAACTCCAGTGAGAAACCATCAGCAAACGTTTGTTTGAAAAACTCCCAAAGGAGCAAATAATAATTGTAATAATTGAATGTATATTTATATTTTCCTATAAAATCATTATTGTAAAATTTTTCATGTTAATTCTCTTTCAGCACAGTAACTTTCTCTCTGTAAATTGTAATTTAATATATTTTTGTTTCTTGAATATAAAATCATTGTAAGAACTGAGATATGTATAGAATACCTAAATCTGCAAGTCAAAGTATAGAATCTTCTGAAAAAATTTCTTTGTTATCATTCTATGAAGTAATACTAAGTTTCTTGTAGGCACTGAATCAAATTGCAGAAAAGAAGCTACTTTGCAATTACGAGTCTATTATAAGTTTTTTGTTATTAATGTTTTTATGTTGAACTACTAACACTGACTGCTGCTGCTACTGCAATAGGAAACTAAAATGATACAATATTCATCAGAATATTGTATCATTTAGTTTCAGTTTCAGATATCAATTTTCTCAAAATGTTTGCATCTCTATTGTCTATGATATTTTTAATTGGTTTACATTTCACGGATTTCAATTTGTGAATAAAGTGTGCAAACCCGGCTGTCTATTATTCTTTGACAAAAAATTTTAGACATTAAATTAAAATCCTAAAGAAAATATTGAAGGCCATAATGAAAGAAACTTCATATACTGTCAAAATAATCATTTGCATAGTCTGTCGGGATTTTTCCTAAGAATTTTCTTGATTTCTGGTTTGATATTTGTTGTTAATTTCTCGTGTGTTAATTCTTTGTTATTGGATGTTTTACTTGAGAAGTTGGACATATGAGAAAGCTGTACATTCATGCTTTGCCACACAAATGACTTTAGTCAGTCATAAATGACAATAGATATATCTGTGATTTATGTAATTGCCCCCCCCACCCCCACCGAACTGTAATTATGAAAAGAAGGAATAACCAGTCAACCCACTCTGTTCACATGTGTCATCGGCAGTAAAAATGGATCAAGATGACTGATTATAACAACAACTATATTGATCAGCAATTTTCTTTCATTTCAGCCTTCACTTCAACTCGATTTAAAAACAAGTTTTCCATTTCAATGCATGTTTATGTTCTTGTTTGATGTGACTATTTGAGGTACAGTAAACTCTTTTTACCACAGTACTTGCTCAAACAACATTACTTAATGAGACACGCATTCTAAGGGAACTTTCATTTTTATATTTTTGCAATACTATTGTCAAAGATAAGTTTTCTGTGTACCGTAGCCAAATACGGCTATGTGCGAAATGGATATCGAATGTTCATAATGTTAGAACATAGAAATCTTGAAATACGAAAAACACGTAACGACTTCTCAGTTCAGGTACGAACCTTTTATTACCTTTGAGTTTAAAGGTTCTTCGACGTAAGGAGAGAGGCACGATCTTTCTATGCTGTCTTTTTCATCTGCCCCCACCCCCATTTTGTGTAGCGCCCGTAGCACGAAAATTCGTCTCGCCTCAGCGAGCCCCAAAAGTCGTACCTCCTCGTTCGGCGTCTAGCTTCAACTCTCTAACTTTCTTCGAAATTCCCCAAATCTTCCGCGCGCTTCCGGTGCGTGACGTCATTCGCACTCCGTCACCCTGTTCCTCATCTCGGGCTATTGTGACATCTCTGAGTGACACGTCCGCTCTGCACGCGCACGCGTTAACACCTGCATCAAGTTTGCACCTAACTAACCCATGTGCTGAGCCGAAAGGTTCTCAGCCTAACTAAACCGAAATCCCTCGGCCATTATATTACAGCTGCAACAGCACTTGAAAATTTAGATGAGTGGCCACTGAGGAACAACAGGTCCAGTAAGAAATCTAAGACCTGTTTGCTTGACAAAGCAAAGCTTATTCAATAAGAAAAAGAAAACAAGTTAAGCAATAAAGAGCCTGTTCAATTCTTAGAAAAGTGACCACATAGCAGGTTATTGTAAGTAATCTAAAGTTAATGTGTCAGGCGAAGCAAAGCTTGAACAGTAATGACAGTAGGTACGGTAAAGAACCTGAGGCCTGTATGCTAGACTAAGTAAATAAGATAAAGAAAAGATGTTAAGCAATGATAAACCTTTTCAGTACTTGGAAGAGTGATTACAGAGGAACAGCAGGTACTTTCAACAATCCACGACCTCAGATTCATAATATATCCATCGACCCCCAACAATACATTCTTTTGCTCCTTTAATATAGTAAGCCTATGCGCCGATACCCAATACCAGAGCCACCTGGACCCCCTACTGTTCGGAAACTGATGTACATTGCCACTAAACATATCCAATTTAGTTTTAGTAACACTATGTACTAGCAGACTGATGGAATCAGTATGAGAAACCCACTTGGAGCTGCATTAGCGAAAATCTTTGATGGGTTCCAGGAAGGAAAACTATTCAAATCACCACCAACTTGCAACTGTTCTATAAACGGTGCGTAGATGACACGTTCGTGATTTTCTTCTCGAGGTCGGAAAGTAGACGCTTTTTCAGTACTGTCAACCAACTACATCCAGAGTTGACATTCACCTGCGAATTCGAGCATAACAACAGCTTACCTTTTCTCGATATCTTAGTTGAGCGCACGAACTTTGGTTAGCAGACGTCGATTTATCGTAAACCTACGTTTACTGGATCGTACACACGGTGGGGCTCTCCAAGACGTAAAATCAATTTAATAAAAACCTTATCCACCATGCCTTAACGATCTGCTCTAAACCAAAACTTGCCGACGAACTTGATTTCATAAAGAAAACTTTGTTGAAAAATGGATACCTTGAGGATGTAATCACCAACACCATTAAATATAAATGCATACAATTCTCCACCAAACCAAAATTTGGACTAGAGAGGTACCCGGCATATCTAAAATTACCGTGGATCGGCAACGCCTCCATGCAGCTATTAGAACAAATTAAAAGATACGTTAACCTTTGTTTCTATTTGGTTGAATTAAGAGTTGTTCTCGAATCTAACGAGTTATTTCCCCCTATTCTCAAAGATAGTGTGACCACTCTCCAAAAAATGTTCTCTCATTTACCGGTTTACATGCAAATTTGATGTTTGCTATATAGGCCGCACTAATCAACGTTTAGGGAATAGAATAAACCAACATATTCCCTCGAGTATCTGAACACATACTTCCGACTACACTAGGACGCCGAGCAGTTATGATTTAACTCCCGCCATCTATTGGGAAGTCAGACTTGAACATGCGTATATAGTCCCACTATGTTTACCATCTTGGAGACATCAACAAATGAACTGCCGCTATCCATTCTGGAAGCATTACTTATAAAAAAAATCCAAACTGGAATTATGTATCCAAAAGCAATCGTATAGAGTATGGTATGGAGTATAGACTCCAGTGCTTTTTAATAATCTACTCGGAGCATTAGAAGAAAACATCATTGACCATACCAACTCTGCTGGCTTACGGTAACTTTTTCCTTTTCAATATGTGTTTCTTCACCCCTCCTGGATTTTCCTTTAGTTACCATCCCATGCTTTCTTCCTCTGGTACAAAATCGATTGTAACCGACAATTCTCTGAAGAGAAGAGACCGAAAGAAAGAGTTCGCTTTTTAAGGATTTTAATTCGTTTTTATGATTTTAAAACGTTCTTAATACCAGGCACTTGCTTTTTAAAGCAATATTTAAATTCTGTATACACACATATATACATATACATATATAATTTTTTTCCAAAACTTTTGGAAGTAGCATAGATTTAAGATAGGTTATATATCTATTGGTAATGAAAAGCACAAATAAATGTGACATTTGCAATTGTTCAGTTTTTGCTTATTCATCTGAGATCACCGGGGGGTCATCAGATAACAAAATATTGCAAAACTGAGTGAAACAGAAACTTTTGTGGAAATTTTAAAAATACTTTTCATCCCAGAAATTCAAGTCGAAATTTTTCTTTATGTTCCATTTTTAGAAGTTTGCTACAATTACTGTAAAACGGCAAATGAAAAACAGCAAATTTCAATTTTGGCCTATTTTTGAACAGTTCGTTTTTAGAAACCTCGTTTTTTAAAAATGACTTCTGTCTGGTTTCAACGTAACAACAAGAAGTTGTCGCAAGGATCCATGAATATTTAATATGCATCCTCATTTGCAAAGAGAAGCTTAGTTTGGCAAGAGGCCAGAGGTTTGGTGCAATCCAGCCAGAATCGAACTTACTAATGGTAGGCCTAACCAAGCTCGCTAATCATCACACTACAAAAATATGCCTGTGCATTGTTATTTGTCATTTTGTAAGCTTAAGGCCAGAAAAACGGGGCACCCAGTCAGAATCGAACTCGGTAGTAATGGCAACCTTGTTCGCTTACTATAAGAGCAAGACAAGGTGCTCAACTGTTTACAAGTTTTGTCATTTGTCATTTACTAAGCTTACCTTAGTTTGACACTGGGCCAGAAGAACAAGACACTCAGGTAGTAGTTGTCTTTTTTAACTTACTTTAGTTTAGCACAATGTCAGCAATAAGGAGCACACAAAAGCAATGGTTTGGTTTGGTTTTGGTTTTATGGCACATCAACCATTGTATGTTATTAACGCCAAATTTATTTTTATACATACGAACAGTTCTATTTCAAACGACTCACTTTTATATAAGTATAGTTCTTGTTTACACACAGTTAAATGTAAAAAACAGTTCTATTTCAAACAATTCAGTTTAGCATAAGTAAACAGTTTAAATATCAAAAACAGTTTTATTTCAAGCAATTCAGTTTAGCATAAGTATTCAGTTTAGTTCTATTTAACCCATAGATAGGACCCTATCAGGTGATACCACTCCAGGCCAGAGTGGACCTGGGAGGGATGCCCATGAAGAGGTACTCTACATTCCCCAAAGCTACAGCATTATTGGAGCCTCACCATCAGATTGCTTTGTGTCATATCTAGAACACTCGTTGGGAAGTTGGGTCTTACCCCTCTGCAAAGAAGCAGTCGGTGTATTTTACTGCCCCAGTCGACTGGGTCACAAAAGCAATGGTCTGTTAAACTTGCTCGCTAACCATTACAGTGCGTGAGTGTCCCAATAGGTTTGCTCATCCTTCAATTCTATATGCTTCAGTTAAGTTCGATGGTGTTTAATGTCATACCCAGGACACTTTTTTGAGAAGAGATTGTAGTTATAACCCTCTGCAAAGAATACAACCTCTCCCCAACAAGCAGTGCAAATATACTAGAGAAAACTCTATATGAAATTTGCAATATATAGATTCTATACATATTTCCCAAGAATACTAAGATAATACCAACTCAAATAACAACTATACTCCACAAGAGAATAAAAGAAAAACGCCTTCGGTATAAAAGGATTGACTTTCTGTGAAATCTATCTAAACAACCAACTAAGAACACCAAGGTAGCGGCTATAATAATTAGACAGTTTGTAGATAAAGAAATAAGCAAATAATATCTAAACAGTATTTAACTAATATCCTACCACATTAGAATATGAAACAAAACCATTTTATAGTGGGAGCTGCGCATGAATCAAGACTCATGCACAGCAGGTGCAAAAATTCTTGACCTCATCGGCATTCCGATAATAAGCAATAAACTTAGCCCTGCAAACAGGCAAAGACCTTAGGGGATGGCCACCCGTGGCTAAATCATAGTTTTGCAAATACAACCATCCGGCACGAATGCCAAGTAGTCAGCTCGAAGGCCCGCCGCAAAACTAGCAAATAATATCTAAATATACTCTTATGGATCCCCACACATGGCCGTGCAAAAGCAGGACGACCAGCACGAACATACATTCAGCAACTATGTGAGGATACAGGATGTTGTCCTGAAGACCTGCCTGAGGCGATGAACGATAGGAAAAAGTGGCGAGAGAGGGTCAGGGATATCCGTGCTACCAGCACGACATGATGATGATGATGATGATATTTAATGATTTTTTAAATAATTGATCTGTTAAACTTTAATCAAACTCAGTTTCAAACCACGGAATGCTTTATTCTCTTCTCGAAATTCCAAATTGCCCCTCATCCCTGAATATTCAGACCGTCCCCTATCCCTGCGGAGTGTGCGTTTCACGTTAGGAATTACTATACTAAAACAAAAATTAAAGGTTGAAAAAACCTTTAATTTTTGTTTTAGTACAGTAATTGAAGGAATCTGAAATAAAACTCCATCTTTTCTTAGTATCTCACTATCCCTAAAGGGCCACCCACGTAAGTACTGAACAGGACTATCGCAGCTTATACTTCAGTGATCTTGCAGGAAACGGTGCGTGGCTTGACCGTGAGTCAAAAGTTTTTTTTACTAAACTTTGCTTAGTCTGGCACATTGACTAACTATAGTACTATTTGGTCACCCATCTAAGTAGGATCATCACCGCTTACCTTCAGTAATACTAGCGGAAACTGATATTTTCAGCATAATTTGGCTAAGTCCGAGCTTGTTAATGTTAATCTTACGTTTTATAATGTATATATATAACTTTATGTTTAACACGCCCAGTTAGCACGGCTTTAAATAAACTAACTGTATCCCCTGTAAGACACCCCTCTGCAAAAAAAGGTGTCCTGGGTATGGCACCAAACTGAATATACTGGTGAGGCTTTGGTTTTGGTAGCCGGCGGAGCATGGAGTACCCTTCAATGCCATTATTCCCAGGTCCATTCTTAGCTGGAGTGGTTGTACCGTTTAGGGTCCTACCTATGGGTCAAATAAATCAGATTAAAAATTATTTGTATTCGATCAGATTGAGTGCAGAAAAAAAAAAAAACTCTTAAGAAACAACTGTACAAAAAATGTAAATATGAACGTGCAATGAACGTGATTTCTTAATCACAAGGCATAAAATAATTGATTGATATGCCGTTTGAATAAATCAATGAATCCATATTTACCCAACCCCTCCGCTCGGGCAGGATATAACACAAGGTCAATTTTTAAGCGGAGTTTAACAGGTTTGAATTCAGAGTTTTCATTCTCCTAGACTAGTTGCCTCACCAAGGCTGAAGAGCCTAGTCTGCCCAACTATTTTACCCATAGTTGGAAGGAGAATAATTGGATTCATACCTTTCCCAAAGGTATTAGTGCTATGTGAAATGCAATCAGTCTCGTCCATGATTTGAACTCGTGTCGCCGTGTCCATTTCCAACGACGGTAACCATTACACCACGTTATGAATCGTTATAAATGTTTTAACAAAGATTTTATGTTGAAAAATTTAATTCCTCTCCTTCCGATAGCACTCAGTCACACTTACTGTTTCCTTTTTCTTTAGCCCCTGGTTAGATTTTTCAATCGCCCACCAGGGAGCAGTACCGATCAGTTTAGAAACAAGATATTCAAAACTTCAACGAAGCAAATTTTCGTTTGTATTCCACCAGCTCATAATAAATAATCAGATGCAGAATCAAATCTATTATTTTTATTGTCTTTTTTATATATATATCATGAATAGTAAAAATAAATAAATAAATAAATTAAATTAAATAAAATAAAATCACGCTTCATGAATTGAGCTATTCTTGCGCCTGTATCTAACGATTGAATTATAATGAATTTGATGAACGAGTCGCAAAAAACAAAGCCATAATAAGTGTGACTTGAGATCCAAATTAAATTTCTGTCAAATAAACAGCTGTTTAAAATAAAGTAATAATTAAAACGCAAACAACAACAACGAAAGCTCACACAATATCTTCTCGGTTTGGAAATTGAAATATTTATATTTTGTACCATCGTTAATTAAACTAAAAGAACAGATGTTTCTTTGTCTAAGCCGCAGTCTAATATCCAGTGAATAGTGACTGATCAAAGCGTCAAAAATATTTGGAGGCTATATCTGTGTTCAGGTTCACTAAGTGAGAGAAACATGGAATATTCTTGATCAGCGTTTCAAGTTTGCAGAAACTCTCAACAACCGATTATAAAAATATCTGCGCATGAGCAAAACAATTCTGTGGTGTCACTCCTGAAAATTTACAATTGAAACCCGATTACAATTCGGTGCTGTCGTTATATCTTTAATAATTGAAGTCATTCTTTTAGATAATAAACAATGCGTAATCGCGGTGATATATATGGGACAATGAAAAAAGGTCCGTTGGTTTGGGTACAAATAAAACTGTTATGTATTTGGTTTTAGTTTTTTTATTTAATCGTATACCAACCTTCGGAGATAATTTAATGGCAAAATAATCCTTGTTGAAGAACAGTTTTGATACTATTTAATATATATCTGTTGGAAAAAAAAAGTTAAAGCCTTTTCCGTAAAAATCTGATGGTGAAACACCAGTTATGCTGGAGCTGTAATATATGTACTTGGGTTATGTTATTTGAGATAATAAATGAGAAGTACAAATATTAACTTTAAAAGAGGAATTTTATTCTTCGTATACAACGCCACGTGTTGGCTAGAAAATGTCCGGCGGTCAACACGTGTGTTTAGTGTTTGGAATCTCTTCAGCAACTGCCTCCTCTTCTGTCTTGGGTCGTCTTCGGCAACTGCTACTATCTCCGCTGATTGGCCAGAGGGAGAGGGAAAGCGAGAGAGAAAAGGAGAGAGAAGAAGGGAAGAGAGAAGAGTGAGAGGCGATGGATTCTGGGATAGCATTCCTTGGCCGAGGTGGAAGTAAGGACCAAGATTTCTGTTAAGGTAGTATTGACTGCCCATTTACTGACCTTAGTAAGGGAGGTGATACTACAGAGCTTTGGAAGATGCGGAGTACCACTCTGACCCTGAGGGTTTGTACCTGATAGGATCCTATCTATGGGTCAAATAGAACAGTTTAAAATTTAAACTGAGAGCAAACAAATGACTTTTGCAAATAGAATTGTTTGAAATAGAACTGTATGATCATTTAACTGTTTTTAAACAAAGGTCTGATTAATTGAATTGCTAGTGATACATAACAATACTTGAACTATTTAACTTTGTTGACTTATATCTATAAATCATATATATATATATATATATATATATATATATATATATATATATATATATATAAATGAATAAACCGGATTTGACATTAAATAACCTGCAATAGTTGATATGCCATAAAACCAGACCAAACCAAACAAACAGAAAGTACGAAAAAGTCCTCCAGTTGTTACATGTGACAGAAATTCCCGTTTTTCATGCCCAACAGCCTCCAAGACATTAAAATGTCCAATGGTAAAGAAACGATAGTTATATCGTTGTTGATTTGCTTCTCCACGTCCACTACAGTGCCCACCCTGTATTCTTTTCTAGGCAACAGAACAAAACACCAGGATCCCGGTAAAGTCACGCAGCAAACACCGCTGCTTGCCAGATCAAAGAAGTTAAACAACGATGAACCTGATCAGTTCTTACATGGATAACTATAATATATTTACCCAACCCCTCCGCCACGAGTAGAATGTTATATTAGGTCAATTTTTAAGCAGAGTAAAGCAGGTTTGAATTTGGAGTTTTCTTTCACCGAGACGGATTGCCTAACGAAGGCTAAAGAACCAAATCTACCCTACTAATTACCGATAGCAAGGATGAGTTGATTGGTTGGGTTTTAGGTCATATCAACCTTTGCAGCTTGTTTAATAGTAAATCTTGTTTACGCATGTATATTAGATATATAGAATTTAAAAATTAATAGCTTGGAGGTAATTTTTAAACAAGCCAGAGCGTATTTGTACACCGTTAAATGGTTTAAGTATTGCTGTCAAACACTAATCGTTCAGTTTGTACACAGTTGAATGGTTCTAAGTACTGCTATGTAATACTATTAATTCAACATCAGTCATTTGTTTGCACACTGTTTCAAATTTAGAAAATGATTGCATATTTCTATTTGACCTAGAGATGAGACCCTAACTGGTGCTATCACTCAAGGTTAGAGTGGACCAGGGGGTAATGGCAACAAAGGAGAACTCCTCATTCCCCAAAACTCCAGGACTGAAGGCTCTCTATCAAATGGTTTAGTGACATATCTAAGACACCCGTGGGTGGTAGTGGTCTTACCCTTCTGCAGAGATGCCTTCGACGCATTGTGAAGCCCCAGTCGACTGGGCTGAGCTTGGGCGAGAACATCTGGATCCATGCCTTTCTCTGGGGCTTTAACACGAAGTGAAACGCAAACCGCCTCGTCTTGAATTTGAACTCGCGTCGCTGATTCCATTTGCTACGATTATGACGTAATGTAATGCCCCCCATCACCGAAATTAAGCAACGTGTAACCTTTTTAGTACTTAGATGGGTAACCACTAAATAAGAGCAGGTGCTGTAACTAATCTGAGGCCTGTGTGCCAATCAGAGCAAAGTTTCGTAGACAACAACAAATCACGTTTAAAGCACCGGCCCCCTTCATCTCACAGAAGTTAAACAACCAAGAGCCTGCACACAACTTAGATGTGTGACCATATAGTTAGAGTATGAACTGTCACCCACATAATTGATTGGTTGATCGATTTTAAAGTTATGTCAAACTGTCTAGGGTTATTTTATGCGAAGAGGTAAAGGAATTACGTTCGTTTTATGTTTATATTTACATATTTAATGTTATTGTTTCTAAAGATTTTTTTAATACAGCCCTATTAAATGAACATAATTCTTAAACTTATATTTTACCCATACCTGGGACCCTAACTTTGGGTCGGAGTAGACCTGAGAGTAATGAAAGGATAATCCACACTCCTCAGATCTCGAGAAGTGGAGCCTCACTATCAGATAGTTTAGTGTCCAAACCAGGACACTGTCATCAACAAAGCTTAGTAAATAACCAAACACAATTTTATTCTTATACTCGATCTTTAATTTATCGAACCGTTTTGTTCCAATATCTTCCAGGCAACTTTAGAATTCCATTTCCCCAGAATTTCTAACTTATCTCGTCAAAAAAAAAGAAAATCTGCTTGAGGCAATTCTTACTGTTTTCTTCCTGAGAATTGATTTTTTTTTCATTATAATAATTCAGTAAAAGCCCAGAATAAATGGTTTTCCTAATGTGCAATATCTATTGAAGGCATCTATGCATTGCAGTTTTTCAAAAATCTATCTATCTATTTCATTCTGTTCACATCTACCTATTTCAAGCATTTTACATTACATCTATCTTCATCAATGTCAGTCTGCTTCTTTATATCTCTCAAAGTCAAATGCATTTTTTTTCATATATCTATTCATCTATTTATCTTTTTATCTATGCAATTTATTTTTTCAAAAATCTATCTATCTATCTATCTATGCATTCTTTTATTATCTATATGATTTTTTCATAAATTTATCTAACTATCAACGTCTGTCTTTTCATATCTATATATCTATCCATAAAGTGCTCACAAGAACGAAAATCTAGCAATGATCATTATTACGGATGTATAAAATTAACAATCGTTTTAACGCTAAACTTCTTTCAACTTATTAAAGAATGGTTTCCAAAAATGTTTCAATTATCTTTTAAATTAACTCATTTGAAATTCATTTCCTGGCCGTTGATTAAAGACAAGACCCAAAGATACTATAGACCTGGCATGGGCAACCTTTTTCGAGAAGCGGGTCGCATGAAACTTAACAAATCATTAAATGGGCAGTGATAGAAAAAAAAATTCAAGGTAATTTTTCGTTGAAGGTACCTCAACTATTTTTACTATTGAAAACCATACGCAAAAGCATTTGCTATCGAAATAGGGAATCGTTGATTTCTTTTCTCTTCGGTAAAAAGATATCTTCCATAAAAAAATCTAACACTTGGGCGAGCCATTCAGGAAGTATTTGAATAAAATTTTGTAATAAATAAACAATGGATGCTGTTATTTAAATCAGGTAGGTTTCACACACTGTTATGAACTGATATTTTAATGTTATCCCTACACTCTGGTAACGCCGGGTAGCTCTGCTAGTATAGTATTAGAATTTTCATAATATTAAGATAGATAGATCTAAGTTATAATAGCATAGACACAGAGTCACCAAGAGCCATGGACGCTGTCTGGTTACCATAAGGTCTAGCGTTATTCTGATATATAATTCGTTCTCTTTGAAACTTTTCTTCGGTCCCTGCCTTCGTTTGGTCTAAGTGGGAACAGAACGTCATTCATGAATCTATTCCAGATCCACTGTAAACACAGAAATTGGATGAAGATCGTTTTTTTTTTCTATCTGTGACAATGGTTCATTTACCTTGCACCACAATCACTTACGTCTCAAGTTTTTGTATAAAAACACATTTCGCTTCAAAATACGAGGTTCATTAAAAAAGCAAAATACATATTTTTAAAGAATTTTTTCCATAAATGTAAACTATGCAATGTTTGGAATTGGTTTACAGCCAAACTAATTTTAATACTAAAAAAATATCTGTTTTGAGGTTATTCAAAATGGCAGAAAATCAAACAAAATGCTTCAGGCTTGAACAGGCTGGGATATGAAAATAATGGGAAATTTAAAAGAAAACGTGTGATGAAAAGCATGTTTTAGATTAAAGAATGTTCCCAAATGGGCTAAATACGGCCTTGCTCCTCCGAAACTGAATGTAAGAGACAGTCCATGCAGTGGAATCACATTAACTCCTCTGTTAAGAAAAGTAAATAAGGTCATGCTGACTGTCTTGTAGGACATGAAAAGTTCCATCATTATAAATTTTCTTTGAAAAATGTGCAACAGTAAACAATGCTTCTTACTGCCAACTCCTTTGTCAAAATATCACCTTATTTACTGAATAAGATGTGAGGATGGATCCCGCGAGCAAGCACGTGTTAGAACTACAACAGAAAACGAGAAAGATAATTCAAGGTCTGTGTCTGCTCTCTCTCTCTCTCTCTCTCTCTCTCTCTCTCTCTCTCTCTCTCTCTCTCTCTCTCTCATCTCACGACGTTTTATTCCTCTCAGTCAAGCTAAAGAGTTCGACTCAGTTCATACTCTGTTTCTCTCTTCTCGATGACTGCTAAAATATATTGTAAACTTTGGTATTAACAAACCAAGACGGGGTTTTTGGTGCATTCATCACTTGTTTTCATCGTGGTGGAGGTTATCACCAGGTCCGACTGACACTTACGACGTAGTGCTCCGCACAGACCCGTTAGAACCGTGGTGGTACAAATGTCTATGTAGTGCCCTAGCACTACAAAGAATATGTCGAGAACCGTGGTGGTGCAAGCGTCTACGTGCATCGTAGCGTTACAAACGTCTATTTGGTGTCGTAACGGTACGTGAAGCCATGTAACTGTGTGCAAACAAATGTTAAGACGACACCGTTTTTTTTTTTCAGAATTATTAGAGTCGTGCCAGGAAAGATTTTATACTGTATAAAAAGATCCTACTCTGGCAATTGTTGAAGTGAGATCTGCTTCTCACAATGCATCTCCACTGAAAAGAAGTGTCCATCTCACAGTGCTTTTCTACAGTCCTGATAATTCTTAAGATAGGCAGATGGCTCTCTCTCTCTCTCTCTCTCTCTCTCTCTCTCTCTCTCTCTCTCTCTCTATCTATCTATCTATCTATCTCTCCGTATAAACCTAAGAAATGTTTTAAGGATGTTGTCAAAAACAATCTTATGGCAATTAGTGTAAATCTTGGAAACTGGGAATAAATTACGGAAAATCGATCAACTAGAAAAAAATTGATCGACGATGGCTGTAAAAAATTTGAAACACAGAGAATCAAACACTGTTAAATCTTAAAACAATCATTTCACAAGTAGGACTTGACCTCAGTCCCATAAAGTTTTTAGCGTGAATTTGTAACGTATGTAGCATGGTCTGTACACAGCCGGACTTGCTAGTCAAATGAGATCTCATGACAGCAAACAATCGCAGGTTCATTTTACACAGGGTCCTATCTATGGGTCAAATAGAACTGTTTGACATTAAAACTGAATGCAAACAAATGCCTTTTATGCAAAATTGAATTTCCTAAAATAGAACTTTTTGATCATTTAACTGCGTGTAAACAAATGACTTTTATTGAATTGTTAGTGATATATATCAATACTTGGAACCATTTAACAGTGAGCAAGAAAATGATTAATAGTAAATAGAAATATTTGTGTTCGATAGAAATAATTTAAAACCATTTAACTGTATACAAAAGAATGAGCTCAGACTCGTTTCAAAATGAATCTACAAAATGAGTTTATAAATTATTTGATATATGTAAAAACAAGATTTGGAATAAGATAACCAACAATGGTTGATATGCCATAAAACCCAATCAAACCAAACCTTCTACAGGCAACTTGTATCTTTTCAATGACAAAGTATGTTGGTCTATAGCATGTTTGAGAAGCCGAATGAGAGTGCACGGATGCAATAGCAACAACAGTTATCTTGTTTGTGACATAAGCGAAAGGGCTTACAAGGGTGAACTTGACCTGAGGAATCACATGCGCTCCTACAGGAACTTTTAGCGGAATTAAGGAGATGACCTTCTGTAAAGAAGTGACAATCATTATATATACAGTACCAGCCAAAAGTATTTGGCCACCCTCAAAATTTCTTATTTTTCATCCTAAAACTGTTATTTCTAATGAAACAATTTAAACACCATAATTCTTTTTATTTATTAAGCTAAATACAAATATTCTTCAGTAACTTTGACCCTAGTATAACCAGTTATCATTTGTAAAATAATTTGAAGGCATTTTTCTTCTTTAGTACTGAGCAAGAATAAAACGTTTTCCAAAAGTAACATTATACCACCACTTGAACTCACATTAGACTATATTGTGTTGGAGGGTGTCCTTGTGGTGTCATGATTAAAGCGATGGACTGCGGAATCGTAATAGCGAGTTCGTACTCCAGTGGTGCTATTACGTTCGCTTTCGGGAAAATACCCTTGGGAAAGGTATGAACCCCCTTATCCTCCCAGCTATGGGTTAAATAATACCACTACTGTTCTAAGAGAATATGCTGTTAAACAAAGAAACCAAACCAAATATGCCATTAAACAAAGAAACCAAACCAAACCAAGATTACTGCTTGCTAGACACTACCTATTTTATCTATGTTGATGACAATTTCATCAGAGTAACCAGCCTGCATGACAGAAAGCTGACTGTTCCAAACATCACTGAGTAAGTGAACCAATGTCGTGAAAAAATGTCAACATCCACTGTGAGGATAAGATTCAATGAAGCTGGCCTGCATGGCAAAATTGTTGTCACGAAACCACTGTTAAAGAAGCAAAACAATTTCAAAAGACTTCAGTGAGCCAAGGTTCACAAATACTGTACAATAGAGCAGTAAAATAAAGTCCTTTGAACAGACGAATCAAAGTTCAAAATCCTTGGGTCAAATAGAAGAGTCTATGTGTGGCGGAGAGTTGATGAAAGAGCTGCAACCCCCTGTATCACACTAACTGTAAAGAATAGAGGAGGCTCTATTACGATGTGAGGAGCTTTTGCCAGTTGCTAAGTTGAAGATTTGCACCAGATGAAGGGCAAATTGAATCAAACCGACAATTACAGCATACTGTAGCATCACGCGACCCCATCTGGAACACGGCTTGTGGACCAAAAATTTGTACTCATGCAAGATAATGACGCAAAGCATACTAGTAAACTCTGCCAGAGATACATTAAAACCAAAGAAGGACAGCCGGTCCTTCAACTGATGTCTTGGGGACTGTCTTCAGCAGTGACCCGAAGTAAATAAGCTATAAAAGCAAATAAAAGAGGACTAATTAAGGTACAAATAATTATCTTACTGTCAATTAAAAGCGACTCTATATCCTTTTTTTTATACTGACCTTCGTACAGCTTTTAGGTAATATAGACTTGGTTTAGTTTGGCTTTGTCCCTTTGTTCAATGGCATATCAAACTCCGTGGGTTATTTAATGCCAAAGCTATTCTTGCAGGACTGTAGTGGAACTATCTAACCCATCATCAAGTTGCACAGACAGCGTGGAGTTTTCTTACCCTCACTCACTCTCTCTCTCTCTCTCTCTCTCTCTCTCTCTTTCTCACACACACACACCATGCATCCCTCCCTATCATCCATCGCTCCTGGCTAGTTTTCTAGACTGCATGGAGGGAATAAAGTGTTCCATGCCTTTCTCAAAAGGGCACATAATAGTGCTGTAATATAATGGCCGAGGGATTTCGTTTCATGCCTTTGGGTTTAGTTAGGCTGAGAACCTTTCGGCTCAGTGCATGGGTTACTTAGGTGCAACATTAGCGCAGGTATTCACGCGCGTGCGCGCGCGGGCGAAGCGGACGTGTCACTCAGAGATGTCACAATAGCCCAAGATGGGAAACGGGGTTACACAGTGCGAATGACGTCACGCACCGGAAGCGTGCGGAGGATTTTGGGAGATTTTGAAAAAGTCAGTTAGAGTTGAGACTAGACACCGGACGAGAAGGGTTGACTTTCGCTTGATCGTAGAGGCCTTGAGTAGGTGTCGCACGAGATGGGGGGGGGGCAGATGAAAAGGCCAGAATAGAAAGATTGTGCCTCTCACTCCTTATATCGAAAAACCTTTAAACTCAAAGGTAATAAAAAGTTTCGTGCCTGAACTGAGAAGTCGTAAGTGTTTTTCGTGTTTCGAGATTCCTATGTTCTATGTTATATATATATGAACATTATATGACCATTTCACACATATCCGTATCTGGCTATGGCACAGTGCGACTAGAGTTCGAACTCGCTTTCTACAATGTAGCAGTCCAGCCACATTAGCCTCCATGCCACAAAGACTCTCCCCTTTAATAATTCGGGTAAATACAGCTAGTAATGCTAATACACTGAAAATAGTGCTTTTTTTTTCTTGACTGAGATTTTTTTTATTACACGCTGATATGACAAGTGCCACAATTCAAAAGTAATCTTATTCAATTAAATTATTTAAAATTAAATACTTTATCAAATGTCATCTAATGGTCATACCTATATAAGCAGGATACCTTAAGTATAAGATATTCACAAGTATACGTTCATCTCAAGACGAGATTTCTGTTTTATTTTAAATTTAGAGGCGTGAGGTGGTTAGTACACTTTCATTACCCATTTATTTATTATTGACTTTCTCTTTATGCCTCGTTTAATATGAATTGCTAATAATGGGACCATTAAAACGTTATGAAAAGAAAAAAGTTTCAAAGTTGATTATATCGATGGGATTATTTAGAAGGGAATTAGAGACGAGAGGCACTTCACGTGGTGTCATGATTAACAAGGATTGACAGACCATTGTAAGTTAGTTTGATTCTCGTTGGTACTCCCATATTACTGGCCTTGTGTAACAAATAAGCAAAATTTAGTAAATAACAAAGGCCACATCACGTGGCGTAATGGTTAGCAAGCTGGATTAACAGGCCATTGTGTGTTCGACTCACACAGGGTGACCCATACTACTTGCCTTGTGCCACAACTAAGCTAAATTTAGTAAATAACAAATAACACACCACTTGGTGAATAGTTAGCAAACTGGATTAGCAAACTATTGTGAGTTCGACTCTCACTGGATGACCCACACTTCTGGCCTTGGGTCACATCCGAGCTATACTTAGAAAATAACTATAGAGAAAGAATACATGGGTACGTTACGTGATGTAGTAGTTAGCAAGCTCCATTAGCAGAACATTGTTAGTGTGTTTGATTTTCATTGAATGCCCAATGCTTCAGGCCTCTCGACACAACTAAGTTAAGCTTAATATGTACTTACCTAGCGCCTCTACCACAGGCAGAATGCGACGCAAGGTCAATTAAGTTTGAGTTCACAGTTTTCCTTCTTTTAGACTAGTTAATTAACCCAGTCTATCCAACAATTTATTCATAGATTAAAGGTGAGAGGATGGGTCCATGTATTTCCCAATGGTATTAGTCTGTGACAAGGATGGAGTTGTGGACTGGTGCATTGTCCTCGTGGAAATGCCACTGACTCGATTTGAAGAGTACTGGCCTCTTCCGATGGAATCTCTTCCTGAACTCCCTTAAAACCTCAACATAGTAACCCTAACCCTAACCCTTTGGCCAATCAACTCTGATGTATTGACTTCCTTACTCCTCTCACACCACTCATCATCCCTCACAGATTCCCTGTCTTCCTTGAATCTCTTATGCCACTCAAAAACTGATGCTCGATTCATACAAGATGGTCGAAAAGCAGTCTGAAGCATTCCATACGTTTCTGTGGCATTTTTTCCAAGTTTAAAACAGAATTTTATTGCATATCGTTCTTCTAAAGTCCAGATTGCATTTTTGAAATTCACCAGCTGTGACAATCAGGCTTTAGTAGGGTGTATTCCAATTGCTGCTGTAGCTGTTCCTTTGAAGCTGAAATCATAAAAATTGGTCAGTCATCTCATAAGATGTATAGCAATAACATAGCGAATTTTCAAGAGTCTACAACAATTCTAAATGCCTGTAAAAAAAAGTCTGGAAACTTATTGAATACACCACGTATATATATATATATATATATATATATATATATATATATATATATATATATACGTGGTGTATTCAATAAGTTTCCAGACTTATATATATATATATATATATATATATATATATATATATATATATAATTTGTAAGTGCATAGTGTGTGGGTAACGTCATTTTTAAACGAGCTAGAGTTCATTAGTTTCCACACAGTTAAATGGTTTCAAGTGTCGTTTTCCAACTTAATATTTCTATTTGATATTAATCATTTGTTCGTACATAGTTAAATAGTTTTAAATAATCATATCGAACAATCATAATTCTGTTTTATATCGATCATTTGTTTGCACCCAGTTAAATTGTTTCAAGTATTACTATTTGATACTAAAAATCATATTTGATATTAATCATTCGTTTTCACAGTTTAGATGATTTCAGGTATTGATATTTGAGTGCAGTCGACCCTCAGCCACCGCCTTCTAGCACCTTTAAGATTTTGAATACTTGTTTGCTACAAGAGCAATTTGAAGAGTACGGTCGGGACAATCATATAGGTGCTTGGGATTGACTGCTCGTATTGCCCAATAAGAACCAAAGTGGAATGTTGCAAGTTACTTGACCTCGGTCACCAGGGTCTGTTCTGGAACATTAAGGGTTGCCACGCAAGTTCAACAGGTAGTCCTGCAGAGATGCAGTTGGCTTGTTCTACAATCACAGCTGACAGTACAGTATGTGTTCCCAGTGCTGCTGATACACCCTTTATTTTGGGACTTGTGCACATACTGTTCTGTCCATGTAATTATTTGCTGTAATCCAGTCCGTTTTATCTTGAATAACGGAAATACGCATTCAAAGCGTTGCAATTTATTTTCCGCTAATATATATCAAATATATACGAATGGAATAAGATAGATAGATAGATAGATGGATAGATAGATATTTTGACACTGTAAGATTTATTTGTGCTTCTTAAAAGATGTCATCCAGTATTCTTACCAGGTGACAATTATGTCTACGCTTTGAACACACTGAGATTGGCTCTATTGTCAGGCTTCATTTTGCGTAACCTAAGAGAATCTGATTAATCAGTTACAGTCGGCGGTGTTTCAAGTTATAGCCTTTGTAACTTGTGATGACAAACGTATCTGTTCTCAGCGAAATAAAAACTCAAATATGCTGCTTCACTATTTAAATCGACACAGAATCGGTCACTATGTCTAAGCGTTTATTCGCATTAGGTTCATTTTGCGTTTATATGTCAAGGTACAGTCCTTCGTTTAACAAAACAAAACAAAGCAAAAAAATAATGGGAGTGTTAGACAATGTTCATTAGTCGGTTAATTGTTCTTTGATCCGTTTGAATTGGTTCATTCCTTATAAGGAGTTTCTTATCAACATCCATAAGAATGCAAAATCAGCACAAGGGTGTTGATTTAATAAAGGGTACAAAAAAATAATGGGATATATATATATATATATATATATATATATATATATATATATATATATATATATATATATGTATGTATATAAAGTATCTCAGTATTGACTGAAAAAAAACAATGAATAATCTTAGAATTTAAGGTCAATAAGGGGGGTGCAGTTCGGGTAATAGACCTCCAGAGCAAGGCTAGTCATACTTATGGAGTACAGAAAACAAAGAGATTATTTCAAAAAAGTATATATATATATATATATATATATATATATATATATATATATATATAAATGCACATGTTTTAACTGTAAAAAATCAAGAAATAATCCTCAAATTTAATTTCAATCGGAGAGATGTTGTTTGGGTAACAGATCTCAGGTACGAAGACTAGTTATATTTCTTATCTATGTGACATACATGGCTAAATCGATTCAAAGAATTCCTTATAGAGACTAAGTTATATTTATTTCTTTAACAAATTTTAATAAACTTTGAAATTCGAACTTCTAAAGCACAAATGGTTTGAGAGATCGGAGGTAAGTTGTCGTACAGTCAAGAAAGATGAACAAGACATGAAGGGTACAACTGGAGAAACAAGGACAAAATTATTAGCAATATTCTCTTATGGACTCTAGCACATGAACGTAACAGTATTGGCTGACCAGCAAAAACTACTTCTCTACGGATATAGGATCCAACTTATAAAACCTGCCTGGAACGATGAATGATAGGGATGGATGACAAGAGGGAGTAAGGGAGCTCAGCGCGGCTTGATGATGAAGAAAACACAGATCCATACTATTTCGAAGAAGATTTCGGTTATTTCCAAACGAGCCACTGTACTTACCTCCATTCAACACAACCAACCATATTATGATCACAAGTCTTTTGGGTGTTTAGTATCATCTTGTTTGTGCTGCTCACAATACAGTTACCATTTTAATTTTTGGGGGAATAGATTTTGTTAGTGGCCACGTTTTAATTAATGGAAGTATTCATGTAAACAAAATGTTCATTTAGAATACAGATTCCCGGGTTGAAAATTCCGAGAAAACATTTCCGTTAGGCGTTATCAACAACCAAAACAAGAACGACAAAAAGATATATATATATATATATATATATATATATATGTGTGTGCACGTGTGTGTGTGTGTGTGTCGCAGCAGCGTAACACAATTATGGTCATTCTTTATTTTCAATATCTTTATTGGGAAGTGTATACATGCACACGTATATGCATGTGTTTTTGTATGAAGTGGCAATAGCATAGCTTTCTTCTTTTTTGATGTCTTCGCTGAAGCAGCCGTATATATATATATATATATATATATATATATATATATATATATATATATATATGCGTATGTGTGTGTATTTATGTTTGCGTGTCTGTATATGTAAGTATCAACATATATCCATATAATTACATATATATATGCATATTTATGTATATAACCATGAGTAAATTTGGCGACCTTAGTCGAGGGTGACATGAAAGCTCCCTTTTCAATAGCTACTACACCGAGATGTAGGGGAGGGCGCTACTCCATTCCCTGGATTGCTCCACTTTACCTTGATACTTACCTTATGATGCTGAGTGTTAAGCAAGGTGGTATCAAGTGCCATTTTAAAGTCTTTGTTAGGACTCTACCTGGAATTGAACTTCGGTCTCCCGGACCATTGGCAAACACTCTACTCATAAGGTCAATGGCCCAGTGTATATTGTCACACGCCCGGAGTCTTCGAAACCAGTGGATAGGTCTTCCACGTAAATAAAGTAAAACGAAAATGTATATTATTTATTTACGAACTCATAGAGGTCGGCTATGAATATATATAAAAAAGATAATATGATGCAAGAAATCCTTCAAAGAGAGAATGACACAATAACACAAGATAATTTAATGACAATAATTTTATTCTCCCGTTTGCAGGGTTAAACTTGGGTCGTAATTTATAACAATATAAAATTACAAAACAATATCAGAAGGTGAATTGCCTAGTCAGCTGGGGCTGTAGAATACACTGACTGCACCTCTGCAGAGGGGTAAGACCCCCCCATAACGAGTGTCCTGGATATGACACTAAACAATCTGATGGTGAGGTTCCAGCAGTGCTGGAGCTTTGGGGAATGCGGAGTACCCCTTCATTGCCATCGCTCCCAGGTCCACTCTGGCCCGGAGTGGTAGCACCTGATAGGGCCCTATCTATGGGTTAAATAGAACTAACAGCATTCTTATGCTAAACTGAATTGTTTGAGTAAACTGAATAGCTTAAAATAGAAATGTTTTTGACAATTAAACCGTACTTACATTTAAACTGCGTGCTTATGCTTAACTGAATTATTTGAAATAGAACTGTTTTTTGACATTAAAACTGTATTTACACTTAACTGAATTGTTACATATAACTGCTTGAATAGTTTGAAATAAATGTTTTTGACAATTAAACTGTACTTATGCTAAACTGAATTGTTTTAAAAAGAACAGATTATTTTCATAAAAATGGATTTGGCGTTAAATAACCTACAAAGGTTGATATGCCAAAAAACCCAACAAACCAAACCATCAGAAGGTGAAAGAGTCAATGTCACGAATGCTATATAACATTTTGTTTATGCCATCATGTATGCATAGAGAATGTTCAGTTTCAATTCTTTGTGAAATGTACATGTGTGGAAAGTCTAAGAGGGTGTCAAACAAAGTTATTACTTAGCTCGTATCTTTTGTGTTGTCTATTTGAGAAGCCGATATGAATTCGTTAAGTCTTAAAGTTTTTTTCTCTCAATTCTTAAAAGAGTTCCGTTCTTCCCTCCATGGTTGAAGTCGTTCTTTTCTTCTTTCTTCGACTTTTACTATTCCATTTCTTTTCACACAATTTTTTTTTTATTCACGGAATTTAGACGTTGGTAATGAGATTCATTACCTCTGGATTTTCTCCAGTCATCTCTGTGACTGTTTTTTCGTCGATTATCTCTGTAAAAAAATGAGTCGATCAAACTTCTACCAGTCTTCTCTATGACTTTATCTTCAGTCATCACGTATTATCTCTGTAATAGATGAGACCTCGATCAATCAATCATCGGCCGACGCAGTGTGAGATCAATCATTTCGTTCAACATCAAGTGGCTGTCTTCAATCATCTCTTGAGAGTGACCGGTCACTTCAATTTCTGACTGTCGTCTAACTTTGCCATTTCGTTTTTGTTGCGTAACGATGAGGATCATTGTCATGTGCTATGTCTCGTCCAATCGGTGACTACCTCTTTTACCTATTTTAATATGAGATCATATTCAAGGTTGAATTAAAAAAAAATGTGTCGTGGTCTGACACTTGATACGACGTCATTTCTATCCTGCCTCACATGATTTTTATATATGTATATATCCTTATTTGGACTTCCGGTTTCTTAGTCTGGACGGAGTGGCCTCGTTATTCGTTTCCCTTTCTCTTTTCTTAAATTCGTGTCTGACCCTTCTTCGTACTTTTCGTTAGTTCATATTGACCTCGTTTGATTTGCTTCGTTCCGTTCTGTGCACACATTCATGAAACAATATTCATATATATGAATATATGCATATATATATATATATGTGTGTGTGTGTGTGTGTGTATGTGTGTGTGCTTCCCAATTTTTTAAACAAAATGATCGGGCACTAATTAGAGACCACAAATAATAATGAAAATTACATTTATTGAAAGGAACAAAGATAACATTTTAAGATTTGCAATGATTTAGTCTCAAACATGAACCAAAAATATCAAGAGGAACCCAAGAGTATATGCTCCAAATTTCTGCCGTTTAATTGAGGGCATGAACCAAAAATGTCAAGGAGAGCCTTAGAGTACATGCTCCAGATGTCCGCCGTTTAGTTGAAGGCACAATTGAATGCAGTGGGAAAAGTTGTTGATAACGTGTGCACATTATTCCTGGGTGATCTTCACAAATCCCATGAGCTTCAAAGTTCTTGACCAACTTGAAAATCTGACTCCTGTTTGAAAATATGTTGAAATTGAACTTCCTTCTGTATCTTGCTTGAACTATATTGAATGACTTAGTTTTTTAACGTCTTCACACAATCAATCTTCTTCTTCATCATGATTACGCAATATTTGTGGGAATATATTAAAATGTAAACTATTTCCCTACTATAACCTGAATAAAAAGACAAAGAGAATAAAGTCGACAGGGAAGATTTGTGTTGCTGCTGCTTTGTTTCAACAATCGTGAAACACCCTATATATATGTGTGTGTGTGTGTGTGTGTGTGTGTGTGTGTATAATTGTAGTAGTAGTCCAACACAATAATGGTATTTTTTATTAATGACCTCGTTATGGCGGCGGTAGGGGACACCACCTCGATTACGTCAGAACGGAGAATATTGATATTTCTAATGAATTACTAAACCACAGAGACAAATCAATCCTGCTGTTTCCAATTTGTTTCATGCACAAGCGCCTCTTTTCTACTTCAGACAACGAGAGAAATTCAGTACTATCTGAAAAACTACTTGCACTTGTAACCAGTTGATTATGGCCGAGGATGATCCTTCAAAATATATGTGTTTCTCTTTGATGCCTCTTCCCAGAAAGGATAAAAGAATAAACTTACATTTCATTTTATATTCTCTCTATTAAAGCGTATTTACTTTCCGATCACTCTACTATTTAAATAAATTTACATTTGTTTTATATCCTTTCTGATAAAACGTCATTACTTTCTTAACACTCTAATATTTAAAAAGAATTATCTTTTTTGCGGGAGGGTGATTTCTTTGTTTTAATGACATATCAACTTTCGTGGGTTATTCAATCCCAAAACAATCCTTGTAGAAGAACAGTATAGGTACTATTTAACCCGAAATTGGGGGATAATAGGTTTTATAACTTTCCCGAGAGTATTAGTCTGAAAGTGACCGTAATAGAGCGATTAGGGTCCGAACTCACTAACTATGATGTTGCAGTGACTTCCCCATAGGAACTCATTCGTTTTTATATCCTCTCTGGTAAAATATAATTGTTTATAGTCATCCTATGAAAAGTCAGTCAGCTATTATTGTCGAAAAGTTTCAAAATAGCTGATGAAGGGTAAATGCATATATATATATATATATATATATATATATATATATATATATATGCAGAAAGACAACAAAGCATAAATCCAAAGTAAATCAAGTTAAGATACTTATTAACCTTGACCACATAAATTCAAAGTTTGTAAATGGAAGGAAAATATTCCAGAAGGAGTTTGATTTACAGCAAAGATCTTCTCGAAAAGACGCTGGTGAAATGGAACAGGCTTTTGGGGTGGGAAAGATTGGGAGGGGGGAATAGATGTTGCTTGCTAATGGTAGCAAAAGGAGTTCTTATTAGAAACTTTCGAATAGGTGAAACCTATGAACAAAACTCATCTAAACATCTTTCATAAGAAAATGCGATAAAAAAGGGAGAAACTGGCTACATTCTGTTGATGGCAAAAATGACTGATGGAAAATTATTTTTGTAAGATAAATAATATATCTTGTTGCTCAAAAAAATCTGGGATAGTCTCTATGTAATGGCCAAGAGTAAGCGAGTTCGAACCCCATTCGCGCTATTTCGTGCACTTTCGGACAAATGCTTTTAGGAAAAGTATGAAACCCCTCAGCTATAGGTGAATACTATTACTATTCTTCTACAAGGATGGCTTTGGTTCTTGCAGCGAATGATGCTTTATTTTGATTGTGTCTGTATCTTATACTCTTCATGTGTATAACATTATAATTACGAGTGAATTCGCTGCGCGTAGCAGGTGGTTAAGTCGATATGTCCACAGCCTTATATCATTATATGATCTCATGGACATAGAAAATATAGAAAGGTATGTCGGATATTATCTTTAACCCCCCCCCTCAACAAAATTTTATTTTTCGTATTCAAGTTTCAGTTAGGTTAGATCCTATAAGTTTGCCTTACTAAGACTTGTTAGGTTTGCGTCCGACAGATTTAACCAGTAAACCGTTCTTCTGGGGCTGTAGAAAAAATCGATTGCATCTCTACAAAGAGGTAAGACCACCCCTTCCCAATGAATGTCCTGAATATGACATTAAACTATCAAACTGTAAGGCTTCAGTAATGCTGGAGCTTTGGAGAATGCAGAGTACCCCTTCATTACCATCGCTCCTAGATCCACTCTGACCCAAAGTGGTAGCACCTGATAGTTTCTATCTATAAGTCAAACTGTTTGATCATTTAATTGTGTGTAAAAAATGAGTGTTTACTTGAATTGTTAATGATACATAGCAATACTTGGAATAATCAAACTTTGTTTTCTTATGCTAAATTGAATTGTTAGAAATAGAACTATTTGATCCTTTAACTGTGCGTATCTACAAAATGTGTTTACAAATCAAATATTTAATATATATGTAAACGCAGAATTTGGTATTAAATAATCAACAATGGTTGATATGCCATAAAACCAAAGCAAGAAAAAACTTTTAAAGCTCTTAGATCTTACATCTTGCATATCACTTTCTGTCAAATACATAATAACTATTACATTATTACACATTTACTTCTGATGTTGCGTAGTACATATTACCAATAACTCTTACCTATTATCATTTACTTTTTACCTGTTATCTTTTACTTTTTACCTGGTGTATAATACCTTTTACATATCACCCTTAACCTTTTCACTTTTTATTTATCTATTCATTGTAGATGACTGGGCCATTAAGAAAAAAGTTACAAAACTTCCCCGATTGAATTAGTCGCTTAATAGATTGTTAATTTGACTGCAACTTTCTTTTATCTCCACCCGCCTTTTTTAAGATTGTAGTTGCTCTTTTATTGCAATTCCTTCTGGTCATTGACAAGATCATGGAACAATATGTATCAGAAGGAATAATAAAGAATAAACTTTTGGTGAGAGTCAAGCTCATGTCCCATGATGCCTCAGGAAAGCCAAATTATATATGCTATCTGCTTTACCACAATTGCACATGAACCATTGACATTGGGCACCTCTGGTGGTGTAACGGTTAGCAAGCTAGACTAGCAAACCTACACGAGTGATTTCGAGTCTCATTGGGCGCCCCATTCATTCGGCCTTGTGCCACATCGAAGCAAAGAGCTTTGTAAATTACTATGAACCATTGACATTACAGAAGATGAAAACAAAGAAGACAAAATGCATAATATATGTGGTTTTGTGCTCATCCCTATTGGTAGCTTGGTCACTTCACTACAGGTTCATTACGCTCATACTTTTGATTGTATTGAGGAAATAGCAAAATGTATTCTTCAGCCACTGCTTAAGGAACAAGTTTTGGGATAATGTTTGTCATTGTTAGCGCAAAACTGTGGCAAATTTGCTTGTTACCTATTATCGTTTACTTTTTAACTGGAACCTTCTACGCGTTGCCTTTTATCTATTACCTTTTTTATTTATCCATCCATGGTAGATGACTTGGTCATTAAGAGAAAAAAATTACAAAACTTTCCCTGATAGAATAAACCGCTTTATATAGAGATTTACTGAGCTTATTTTAATTTGTCGTAAGACAACAAGATCGAATTCACTACAAGTTCAATGACCTGCAGTGTGGCCTTCCAAGCTACATTTAAACAACAGATGCTCAAGTCTTGTAACATTATATGGTCGTGTTAGATTATTTCAACGAACCTTCGTAAATGTTGAGATAGCGCCCTCCCCTACACCTTGGTGTAGTAGCTATCGAAAAGGGAGCCTTCGGGTTACCCTCGACTATGGTCGCCAACTTTTTTTACTTACATTGATGTGATTATATGTTTTAAGAACACTAGAATTTCCTCTTTTTATATTTTTTCAGAGCAAGTATATTCTAGCTATTTTAGCAAATAGAAAGCTAGCCACGGGGGGGGGGGACAAAGGTTTTATCTTTTATGTATTTGCTAAACCCCAGTGCTACGGCTAGGGCGCGACATAAGGTCAATTTTTAACCGGAGTAAAGCTGGTTTGAATTCAGTGTTTTCCTTCTGGTTGCTTAACCAAGGCTAAAGAGCACAGCCTGACCTGCTATTTACCCATAGTTTGTGGTAGGGGAGAACAGATGGATTCATGTCTTGCCCAATGAAAGGCAAACAACCACATGCAGAATTTGAAATAAGTCACCAATTCAATTTCCAACGAAAATTACCGTTACGCTAAGGATGTCTCTTTTCAAACAATGTTCTAAACAACCATAGAAAATTTGTTGTCTAAATTTCTGAGACGAAGCTTGTTGATTTTTCTCGTTAAGGGTTTTCGGACTATTGTCTTCATCTTTATTGTTACTTCCATAACGTTTCGGCCGATATGTCCTCCGGCCTTCTTCAGGTGTTTGTCGAACTCGGGAACCTTCACGGAACTTCGAACTACGTCCTTTATTGAAATTACGGGGGTCGCCTGTTCTGATTCCGTTAACCATAACCGGGTACAAGTGTTAAGTATTCCTATATTGTTACTCGCCTGTAGTGAGGATTGAATCTGCAACCTTTATTATTATTTTCAGATGCCGCTTGAGGAAACACACCACTGATCTTCAAGCCCGAATGAGATGAATCCTCATTTAACTGATAATTCTATTTTCGAATAGAAAGACATTTGGAATGTTTGTTCTTTTCTGAGCTGAAGTTGAAAGCTTGAAAATTTGTAGGGTAGAATCTGTCAGTATACTGGGGTAAAACCATAATGTTAAGGGTTCTCATCAACTCAAAAATTTGAGTAATTTCCGCAAATCTAATACCGTTTTACAATTCAGTACCTCATAAAATATACGTTAAAATCCTTGGTATCTTTTTTCTTTCTGTTTGTAATTATCTGGAAAAAGTATCATAAGTTTTGTCGAATTTTTTAAAATTAAAGTGAGTAACACTAAGGAGATTCTTCAATTAAAACGCTTTTGTTTTTATCAAACTAAACAAAAATACTACAAAATTATTTAACAACTCCAGCTTGAAACACAACCAATAAGTCTAATTATTTTATCAATTCACCAAATTCACCATCTATCCGTACAGGTAAGGCTCCATCATTTTTTCCTGATTTCAACCAAACATTCAGGTATCGTTTGGGCCATCCCCAAAAAGAATTTAACCTATGCAAGAAGATGCATATCAGACTGTTTTTAAGTGGGATCTATCACCCACCTTCATGTATTACTGTCTCTCTCACAGCAAAAAGCTACCCGACTCACAACACGTACCCACTCTTTTGGTAATCTTTACGAAAAGCAGTTATCTCTCTCTCTCTCTCTCTCTCTCTCTCTCTCTCTCTCTCTCTCTCTCTCTCATATATATATATATATATATATAATTACTATTTTTTTAAAGAATTACAAACAAAAACTATTTTTTTAGACAAAACGAACGGGAGGAAAAAGCCAATATAAAAAACGAAAGTAACATTAAACCGAAAGTTATAAACTTATCTACACACGAGGTCAATAAAGACCAAATAAACTTACTGGGTCTTAAATTTTGCCCCACTGCAAGAAGCAACATAAGAGAACTTGGAAAAGACCTCAAAGAAATTGAAAGAAAATTTAGACAAATAGAAATATTCAAAAATAAAAAAAGCTACAAATGACTTCCTAGTAAAGAATAAGACCAAATTCTTCCCAGACAAAAACAACAATTGTGAACTAAACACATTCTTCGAGAAATTATAGAATATCAGCCTAAAAGAAAAAACAACAAAAAATAACCCCTCAAAAAACAAAAATCAAACAAGCTTTAAGAATATGCAGGAAAAAGAAAACATATCAATAAAGAAGCGGACAAGGGAAGTGCCGTAGTCATCTTAGATAAAACATACTACAAAACTAAAATCCAAGAAATATTGAAAGACGAAGCCAACTACAAACTAATAGATACAAACATAGACAATAGGATAATATCAAAAATCACAAAGTTCTGCCAAATACACTATAAATCACTAACCAAAAAAGAAAAAGACTTCTTAACACACTATATCTCCATAACCAGTAACTTCTACGGACTACCCAAAATTCGTAAGTTCAAACAAATAAAAAACGCCGAAGAAACACAAAAATCCGCATAGATAGATATTCCAAACCCCAGTGACCTCAAAAATAACTGTTAGTGAAATCCAAAACCATTCTAACACACACACACACAACGACAAAAACATATTAAATATCAATGAGGGGTAAAGCAGACTAAGGTCAAACACACTCTAAGAAAAAGAGAGAATGACCTCTATATAAACCGATAACCAACTGAAAATCACTCAAACTGCAAACACGAGTGAGCTCAAGTCTCATTGAGTACCCCATTAACAAGACCTTGTGCCATATATGTTCTGTGACGAAAGCAACAAACTGGAAATATACACGTAAGAACAAAATAAAAAAATAAATTCTAAAAAATACAAATCTCTTCGTGGACCGCTCTATTTTAGAATATATATATATATATATATATATATATATATATATATATATATATATATATATATATATATATATATATATATATATATGTATGTATATATATCTTCGCGCCTTTTTCTTTATTGGTATGGCAACTCCTTATGTCGCCTTTTGATTACATTAGGAGAATCCATTCCGTATACAAGGGCAGATAATTCAACATAAGTATGCAAACCAAGTTTGGTAGCACTATATAAAACCGTCAACAGTGGAAAGTGAAAAAACTCTTTACAATAATAGATATACGAGGGAAAGTCTAAAAGCTAAGCTTCCTATTTATTCCTACAGAAACTGCAATATATACGAGGAGCGTAATAACACTGTTTCTGTGTAAATAGATGGGAGGCATTACTTTCTATGAGTTTCTTATAGATTATTTCCTAAAGGTTAGGTCATGTTAAATGGTTTTATGACATATTAACCCTTGATGGCTATTTAATGCTAAATCTTATATATATATATATATGTGTGTGTGTGTGTGTGTGTGTGATTTGTAGACAAACAGTTTGCCGGTAACTTTATTTTTGAAACGTGTAAGAGCTCTTTTGTTTACACACAACTAAATGGTTTCAAGTATTTCTATCTAATACTAAAAATTCCATTTAATATTAGTCACTTGTTCGCGCACATAGTGACGCTCTGTTTCGAACCTGATGTAATTAGTGTTCGGAATTTCTTTTTAAAATTTAATGTATTTCCTTAAAAAAATGTGTTCATATCACATCTATCTCTCTATTTATCTATCCATCATTCTGTTCATATCTACTGGCCCAGCGGTTAGAGTGTTCGCCAATGGCCCGGGAGACCTGGGTTCAATCCCAGGTCGAGTCATACCAAAGACTTTAAAAATGGAACTTGATACCACCTTGCTTAACACTCAGCATTATAAGGTACGGTTCAAGGGTAAAGTGGAGCAATCCAGGGAATGGAGTAGCGCCCTCCCCTACACCTTGGTGTAGTAGCTATCGAAAAGGGAGCCTTCGGGTCACCCTCGACTATGGTTGCTAACTTTTTTTTTTATATCATATCTATCTCTATCGATGTCAGTCTGCTTATATGTCAATCTCTCAAAGTCTTTTCTGTCTCTCGGTCTCTGTGTCTCTATCTGTCTGTCTGTCTGTCTCTCTCTCTCTCTCTATATATATATATATATGTACATATTTTTGGAGAGCTGCATATTCATATTTTGAGTTAGAGAGTTTCAATATTGTAGAGTTCAAAGATAAATTTTACAAATGCTCTCGGTTATTTGCAATACATATGATAATTAATATAAAACCAATTTTATTACAATATGAACATTTGTAGCACTATGGGAGTAGGCCGCCAAAGCAGACGAGTCTGTTTTGGCGCGAAACCAGACAAAGGATTCTTGGACCTGAAATCTCGCCGTACCCGGAAGTGGTACGGGGAGGCGAATGAGAGTTGACGACGCGACACAGAGAGAGGCAGTTGGTGGCAGGAGAGCAGAGAGGCAGTTGGTGGCAGGAGAGCAGAGAGGCAGTTGGTGGCAGGAGACCAAGAGAGGCAGTTGGTAGTTGGACAGGAGCAGAGGGAGTTGGTGGCTGGAGAGCAGAGAGGCAAGCAGCAGAAGAGAAGTTGGCGTGGAAGAATGGAGGGGCAGTCAACACCAGACACCGAGCAGAGAAACGAGGCAGCATAAGATAGGGTCCAGTGAAGAAGAGTCTCAAGATGTCTGATTCCAGTAGCATTGTGGAATTTTCGCTAGTAACCCACGCTAGCGTTAGTCCATATCTGCTATCAGGAATGCACATGCATGTAGTGTTGCATACCTTCCTCTGCTCTTGGTTAACCCCAAGCTTGTCCGTGTTTGTTCGTCTGTTTGTTTTCTCCTGTCTCCCTCGATCGTATTCTTGTGTAGGTAAAGAAATGTGCGTTGCCCCCTCAAACCACTAGTTGATCACCGGCCGGCTAAGAAGTGAAATGGTTAGAAGAGAGAGATAATGTGGTGGGGGTGAGGGGGTAACGTTTCACACATTTCTGGTGGTACATTATATCGAAAAAACAATTATTACGTATGATTCATTATCGAAATCGACAGCATTGACACTTTAGAACCAAAGCTCAAATGACAACATCGCTGTAACTTATCTTATAAAATAGAAAAGGGGGTGTATTTATTTTTGGATTGCTACATATATATATTTTTGTAAATTGGACAGGAAATTGTTTTATTCTTTTGAGTGTATTGCTCTAAAAAAAAAAGGGAAATGAACTCAGTGATCTGAGTTTAAATCTTGAACGCTTCACATTTCGCTAATACCATCAGTAATGGTATGAATCCATCTATTCTCTCCTTTATCAATTGGTAAATAGTAGAGCTGATTGGGATTTTTAACCTTGATATGACAATCAGTCAAGGAGAAGAAAAAGTCTGAATTCAAATCAGTTGAATTCATCTTAAAAATTGACCTTCAATCGCATTCAGCAGGTGGTGAATGGATTTCAATTAATAAGTCCTTACATATCAACATATATACAAATGGAAGTAAATAATGAAAAGAATCCGACAATATGGAGAAAAATAGAAAAACAAAGTTTTCCAAAGTGATGAGTTTATTATGAAAGAAAGTCGACGCTATAATGTTTTGGTTTTAATAAAGCTGCTTCTTCTTCTTCTTCTTCTTCTTCTTCTTCTTCTTCTTCTTCTTCTTCTTCTTCTTCTTCTTCTTCTTTTCTTTTCTTTTTTCTCTTTTCTTTTCTCGCTTTCTAATCTGTTATATCTCTTGATGTTTCCATTTGTTTCTCATCATTGCTTTACACAATCACGTAATATTTTTAAAAATATGAACGCTAATTTAATGATTGAACGATCGTCTGTTCTTTCTTTGTATATGCAATTTCCTCCATTGTCATTGTGTTTTATTAAACATCCATCGTTGATCTACCAACATTTGGTATCATCATTTTTAGAGTCCCGATGATGGTTTATTAAAACCGAAACGTTATAACGACGACTTTCTTTCACAATTAATTCATCACTTTGGATTACTTTATTTTTTCAATTTTTCTCCAAATATAATGAAAATTATTTGTAAAACATGGATCATTCAATGAATAAGATGAATTTTTTCAGAATTTTTTTCCATAAATGTAAACTCTGCAGTGTTTGGAATTATTTTATAAGAAATATTATTTTAATCTATTTATCAGTGCCTTCTACCAGGCAGGATTTTAAGCAAAGTCTTTTTATAGAGGGAATTTAGGAGAGGGGGAGGTCGCATATGAGCCGAAACTCGTGCATTGCTGGACTGTGTTGGTCATAGGATGACTAGGTGCAATGTGAACTATGCAAGCCATTGCTTAGTCTCCAAGCACGTATGCCAAGTGACCTTACTGGTCACAGATACACTAGACCCGAAGGTCTAATATAATATGAATCTATACTTGTCATTGTGTTGTGGAAGCCTTACCCATCTCACCATAAAGGACTCTTCTCACCGTTATTAGTACTGAGGGATCTCGCTGCCAGAGAGGCAGATCAATATCGGTGTTATCCGAACAGTATGAGACTTCTTACCTTTTCTATGTAACTCTGTCTTTCTTGTGTAATATAATCTGTTAACTAATATTCGTATTTGCGTTTTCATTAGGGACCCTTTCCGGGGCCACAACACATTGCTACTCCGCGAGGCACGTATATCAAGCGGCCCAGCTGAGGTCGGGTACGCTCCGATCCAAGTAAGATTATTTTAATTCAGCAAAAATATATTTTTCGAGGCAATTCAAAATCGCTGCAAGTCAGAGTACTCTAAGCTTCAAAAGAAATCTGTCATCAAATTTTGGGTGGCGGAAAAGTGAAATTTTGTGACATTTACCGAAGAATGTGCAATGTGTATGGAGAAGCATATTTTAGTCAAAAGAGGTTTACAAATGGGCTAAACATGGCTTTGCCACTACGAGCCTGACAGGAAAAGATAATCCATAAAGTAAAAACGCACTAACTCTCCGACAAAGAAAAGGTTTCAGGTGCAGCAATCAGTGAAGAATGTCATGCTGACAGTTTTCTGATATATGAAAGGATCTATCATTAAAGATTTCCTTGAAACTGTATATATTGCATTCAATTGCGAACTCCTTAGATAAAGTTCACCATACTTATTGAATGACCCTCGTATAATGAGATTTTTCTGTAATATATAGACAGATAATATAAAAAATACACTATTTGTGTCATTTGGCGGATATTTTGCGAGCTGCTTTTCTGCCATGTGCCATCGCCAACCGTAACGAGTAAAACTCTCTACTACAACGCAATCAGCCAACGTGACTTTTCTTTTCTCAAGTGCTTGTCACCTTTCTATTTTCTTTGTGTGTGTGTGTGTGTGTGTGTGTGTGTGTGTGTGTGTGTGTGTGTGTGTGTGTGTGTGTGTGTGTGTTCTCATGACGTTGGCATATTTCCTCTGTCAAGAAATCACACACGTTTTCTCACCAGCAATAGAAGTGCAATAAATTCTGTGTACAGTTACAAGATTTCTTTTGTCGTCTGAGGTTGCAGGTGTATCTGAACAATGCCCTGTGTTTGGAGAGCGCATGCGCGTCTTTTTCCGAGTATGCACTCTTTGTATAAAGACATGACAAAAGCAAATGAAATCCCCTGTTTTTGAACAAGAGTCTTTATTTTACAATCAAAATGATTTAAGAAAATGTCATTTCACTCATTAAAACTACTAATTAACTTGCAATTAAAAGTTAACATGTTCTACTATTTCAGCCACTGGAATTATCAGGTTTACTGTCTTCTCTTGTTTAGTATCCAACAAGGTTATTATTTTGTAGATTTTATGAGCATTTTTATTTCTTGATACAAAAAGGAGCCAAATATATTCAATAGGATTTGTAGAATTTATCAAACTAGAAAGGCCTGAAATCCCCTCCCTGTTAACGATGAATATACTGACTGTGTCCACTGCATAAAGGTAAGCTCTCAAAAAAAGAACGTCCTAGGTATGATACTAAACTGCGTCTGATGGTGAACTTCCAGTTCTGGTGATCTGGGGTATGGGGAGTACCGCTTCATTACCATTGCTCTCTGGTTCTTGGACCAGCCTTAAGGCAATTTGACCAATTGCTCTCAACTGGGCTCCAGGCCTTAGGAGTACCTGCACTAGAGCTAATCAAACCTCGACTCGTCAAGTACACACTATAACACATTGCAACATATATGTTTCCAATTATGTACGCACCTTCTAAGGTTGGTTCTGCCAGGTCCATTCTGAACCAGAGTTATCGTACCTATTTGGGTCCCATCTTAGAGTCAAATATATGTTTTAAAATTTTCTGTATTCTATAGGAACTGGTACAAAAAAAACTCTTTAGAAACATCTACATAAAAAAATGTAAGTTTGAATGTACTATGTACACATTTCCTAACCTCTGCGGATAAGATAACATGTTGACATGTCGTTAAAATCAATCAACAGGCCTGAAATATCTTATGGAATCTGTTATTCCTTAGTAACCATCTACCTAAATAATGAGCATGCTCACCGTTGATCATAGTAATTTGGCGAGAAGAGGGAGTCCCAGTGGCATAGTGGCTAAAGGGCTGAACTGCAACATCGTAGTACGTGAGTTCAAATTCCAGTCGTGCTATTACGTTCACTTTCAGACAGATTACCCTTGAGAAAGATATGAACCTCCTTCTTCCTACATCTCTGAGTTAATACCATTACTTTTCTTCGACAAGGGTGGCTTTGACATTAAATAACCCATGAAGGTTGAAATGCCATTAAAAACAAGGAGACCTAACCAATCTGACAATAATTGATGTTATAGGTGTCTCTTAACTAAGCCATTTAATAACATTTACATCAGGAGATAGATTTAGCCATAAGAGTCAGTTAATACTTTTTTAGGCTTGCTATTCTCAAGTTTTGTTTTGTTTTGGGGGGTTTTGCGCGTGCGTGCACGCGCGCGTGCGTGCGTGTGTGTGTGTGTGTGTGTGTGTGTGTGTGTGTGTGTGTGTGTGTGTGTGTTTCTACACGTTGCATGGAGCTTCATACGCCATGAAAGGTTACTTTTGTTCATATAACTAGTGGTAGATATTCACAGAATCTGACATGAATGACCCACTAATTAATTTAATTAATGAAGACGTGAGAGAATGATTTTTACATTTCTGAAAAGATAATTCCATTGAGAAATTCATTGTGCTATTTTCACATTAAACGGCAAAAATCTGAAATTAGCAGACCAGTTCAAATACCTTGGTTGCAATATCTCTTCGTCTGAAAGCGATGGTCAACATACGCATAGTTAAGGCATAGACTGCTATTGACAGGCAACCGATTAGATGAAACCCCAATCTCTCAGATAAAATAAAACTGGATTTCTCCCAAGCAGTAGCCGTGTCAGCATTATTGTATTGCTGCACAACCTGGACTTTAACAAAAAGCATAGACTAAAAGGTAAATGGGAACTACAAAAAGATGCCGCACACTGTTTTGAACAAATCCAGGAAGCAGTACCCTACAAAAAAAAGTAGTTGTACTGCCACTTAGCTCCCATCTCACAAACCATCCAAGACGAAGAACATACTGGGTTCAAAAGGGTGAGCTTATAAGCAACTTTCTCTTGTAGACTACAAGACATGTACGCACCAGTGTTGACTGACCTGCAAAAAAAGGGACCGATAGTATGAGAGAGTCAAAGGAATCATGTTATCAGTATTGCTTGATGATGATGTTAATGATGGAATAATATATTTGTACGGACGGATTACTTTGAATTTGAAAATATGAAAATAAGGTAGAATATTGCTCTTCTTGACAAATTCTTTAGTTTATTTGTTTTTAGGAATGCAGTCTATAAAAGAGGAAATATATTCACTTTTTCCTTTTTTTTTTTTTGAGAGAGAGAGAGATTTTTCAACCGCAAATTAAAATTAAATTGTTTCATTTTCTAGAATTTTGTTATTTGATGTAAAACGTTGAATAAATAAATGTGATATAATGAAAAAGTATGGTCATTCTCTCTCTCTCTCTCTCTCTATATATATATATATATATATATATATATCTTATACCACGTATCAACACCAATCGTTTCTCTGGCGTCGTGAAAATTTTCAATAAGATTCATTTGAAAAAGGCCATTTCCTTCTTGGTGATGCCGAGAATTTTTCGTGTGTGGGCATATAATCATCATATCCACTGAAGACTATATGATTTCAAAATTAACTCGTTGTTGTATTGCCCAGTCGGCTGGGACTGTAGAATACACCAACTGCACTTCTGCAGAGGGTAAGAACCCCTCCCCCCAACGAGCGTCCTGGATATGACATTAAACAATCTGATGGTGATGTTCCAGTAATACTTGAGCTTTGGGGAATGCGGAGTACTCCTTCATTGCCATTGCTCCCAGGTCCACTCTGTCCCGGAATGATAACACCTGGTAGTGCTCTATCTATGGATTAAATAGAACTAAACTGAATACTTATGCTAAACTGAATTGTTTGAATTTGAACCGTTTGACTAAACTGAATTGCTTGAAAAAGAAATGTTTTTTGACAATTAAACTGTGTACTTACATTGAAACTGCATACTTTTGCTAAACTGAATTGTTTGAAATTGAACTATTTTGACATTTAACTGTATGTAAACAAAATCTATGCTTATACTTAACTGAATTGGATGGCCCGGGAGACCCGGGTTCAATCCCAGGTCGAGTCATACCAAAGACTTTAAAAATGGTACTTGATACCACCTTGCTTAACACTCAGCATTATAAGGTACGGTTCAAGGGTAAAGTGGAGCAATCCTGGGAATGGAGTAGCGCCCTCCCCTACACCTTGGTGTAGTAGCTATCGAAAAGGGAGCATTCGGGTCACCCTCGACTATGGTCGCTAACTTACTTAGAACTCTTTAAATAAACTGAATAGCTTGAAATAGAACTGTTTTGACAATCAAACTGTGTACTCATGTTAAACTGAATTGTCTGAAATAGAACTGATCATTTGTATAAAAGTGGATTTGGTATTAGATAACCTACAAAGGTTGATATGCCATAAAACCCAACCAACCAATCAAATCGTTGTTGTAATCTGAGTGACTTATCGGCTATTAGGCTGATAAGAACATATCCAAAAGGTCGAGAAGTCGCATGTCGAACGGAGCCATAGAAATTGAATTGTGCCGTAATGTAAAATCTAACTGAAATAATGATGTCCATTTACTTATGTCATATCACTGTATAGAGATTATTTTGTGAATATGCACGTGTACGCACATGTGTACAAGTATTCACACTCACGTCAGGAAAAGTTAACCCCGTAACTACTCATTGCAAATGAATGTATATATGTGTGCCTGTTCAAGTGAATAAATCAATGTGTAAATGTATGCTCTTTTTTCAAACACGTACACGTGAGTTAGTTTTTATCAGTACAGGATTAGGGTGTTTTTATATGCAGTTTAAATCTGTGTGATTGGTCAAAATTGGGAATAGAGAGAGAGAGAGAGAGAGAGAGAGAGAGAGTGTGTGTGTGTGTGTGTGTGTGTGTGTGTGTGTGTGTGTGTGTGTGTGTGTGTGTGTGTGATGACAGGTGCTTGATTCGCGAATGTGTAAATTTGCCAGACGTGGAATTCACTCGTTGTCAAAATATTATCGAAAATTTCACCACCCTCTGCAAATGTATGGAGTTGACTTTTTTGTCGAAAATGTAAATAAGAAGACGCCAACTTTGACATTGAAGGACGTTCGCGGTCTCTCTCTCTCTCTCTCTCGCTCTCTCTCTCTCTCTCTCTGTATTATTGTTTTATGCAATCCGACAAAGAGCAAATCTTCAATTAAAAAATCGTCAAAGAAAATAAATACACAGTTCGTTGGCGTTAATCTGCAAATTCAAACTAAAGGAGGGATCATCTGGCAAATTCTTATCGAAGACCCACTTCGGCTAAAAATATGAGCTGATAGCAATCTTTATTTATCTATATCCTCGAGCGATGTAGAATTTCGTACAGGAGCAGAGAACCTACGGTCTTAAGGTCTCATGTGTCCTTAAAGTTACATGCGTTCTGAATGTCACATACGACCTTCTTAATCATCAAAGTATGAATTGATAACAATCTTTATTCATTTATACCCTCAAACAATGTAGAATATCGTACAGGAGCAAAGAACCTACGGTTTTAAGATCACATACAGCCTTTTCAACCATCAAATGTAGCCATCTACGGCATTGAAAGAAAGAAAGAAAGAAAGAAAGAAAGAAAGAAAGAAAGAAAGAAAGAACTTCTTTATTTAATATAAAAATGAAATGCAAAAATTTGTCCACTTTAAGGACCAATTTTTATTACGCACATTCAATTTATACTGCCCGATTATCTCAGTGCTTTATTAAAAAATAACGATCTTAAAAATAATTAAACAGCTACTAACATTTTTCATTTTCTTTTGATAATACATGTTATTAAATTAGACGTGGGCTCACCCAATCGGTTATTGCCAAAGGAAATAGAATCGGCGACCCGGGTTAAAATCCTGGACGAAACTGTTTGCTTTTTCAATTCGAGCTAATGCCATTCGGAAAAGCATAAACCCACTTTTTCTCCCCTCCCATTAAAGTATGATTTAATTGCAACCTTTATTTATCTATATCCTCATGTGATGTAGAGTTTAGTACTGGTGCAGAGAATTTGAGGCCTTAAGGCCACATGCGTCCTTCTCAATCATCAAAGTATGAGTTGATAGCAATCTTTATTGATTTATATCTTCATGTGGTGAAGAGTTCACTACAGGAGAAGAGAATCCAGTCGATCGTCAAGTTTGAATTTTAAAATGAAAACAAATAGCGTTGTAATATTATTGACAAACGGTGTTGGAAAGATAGGTATGCAAGAGGACGGCGTATACGAATTTCTTAATTTCCAGTGGGTTTTTTTATATTGAATGTCCACTAACTGATACATTTATAATAAGTTCTCTTTTTGTCAAATTTCTTTCAATAAAAACATTTGTTTATTTATGATAATCATGCATGCATATTTTATTCTGTTCTCATAACACATAGATTCGTTTAAACTATACAAAACAGTAAGAGCAATTCAGTATCCTGGTTATAGATTGAAGATTAAGCTATGTTCATGGCAATGAATTATGGTTTGCTTTACTTTGCTTTGCTTGGGGTTTTATAGCATATCAACAATTGTAGGTTATTTAATGCCAAATACTCTTTATGCATGTATATTAAATATATATGATTTGGTTTGGTTGGGTTTTATGGTATATCAACCATTGTAGGTTATTTAATGCCAAATCCTGTTTATACATATCTATTAAATATATGTGATTTGTAAACATTTTGTTGAAAACATTTTTAAACGAGCCTAAGCTCATCATAATGTTTTTGTTTGTTTTTTTTGTTGTTTTTTTGCATATATATATTTTTTTTTTTTTTTGCGTGCGTGCATTTAAATGGTTTCAAGTATTTCTATCAAACACAGACAATTTCATTCACTATTAATCCTTTGTTTGCACACAGCTAAATGGTTTAAATTGCGGCTATCTAATACTAATAATTCTATTCAATATTAATCATTTGTTTTCAAACAGTTAAGTGATTACAGGTAATGTTATTTAACACTAATTCTACTTAACACTGTTCATTCATTTGCGCACAGTCAAATGATTTCAAGTATTGCAATATAATACCAATAATTCAATTTAGACACACAGTTACTGAGTTTCAAGTATTGCTGTTGAGCACAAATAATTCTACTCAACATTACTCATTCGTTTGTACACATTTAAATGGTTCCGAATATTTGACAATCATTTATTTTAATGGTTAAAGAGTCCTATTTCTAACAATTCAGTCTAAGTCATCTGTTTGATCAGAGTTTAAATGTCAAACAGTTCTATTCGACTCATAGATAGGACCCACTAAGAAGCTATTACTCTGAGTTAGAGTGGACCTGAGAGTAATGGTAATGAAGAGGTACTCCGTATTAACCAGAGCCCCAGGACTAGAGCCTCACCATCTGATGATTTTGTATCATAAACAGGACACTCGTTGGAGGGGTCTTACCCTTTCTGCAGTTGGTGTATTCATTAAGCCCAGTTATACTTCACTGATATGTACAAAGGTGGCTCAAAGTTTCTCAGTCCAACCAAGAAGAGAATGATCTGGAGCAAGAGTCCTCGACCCACGTGTGACGGGCTCCATGCGGCCCTCGAGGCCCATCCGAACAACCCTTCACCTACCTTTCAAATTTTTCTCTTTGCCTTGTGATGTTGACTGTGATAACGTACCATTACAACTGCAGATGAAATTCATTGATCTTCAGTCTTCAGATCTTCAGAATGCTTGTTACTACATACTGCTGTGAACATTTGTTTTCAAAAATGAAGCCTAGAGTATGTTGCATTTGCAATGTCAAATCACTTGTCTGGTATGTTCCTTCTGTCAACCTCTTCATTTTACTTTGATATTACATCTTTTGGTGATTGCAAACAATATGAAATGTCTCATTAATAAATTAGGATTGTAACCTTATGAATTTTGATGTTTATTATTTTCTCATTAGAATTTTTCACATCAGCTAACGCTGATGGTCTTTTACTGGAGTTTAAGTGACAGCATGTCTCCTCAAGTCTCCAGGACTCTTCTCAGTATTCTGGTTGTTCTCAATAATGTAGTAGTTTGGATGGTGTCCACTCGTCCGCCAACCTCCAAGTCCTCCAGTCCCTTTAGCAATCCTTTAGTTACTGTTCCAAACGCACCAATTACAATTGGTATAATTGTCACCTTCATGTTCCATAGTTTTTTCTTCTTTTCACATTCTTTCAGCTTTATTCTGTGGTCAGTCGGGACAGCAAAGTCGACAATTTTGCATATTCTCTTTTTCTTTTTTCTTTTTTTTTTTTTTTTGATTATCATTAGGTCTGGTCTTTTGGCCGAGATTATGTGATTCGTGTGTATGTCAAAGTCCCATAAGAGTTAATGTGTGTCATTTTCTAGGACAGGTGTTGGTTTGTGCATATACAGTTTGTTGGTATGGTCAAATTTAAATTTCTTACACATTTCCCAGTGAATCACCTTGCCGGCCCAGTCGTGTCTAGCCTTGTACTCCTTCTGTGCTAATTTGCTGCATTCGCTTATAATGTGATTGATGGTTTCATCTCTGTCACCGCATAGCCTACATTTCCTATTTTGATGCGTCTTATCTATCCTCGCCTTGATATGATTGGTTCTTATGGGGCTGTTTTGTGCTGCCATTTACTCCATACGAGTTTTTCCCACCACCGTTAGCTGATGGTGTTTCACTGGAGTCAAAGTGACAGCAAGCCTCCTCAAGTCTTCAGGACTCTCCACTGTATTCTGGGCGATTATTATTATAATGTCCTTTAAAGTTCACGGCCTTGGACTCTAAATTAAGTTTTGTGCCCTTAGAGCTGAAAAGTTTAAGGATCTCTGGTTTAAAGTAACTAATAATGATAATCCTCAGAAAACAATATCAGATGTCACATAAATAAATTATGATTGTTACCTCATGAATTTAGCAGGGCGAGTCTGTCCCAGTAAGATGGGAACCCCGAGCCCTTCTGAGTTAAATTTTGTGGGCCTCGGGATAAAAAGGTTGGGAACCCTTGATAAAGAGCCATAAAACAGACACACCATGCCGTACATTTATCCTAAAATTCGATATACATGGTACGTCGTTTCTCGTGTTTCTTTAGCCATTCAAAAAAACAAAACAATAATTCTTTTTTAAAGTAATTCTCTTCTTGGTTGGATATGGACCTTTTAACGCACCTCCACATATATGCGTGCATAATAATCATTCCCAGAGTAACAAGGAGGACTCATAGGATAGTGGTTAACGTGCTTGAGTGCGACATTGTAGTACGCGATTTCGAACTCCAGTCGCGCTATTGCCTTCACTCTCGGACTAATATCCTTGGGAAAGTTATAAAACAACTTATCTCACCCAGCTGTGGGTTAAATAGTACCACTACTGTTCTTCTACTGGATGGCTTTGGCTTTAAATACCTACTAAGGTTAATATGCCATTAAACAACGAAACGAAGCGAAACTAAACCAAATCCGAATAATATACATGGTTTCAAAACAACCCCGAAATTGGTCATGTATCTAAACTTTACGGTGGCTTATAGTGTCCAGTCCTCTTTAATTGCATGGGTTCCTTTCAGTCATTCTTGGGGAACCCTACTGCGATTCCCTAACATAAATACTACCTACAGCCTAACCGAATACCTATCACGAAATCGATATGAGAAAAGTTGATAGTATTAGTAGTCATCTACTTAGGTTTGCTTAGCTTGGCCTGAAGGCTGAAATTTAAAGCGCTCAGTGATAATCCAACTCATTAACAACGGTCTGCTAGCCTAACTCACTAACATTTACTCCATACGTAACGCCCTAGTATTGGCGATTGGAACGTGTTCTATGAGTGGTCAACTGATGAGGTACTATGAATCTATGAATCCTCATCCACAGGCAGGATACGACATAAAGTCAATTTTAAGTGAATAGTTGCTTGCTTGAATTCAAATGTTTCCTTCTTCTCAATTGGTTGCCTTACTAAGAATAAAGAAACGAATCTGTCTTGCTATTTAAACATAGCTGGAAGGAGAACTGATGGATCCATACATTCCCTCAAGGTCATTTGCCGGAAAGGAAACACGAACAGCTTCGATCAGGATTTGAACTTGATCAGGATTTGAACTCGATCAGGATTTAAACTCGAGTCACTGATCCCATTTCTTACGACACTGTAGTAAACAGTTTGAAGGAGTGACCATTGATAGGGAGTATGACTTGGGAAATCATCATCATCAAGGCATGCCGACAGCAGGAATTCCCCCCTGTCTCTCTCTTTCTCTCTTTCTCTCTCTATTTCTCCCTCCATCAGTTCCTATAGACCATCGCTCTCATAATGAGTGAAATAGAAATAACAATAATAATGATAAAAATAATATTGGACCTGACCAGAGAGCTGAAAAAAAACTGTGGAACATGAGGTTGACGCTGATACCAATTGCAAAATCTTGAGAAAAAAGCCTGAAGGAATTGAAAATTAGAAGAATGGAGACTATCTAAACTACAGCATTGTCAAGTTCGGCCAGAATACCCAGAAGAGTCCTGGAGACTTGAGAAGACTTCTAGTCACTAAGATTTAAATGAAAGACCACTAGCTAACGTTGGTGCGAAAAACTCGCAAGTAATAATAATTATTATAATTATTATTATTACTCATTAGAGTTTTTCACATCAGCGTAAGCTGATGGTCTTTCACTGGATTTTGAGTGACAGCAAGTCTCCTCAAGTCTCCAGGACTCTTCCCAGTATTCTGGCCGTTTTCAATAATGCTGTTGTTTGGATGGTCTCCACTCGGTCACCAACTTCTCAATCTTCCTGGCCCTTTAATAATCCTTTAGTTACCGTGCCAAAGGCACCAATCACAATTGGTATAATTGTCACCTTCATGTTTCATAGTTTTTTCAATTCTCTAGCAACGTCAAGGTACTTATCTCTATTTTCACATTCGTTCACTTTTATTCTATGGTCTGCCGGGACAGCAAAGTCGACAATTTTGCAGATTTTCTTTTTTTTTTTTTTTTTTGTTGATTATTATAAGATCTGGTCTTCGGGCCGAGATTAGGCGATCCGTTTGTATATCAAAGTCCCACAGGCGTTTGTGAGTGTCATTTTCTAGGACAGGTGCTGGGTTGTGCATATACCATTTGTTGGCATGGTCAAATTTTAATTTCTTGCACATTTCTCAGTAGATCACCTTGCCCACCCAGTCATGTCTAGCCTTGTACTCCTTCTGCGCCAATTTGCTGCATTATTATTATTATTATTATTATTATTATTATTATTATTGTAGACCTTGCTGTACCGGCTGACCACAGAGTAAAATTGAAAGAAAGCGAAAAGGATAAGTACCTGGACCTTGCTAGGGAATTGAAAAAATTTGGAACATGAAAGTGACGGTGATACCAATTGTAAGTGGTGCCCTTGGTACAGTCACCAAATGATTGGTACAAGAACTGAAGGACTTGATAATAAGAGGACGAGTGAAGACCATCCAAACTACAGTATTGTTGAGATAGGTCAGAATACTGAGAAGAGACCAGGAGACTTGAGGAGACTTGCTGTCACTCCAACTCTAGTGAAAACCATCGGATAACGCTGGTGTGAAAAACTTGAGAAGTAAACAATAACTGAAACAATATAACTGTGTGAAAATCATTTGTATCAATAGTTACTTGAAGCAACCATTGTTTACAAAGCATTATTGAATTATTCGAAACTATACAATAGTAAGCAAATTATGAGTGTTAGAAATATTAAAAACCATATAACTGTGAAAACAAATTATTTTACTCCTAGATAGTTCTTTTTTACAAAAGTTTTAACTGATTTTTACTGATGACTAAGGGAAAGCAAGTCTCCTCGGTTCTCCTGGATTCTTCCAAGTATCTAGCCGACAAGAGTGCTGAGGTCTAGATTATCTCGATTCTTCCTTTGAACTTAATTTCAGCCAGTCTGTTTTCCATGTTTTTCAATGACCGTTCCGTGGCCATTAACTATAATTGGTATCACCGTCACCTTCATGTTCCACAGCTTTATTATTATTATTATTATTATTATTATTATTATTATTATTTTCACTCTCTGCGAGTTTTCACACTAGTTTTAACTGGTAATTTTTCACTGAACTCTTAGTGAAAGCAAGTCTTCTAAGTATTCTAAGTATTCCAGCTGATCCTAACAGTGTTGTGGTATTATTGTCATTATTATTATTATTATTATTATTATTATTATTCCTTCGAGTTTTTCACGCCAACGTTATCTGATGGTTTTTCACAAAAGTCTGAGTAACTGCAAGTCTCATCAAGTCTCCAGGACTCTACTCAGTATTCTGGCCGACATCAACAATACGGTAGCTTAGAGGCTCTCGACTCGTCCTCCGATTTCCAACTCTTCCAGCCCCTTTACCAAGTCTTCGTGGCTCGTTCCAAGCACACCAATTACAATTGGTACCACCGTCACTTTCTTGTTCCTAAGCCTTTTTAGTTCTCTGGCAAGGTCTAAGTACTCGTCTCCCTTTTCGTTTTCTTTGATTTTCACTCAGCAGTATACCGGGACAGCAAAGTCCACTATTCAGCATGTTTTCTTTTTTAATAACTATCACTAGGTCTGGTTTTATAACAGGGATTAGGTGATCCGTTTGTGTCTCGAAATTCCAGAGAATTTTGTGCATCTCATTCTCTAGGACGAATTCCGGTTTGTGCATAAACCATTTATTAGTATGATCAAATTTTTATTTCTTGCATAATTCCCAGTGGATCACCTTCCTCACCCAGTCATGTCTAGTCTTGTATCCTTTTTGCTCTAATTTGCTCCATTCGCTTATTATGTGATTTATCATTTCGTCTCTATAATCACTAAAGCTACACTTGCTATTCTGTTGCATCTTATCTGTTTTCGCTTTAACATACAAGGTCCTTATGACGTTATTTTTTGCAGCTATTAGAAGAGATTTATTTAGGAGGCGCCCGTGGTGTAATGATTATCGTCGTAGGAAATGGACACGGTGACACGAGTTCAAATCCTGGACGAGACTGATTGCATTTCACATAGCACTGATACCTTTGGGAAAGGTATGAATCCAATTATTTTCCCTCCAGCTATGGGTAAATAGTAGGACAGACTATGTTCTTCAGCCTTGATGAGGCAACTAGTCTAGGAGAAGGAACATTCAGAATTCAAACCTGTTAAACTCCGCTTAAAAATTGACCTTGTGTCATACCCTGCCCGAGCGGAGGGGTTGGTAAATAGGATTAGAAGAGATTCAGTTTCTCTCTTAAGGTTTCCCTATCGTAGCCATGTCCATGTCTTTTCGTGTGAGATTTCGTCAATTTTTCGCTTGAAATATCTAAACACTTGTTTTTCTTCTCACTTCTGTTTCCTAGTTATTGTTGTTCTCGAGTGTAAAGACTTGTGCATCTTAATCATTATTTACTATTTGGAAATTTTTTCACACCAGCGTTACCTGTTGGTTTCCCACTGGAGTTTGAGTGACAGTAAGTCTCCTCAAGTCTCCAGGACTTTTCTCAGTATTGTAGCCTATCTTAATAATGCTGTCGTTTGGATGGTCTTTATTGTCCCCTTTTTCCCAAGTTTTCCAGTCCCTTTTCCTCTGATGATTGTTTCGCGCACTCCAGTTACGATTGGTATCACCGTTACCTTCATGTTCCATAGTTTCTTTAGTTGTCTAGCAAGGTTTTGGTATTTATTTCTCTTTTCACTTTTTTTAAATTTTACTCTGTGGTTTGCCGGGACGGCAAAATCCTCTATTATTATTATTATTATTATTATTGTTTACTCCTTTAGAGTTCTTCACATCAGTGTTAGCTGATGGTTTTTCACCGGAGTTTGAGTGACAGCAAGTCTCCTCAAGTCTCCAGGACTCGTCTCAGGATTCTGGCTGTTCTTAGCAATGCTGTCGTTTGGATAGTCTCTAACCGTCCGCCAACTTTCAAGTCCTCCAGGCCTTTTAATAATCCTTTAGTTATTGTGCCTAACGCACCAATCACAATTGGCACAATCGTTACTTTTATGTTCCACGTATTATTATTATTATTATTATTATTATTATTATATAAACACTTCCTATTGGAAGCTATTAATAGATCACATAAATTTCAATAATTCAAATTTAGTTTGAAAAAACTCAAATTTTAAACAATTTAGATTTAAATGTTCAAACAAAGCCTGAGATAAAGTTTTAGGTTGTATAAATATGTTCTATTGAAGTTATTTGATGTATACTAAAACAAACTGGCGTCTGAAGATATTAGGCAAAACTGAATAATCACATTTTACTTCAATAAAAAGTAAATAAAATCATCAAAAATCCATCAACACCTATAACAGAAGAAAAAATCAAATACATAGAAGTTTTTGAATCTTTTACAATTTAATATAGTGACCCTTCTTCTCAATTATCCATTGATTTCGTAATTTATTTTTACTTCAGCGGGTTCAGTTAACGACATGGTAATTTTAATTGCTTTCCATAAGTCTGCTTTCCTGTTATATTCTTTGTCATCTGCATATAATTTCACCACAGATATTCTATCGGATTTAGTTCAAGACTTGACGGTGACCATTCTATTACCTTTTCTCCTCTGAATTTTTTATGCTCAAAGAAATCACAGGTAAGCTTCGGTACATGAGAAGGAACATTGTCGTACATGAATACACACTTCACTTTGAAACTACGAGACTGGAACTTGTACCATGCAAAGAAAGTCTTGTCCATAAAATCGTAATAGTTAGCACTGTTCACTTTAACTCCTTCAATTTTGAATGGCCCAATAATACCTGTTTGGTCGACAATTTTAACCTATATCATCACACTACTGCCTCCTTGTTGCATTATTATAGCCAGAAGGAAGTCTGAATTGGATAAAATCCATCCTTTGGCCCATTCAGCAAGTCCATTAAATGTCACTCGAGATTCATCCGTGAAAATTACAATAGAAAAGTTAATTTTCATGTATTTCTTAACCCAATTGTGACTCTTTAAAATATTTTCTTTAGTGAGAGGAGGTTGTCTATAAGATTTTTTATAGATCCCAATTCACAAAGTATTCTACATCTTTAGTCCTTGACTCTTTTCAAAGATCTGAGCGCTGGTCAAAAATGTTTGTTTCGTTATTACTCGTTTTAGTGTACTTTAATTTAAAGGAAACAAGTTCTTAAAACATTTTCATTTGCTTTGAGTTTTCAACAAGTTATATCTCCAACAGCTTTCTTTATGGTTCAATAATCTCTGCAAAGTTCCTTTAATATCTCAAAAGTGGAAATTCCTGCACTCAGTAAATTTGTTATATTGTGTTTTTTTTTTGTTAGATCCTTCCTTTTACCCATTTTTTCGACATATATTATGGACAAAAACAATAATTTTTATTAGATTTCCGGGGTCTTAAACTAATATTAATTTAATCTGTATATTAACTTTAGTCAGTCCATTTTCGTAAATTCCAAATATCTAAAAAAATTTAAAATAACCATTAAAATGGCCAAAAATTTAGTTTTATATTTTATTAATGGTGGAAATAGATGCATTTAAATTTGACAAATATTAGTTCAGATCTTTTTGAGTTATTGAAGTTTATTTGATTTGCATAATAACTTCAGACAGGCTGTAGTTAAATTAAAAAATATATAATTGGGTATTAATTAGTAGTTGTAGATAGGAATACTTGAAGTGCAAATTATGTGCATTAAGACTCGTTACCTGAAGCTATAATTGTTTATAAGTAATTATCATTATTATTACTTGAAGCAATATTGCTTGCAAAAAAGACTAACTTCGGCACCTAATAAACATGTAATCAAAACCAACTAACCAACCAATCAACCAATCAAGCGTATCCAGATGTTTTCAAAAAACTTACATATTGGTTATGGTTACTCGCATTTATACAGAAACTCTACTTAAATGCAGCCCACTCAAGCTGGGGCAGTAGAATAAACCGACTGCATCTCTGCAGAAGAGTAAAACCCCTCCCCAACAAGTGCCCTGGATATAACATTGAACCATCTTATGTCAAGGCTCCAACCTTGGAGATTTGGAGAATGCGGAGTACCCCGCCATAGTCATTGCTCCCATGTTCACACTGGCCCGGAGTGGTATCACCTGATAGAATACTATCAGTTGGTCAAATAGAATTGTTTGATATTTAAATTGTGTGCAAACAAATGACGCATGTCAAATTAAATTTTTAGAAATAGAACTGTTAGACCATTTAACTGAGAGTAAACAAATGAGTGATGTCTAATTGAATTGTTAGTGATTCATAGCAATACTTTGAACCATTCAACTGTATGAAAACGAATTAGTAAAGTTGAATATAATTATTAGCATTAAATAGCACTACTTGAAAATCTTTGTTTTGGTTTGGTTTAGTTTTATGGCACATCAACCATTCTAGGTTATTAATGCAGAATCCATTTTATACATATAAACAGTTCTATTTCAAACAATTTAGTTTAGCATAAGTACAGTTTAGTTCTATTTGACCCATAGATAGGGTAAAACTCTTTAACTGTGTGCCTTAATTGAATTATTGGTATTGCATAGCAATACTTGGAACCATTTAACTGTGTGCAAGTGAATGAATAGAGATGAATGAAACAATTAATGTTTTGAATACAATTATAAGTTTTAGCAATAATTGAAACCATTTAACTGAGTAGAAACAATAGCAATACTAGTGTGCAAACATATTAATTGTAACTCATCTAGATATGAAATTACCTATAAACTATTCACTTAGAAATTATATGTGCATGTCCATTTAAACGTGTGCAAACAAATGCCTGTTAAAGAGTTAGTGTTAGCAAGCAATACTTGAAACTATTTAAATGTATGCAAACAAAGATTAATAGTAAATAGAATTATTAGTATTAGATAGCAATATTTGAAACCATTTAACTATGTGCAGAAAATATGAGCTCAGGCTCATTGAAAATATTATCAACAAAATATTTTCACAAATCATATATGTTTAATATATACGTTTAAAGAGGATTTGTCATTAAATAACCAACAAAGGTTGATATGCCATAAAATCAAACTAAACCAGACCAAATCTACCTAAATTAAATTAGGAGACAGTTTTAACGTAAGGGTTATCGTCATAGGGAACGGTAATTTAGCGTTCCATCTTCATATTCTGGATAAGGCTGTGTGCGTTTCCAGTATTTGAACTCAGGTCACGGATTTCATTTTATATGACGATAATTGTTACGCTAAGGTTTCTAACAATTCTAGAAAATTTATAATTTTCAGAGTCCACTTAGGCAAATACGCCACGGGTCTTTAATTCAACTATCTGGAGGGGATGAAATTTCATTTAACTAATATTTCTATCTCAGGAGAGAAGGAACTTTGAATCATTCGTTCTTCCCCGGGTAGCACACATCTCATTGCCTTCTCTGTCGGTAACTGAGTGTGCCCCTCCCTCCAGAATGTTAAGCCTGTATTCATGCCAACTTAGTTTCTGTTATGGGATGCAGTTTACACTCCAACTTCTTTCCAGGTATCTTCAATGAAACCTGCACTTCCCCAACATTCGCCCGACGACATTAGGGTCATTTCTAGGTTAGCACACTATTCACCGGCTCCATTGTGTCCTTCGATGGCATTTGTGCTCGGGAACATCTAAGCTAATTTTCAAGTCATCATATTAAAAGCCATAAGCATTTGATTTAAAAGTGAAAATCACTGTGTATGATAGAGCGAGATAAATGAAAAGGAAGTGTGTGTGGGTGAGAAAGAGAGAAATAGAGAAACAAGAGAGAGAAAAAGAGAAAGAGAGAGAGAGAGAAAAAAGAGAGAAAAAGAGAGAGAAAAGAGAAAGAGAGAGTATGTGTGTGTGTTTGTATGTGTGTGTGTGAAAGTCTGTCTGCGAGAGAATGCATGTTTGAGAGAGTGTACGAGACCAAGAGAGAGAGAGAGAGAGAGAGAGAGAGAGAGAGAGAGAGAGAGAGAGTATACGTTTGTGTGAGAGTCCTCGCGTGTGAGAGAATTAGAGAAAGAGAGAACGAGAGAAAGGGAGAAAATAAGAGTATGTGGTAAAGAGAGAGAGAGAGAGAGAGAGAGAGAGAGAGAGAAAGAAAGGAAGATAGAGAGAGACAGAGAGTGTGTGTGTGTGTGTCTGTGTGTCTGTGTAAAAGAGAGAAAGAGAAAAGTGAGAGCGAGAGACTATGCGTGTATGAGAGAGTCTGTGTGAGACTGAGAGAGAGAATCAATGTGCGTTGTCGAAAGTCCACTGTAGGACTCAGACAATGTTACTGAAACATTGAATATTTTGAAGATAGATACGAGCATATAGAATTAGAGAAAGTGATAAATGAAATATTTGAAATTCTAGCATAACTGATAAAAGGAATTATTTCATCACTCCTTCTGAGTAGGACGTCTACAGATTGTGAACCAGCGTGGAAGGTTAAGTCTCCTTAATTACCATATCCGTATAGACCTTTGAGAAAGCCCGAATATCTTTCACTCTAATTCTCACTCTCTTTCTCTCTCTCTCTCTTTCTTATTTTCTCTCTCTCTCTCTCTCTCTCTCTCTCACGCAGACTCTCTCACACACGCATAGTCTCTCTCTCTCACTTTTCTCTTTCTATCTTTTACACATTTACACTCTGTCGCTGTCTCTCTCTCTCTTTCACTCTCTCTTTCTTTTCCTCCTTCTCTTACTCTCTCACTTCCTCTCTTTATCCCTCTCTCGGATTCTCTTACATGCGAAAACTCTCACACAAATGTATAGTCTCTCTCTCTCTCTCTCTCTCTCTCTCTCTCTCTCTCTCTCTCTGTGTGTGTGTATGTGTCAATTTTCTCTCTTTTGCACGCATACAATCTTTCTTTTTCCCTTCCCCCCTCTCTCTCTCTCTCTCTCTCACACACACACACAGACGCAGACTCTCTCAAACATACATTCTCTCTCACACACACTCGAAGACTTTTACATACACACACACCCACACACACACACTTTCTCTCTCTCTCTCTCTCTCTCTCTCTCGTTTCTCTTTTTATCTCTCTCACACTTTCTCTTCCTTTCTCTTGCTCTATCGTACACGCACACATTCTCTTTCTTACTCTCTCTCTCTCTCTCTCTCTCTCTCTTACACACACACACACACACACACACACACATACATTCTCTCTCATACACACATGTGCACATACACTATCTCTCAGTCTCTCTCTCACTCACAAACTTACTTTTTCGCATACAATTTAGTTCAATAAATTTTGATATTACAATCAAGAACCACAGTTGTAGAGCACCTCACATTGTGTAATTGTTAGAGAGCTAGGCTAATTGACCATTCCCTATGAGTTTGGTGTCCCATAGTTCTAGCCTTGTGCCCAACTAAGCTAAGTACCTGACGACATTAGAATCACATTGAAGTAGTGAGTATTTTGAGAGACTTTAGAATGCAATGTTTATTATGCATTCGAATAATTTTGATGAAAAACCATGACGTCACCACTGCCATATTTATTGTAACCTTTGTCAGTCTAAGAAAGAAGGTGCACAACAGGTTATCAGAAAGCGGTTGGGGATGAGAAAAATCTTGTATGTCCACTCGGATAATTATGTGACCACCTCCATAGACACACCAAGGAGCCAATTCTCATTATTTCTTGCCAGTCTGATAAAACATAGTAGAAATTATTTTCTTTTTCTCTTTCTTCCGTTAGGTAAAACTAACAATTTTTCTAGTATGTTTACATTTTCAGATTATTATTATTATTATTATTATTAGAGTTTTTTCACATTAGCGTTAGATTATTATTATTATTATTATTATTATTATTATTATTATTATTATTATTATATCTTTTGCAATTCAGATTTGCCTTTAGGCTTGCATAATTTTTTCCATAGAACAAAGACTATTATTTCGCTTATACGGAAAAATAAGCAATTCCAAGAAATGTATATGTGTGTACGTCTGCGATGTGTGAAATATATATATATATATATAGGATGTTTCGCAAAAAAAGTCAAAGTTTCCCAAGCAGTTTTTTATTGATGTCTTCTTGTCTTCTAATAATACTTAAGCTTACTTTAGTCTTAGATAAACATTGACCGAAATTTTCTCCATGAAATGTTTACACCAACACTGGTCATTTTCAAGCTCATAATCGAAATATCTTGTTTTACTTTGTTTTGTTTTTGTTTTTTTTTGTTTTTTTTTCTTTGAAGTCCAGAGAAATTTTAGTTTGTAAATATATAGTTGGCGACCGTAGGCGAGGGCGACCAGAGAGCTCTCTTTTCAATAGCTACTACACTGGGGTGTCGGAGAGGGCGCTACTCCTTTCCCTGGATTGCTCCACTTTACCCTTGATACGTACCTTATATTGCTTAGTGTTAAGCAAGGAGGCATCAAGTATCATTTTTAAAGTCTTTGGTATGACGCGACCTGGGATTGAACCCAAGTCTCCCGGACCATTGGCGAACATTCTACCCACTTGGCCAATAACAAAATATGCTTAAGAGAAAAACTGTAACATACGTGTCTACCCCGCCCGCACATATCTATATACAGGATCATTGAAAAGTAACTCCTTACTCTAAAATAATAATAATCTATTTCTCCACAACAATTTTTGCAAAAAATAAATAAGTTCCTCTTCAATCACCCTATATATGTATATATATAAATAGTTACTCTTCAGTCACTATATATATATATATATATATATATATATATATATATATATACAATTACTCTGCAATCACCCTATATATATAGTTACTCTTCAGTCACCCTGTATATATATTTATCAAAAAGATCTGAAGAAGTCCTGTTAATTTTTTTTCGTGTTTTTGGAAATTTCAAAAATGCGTAACAGGATGGAAATAAATTTATAATGCTTTGTGATTGGTTTCGTTGTTTTTTCTTAAAGAAAATATATTTATATATATATATATATATATATATATATATATATGAATATATACAATTACTCTGCAATCACCCTATATATATATATTTATATATATATATATATATCATAACGGCGTATGATTATCACTGTCTCACTTAGTGGGTTTGTGGCAGATCAAATGCGGTATAATATGGAGAGTGCTCAATATCTGCGATAGAGCTATTATGAAATAATAATGATAAATGAATATACATTAGTTTTTATATATATTTGTTTAATAATATGGATGTTTATCTGCAATCCAGGGTTTCATGCCGCCTTATTACAAAAATAACCAGGCAGTAAAGAAAGACATTTGAGAAATTTAAAAAATCGAAAATTACAGTCAGGTGAATGTTTACGTTGAGATTTGTATGATTTTTTTTTATTTATGTATGTAGATGCGTGTGTAAAATCTGTATTGGAGATTGTTAGTGAGCGTGTGTGTGTACGTGTGTGTGTGTGTGTGTGTGTGTGTGATGATATATGCGTCTCGCGGCAAGATTGAATTTTCTCCTGGGTATTGTGGTAGCAAAGTGTAGCAAAGGTTCTCAGTAGACAAGATTTGACAAAATAAATTATTTATGTCTTCCTGTGTGTATGTGTGTGTGTGTGTGTGTGGTGATTTTAACCAAGGAACGAATTATCATCATCATTGTATCACGAAGAAAATGAATTTTGATTTGTAAGAATAATAGGCGAAAATGTATGGTAGGTCTGAAAGGTAATATATATTATGGGGTATTATGCAATGTTAGTAAAACTAGCACCAGCCTACAGCAAGACATCAAAATAATGCCTTGTTTGCCTCCACAAGAAATTAGCAATCATTACTCACCCATCACAAAACACCCAGCTAAACAAAAAATCAGAAATTCTATCCAAATTCCGTCATAAGAACAAACGCCTACTCTCACATTTCGAACCATACATATAACCCTACATACTTATTCCCCCTCCATTACTAAACATCTTCCACACCCCTCCACGAATAAACTCACAACACACCTGAAGTACTGTAAGTACCATTTTCCTCCATTAAACCTTTATCCTTCTCAAAGCACCGTTTTCATGAATGTTAGAAATACGACTTCATGCAGTATATTTACCATAACCCTTACGCACTAACCATCATATATTACAATAACGTATACGCATTTATTATCAACACAACATAGCTAATACAAATTTATTGTAACCTAACACTGAATATATCCCATCACAATACTAGTATTAAATAATGACTGCATAATAAGCGCCAAAGTCCGTTTGTCGGGAAACAAAGTCGCATTTTTCAACACAGGATTCCAGATGCAGCCAAGAATAATGCATGAACAAAGAATATCTGGTTTTGGATACCCTAGGAGTCACTCTTAGGCAATATCTACAGAGTGGTTGAAAAGTAGATTCCTAATATATAGGAATTACTTTTCAATCACCCTATATATCGATGTTGTTGTTTGTTTTTTAATCCATGTACAACTTTTGACATAAAACTCTAAAAGAAAATCGTTCAATCGTCGAGGTTTAAAATTCGCTGACTGGAGGCCTCACTCCTCAACAGAAGAGTGACCCCCAAAGAGAGGTGTCCTTGTTATGGCACAAAACTATATCTGATGGTAAGGCTCCAGTTCTGGAGATCTGGGAAGTGTGGAATACCCCTTCATTACTATTACTCCCAGGCCTACTCCCAACGGAAGTGGTATTACATGTTAGGGTTCCATCCATCGGTCAAATAGAACTTTTCTAAAATTGTATAGGTTTGGGTTGATTTCTTAGTTTAATAGCGTATCAACCTTCGTGGGTTATCTAATTCCAAACCTGTCCTTGAAGAACAGTAATGGTGCCATTTAACCTATAGCTAGGGAGATTAGAGAATTAGATCGAATGGAGTTCGAACTCGCTTACTAAGATATTGCAGTCTGGCACTTTAGCCACAACGCCGCGGGGTCTTATCCCCTTAAAATATAATAATAATTACTATCCGACATTTACAAATGAATCAAATTTCGGCATTGAATGACCCATAAGGAGTTGGTGAGCCAATAAATAAATAAACCAAACTAAACATATTTCTCTCTCTCTCTCTCTCTCTATATATATATATATATATATATATATATATATCGTATTATATTGGACCGTGTTCCAAAACCTCTGTAGAAACATCTACGCAAAATTGTAAAAATGAACGTGATTCCCTAACCTCTAGGTATGAAATAACCCTTAAAGAGTTGATATACCGTTAAAATTAGCCAATCCTTCAAACAATCTAACACCTTTGAGTGGTCAAAATAAGAACCAGGTCTACAACATTCATGGTCATATTTTCTGTTAAATATGATTACATAACTGAGTAACAGGTGCTGAAAAAACAACATATTTTCAGTATATACTACCGAAAATATTTACTTTTGTTACATGTTAATATTTACTCTAAATGATTTTTTTTAATTAACTTCTTTGTTTCTTCGTCAGACCACTAAACAACAGAACAAGAAAATTTTGTCTACTTCAGAACACTTGCTGACTAAAACACATTCCTGTTTGAATTGTTTCTTTTCCATGTAATGCATATCAAATTAGAATTACATGAATATACAGGGAGTCAAAAATATAGGTCGTATTTTACAAGTCACCAACTTCAAATTGCTGTTAAGCATTCACAAAAAATTCGTTGGTTTCAATGTTACATCAACCTTCGTGGCTGGTTTAATGCAAAAAGCTATCTTTGTAGAATAACATTAGTGGTACTATTTAACCAATAGTTGGGGGTATAAGAGGTTTCATACCTTTCCAAAAGGTATAAGTCGAAAAATGAACGCAGTAATGTTACTGGAGTTTGAACTGGTTTACTACGACGTCGTTGTCCAGCGTGTTATCCACTGCACCACAGGGATTCCCCAAGCCTCAAAAAATAATTCAATATACAGTTGTACTTAAGATACAGCTGTATCGGCATTACAATAATAAAACAAAATATAAACTACCTCTTGCAAACATTATAGAATGGGCACACTTACAATATGTTCACATTAATTCAAATTAAAAGATCTTTCTATCATTTTCTTCATCAGCATTGGGTTATACTATTATATTTTCATGGAAAAAAATTATACCTCAAATTTCATTGAAATAATTTAAGCTAGTTTGTTTAAGGAATATTTAAGGAAACCAGAATGTTCAGCTATTTAAGAAAAAATGTTTTGCATCTTATCTGTTATTAGTTTATTTACTGCTAAATAAAAAAACCAAAGTGAACATCTTCTAAGTGAACTAATTTCATAATTTTGCCAAGGATCATCATCATGTCGCGCCATCGGCACGGATATCCTTGACCCTCTCTCACTACCCCTCCCTATCGTCCATCTCTTCCGGTGGGTCTTCAGGGCCACATCCCATATCAGCACAGAGCTGCTGTATGTAGGTTCAAGCTGGTCGTCTTGCCTTTGCTCGTCCATGTGAAAGGATCCACAGGAGTACATCACTTATGAGCTCGTCCCTACTTCTCCAGCAGTGTCCCACATGTCTGGTTTGTCTAACTTTGATAGTTTTCGTGATGGGTGGCAGGTGGCCGTACAACTGCTGCTTTGTGGGATGCTTCCTCTCGGACTTGTTCACTACATATAAGAATACGTAAACAACTACGATAAGTTAAGTTTGATAAAAAAAAATGTTTCTAAGTATTGGGTACCCGAGTAACACCACATACCTCTGCTAGTATATACATACTCAAAAGTAGATAGTCTATTGTTTCGAAAAAAAAGGACAGATAAAGTACGATTAGTAGAGTGGGTAGAGTGTTGGCCAATGGTCCAGGAGATCGGGGTTCAATCCCTAGTCGAGTCATACCAATGACTCAAAAAATGGTACTTGATGCCTCCTTGCTTAACACTCAGTATTATAATTTCCTATCAAGGGTAAGTGGAACAATCAAGGGAAAAGAGTAGCCTTCTCCCCTACACTTTGGTATAGTACCAATTGAAAAGGGAGCCTTCGGGTCGCCCGCGACAACGATTGCCAACTTACTACTTATATGATCTAAATCGTGATAGTTGATAACGTTATTATACAGGGTGTTTCAGAAAATCGATATCATTTCCTAATCAATAAACTTTCCAGGTTCTGGTTCAAACGATCAAAAAATTTTAACACAAGTGTAGAAAAAAATCAAAATTATTTTTAATTTTTCATGTTCTTTTTTTTTTTTTGTACAGAAATGTCATTCACTGGAAAAGAAAGGATGTTTAAATATTAAGCATATAATTTTCTGTTGTTTCTACACTTGCTGTTAAAATTTGAGATCATTTGAACAAAAATTGATCAAGACAATAGATTACGAAATGATATCAATTTTTAAACACCGAGTATATATCAAATTTCAGCATTTTTTATACACTCTGTATGAACACCATTAGAAAAAAAAGCCACAAATAAGACGCTTAGATAGCAGGCAGTGTAAATATAGCATTAAAATTATTTTCTAATTAAGTTGTAGCAAAATAATTCCGGTTTTTAGCCATGTAATCTTACAGATATATATATATATATATAATTTCTCGAGACTTTTGGGTTTTCTAATTTGGTGCAGATGTCAAACCACTGCTGACTGGTTAATGTTTCCTTTTTCTGCAAACTTTCGAGTTTGTTTGTTTTTTTTTTTTCTTGTTTTTTTTTTTTCTTTATTTTTATTTTATTTTTTTTTTTTTTTTTCGTTATTTTGTTGACGTCAATCGCATAAGTACGACACTCCTCATCTTCAAGGTTCTCGTCTCCCTTATAGAATATTCTGAACCATGTTGAGCTGTATGTTCGTTGATCAAATGCTTGGTTAATATTGCGAGCAGTTTCCATTGCTTTACGCCTAATTTTGAATTCAAGCAATAAAATCGTTCGAATATGCTTTTCTTTTCGTCTTTAATTTGACAACGTGAAATAAATACGAATAAAAAGCATATGACTATAAATCAGTGGAGTAACATTTACGAGGTGATTAAAAAGCATGAACACTGAAGGTTAGATTTTATAATATTAAAACTTAAATGAAGATTTGTGAACAGCTTAGCAAGTTGTATGAGAAAGCAATGATGTATAGAAATTCAAACAGCTGTCTCGATGTGTCAGTGCCAGTTAGAAAAAAATAAAGATAGAAAAATAAAGCTACACCTCGTATTCTTAAGCCGTTCTCCATTCTTTTTTAAGTTAATTTTCAAACATTTTAAGCCAGTCACCGGACTTTTTGAAGCCAATCCCAATCCTTTTTAAAGCTAGTCTCCATTCTTTTTGCAGCAAGTCCCCATTTTTTTAAAGTCAGTCCCCTTCTTTTTGAATCCATTCCTACATCATTTAAGCCCATCTCCTTTCTTTTTTTAAAGTCTCCATCCTTTTTAAATCCATTTCCCATACTTTTTAAAACCAGTCCCCATATTTTCAAATCCAGTCCCTATTCTTATTGAAGCCAATCTCCTTGATTTATAAATCCCGTCCCCATTCTTTCTGAAATCAACCCCCATCCTTTTTTCAAGCCCATCCCTATCCTTTTTGATACTATTCCCCATTTTTTTTAAAGCAAGTCCCTTTTTTTTTAAAGCAGTCCATATCCGTTTTGAATTCAGCTCTAAGATTTTCTAAACTTGTTCCCATTCTTTTTACAGACAAACTTCAAACTTTTCGAAGCCTTTTTCCGTAATTTGAAGCCAGTCCCATATCCTTTTTGAAGCTAGTTCTTATTCTTTTCAAAAATTACTTTCGGAGATCTTTTGATCAATTTTAAAACTCAGTGGATAAGTGTGTTGAATGCCAGTGGGACAAATTAACGTTTCATTCATTGATCAATTCTGTGTTGGTAAATACAGCTTCAGTCTCGACACTTTCTTAACACAGCTAGTGTTACGGGAACATAAATAATAGTTAATTCTAGAATATGAACTAATGTTTAATACCAAACCACATTTATTTTGGTTCCTACCGAATAAAACTTTTTAAAAGATTATTTTATTCAGATTATTGCCAAAAAAATTAGATCAAGAAAAAATTGATATTTTCTCTTTTTTTTTTAAACCTTATTACAACCGAACAAACTGCCAAGCGCAGCAGATAAACATTACTTTTTTCTTCTTTTTTTTCCCCCTATGTTTTGCAAGCATTACAAGTTCTACTTGCGGCAAACCAAATGTAAACAACGAAACTTAAATAACAATAACTCCCAAATAGCTGATACTGGTTTTAAAAGAAAGTTATATTTCTGTAAATATTATTCTTTTCTAGCGAAGGAAAATATAGGAACATAGAATAAAGAAAATACATTTTTCCTGTAAGGCTCGAAGAGAAATGTAGACTAGACTGGCTTTGTTTGGTTTCTTTGTTAAATGGCATACCAACCTTCATGGATTATTTAGTGTCGAAGCCATCTATGTAGAACATTATTGGTACTATTTAACCCATAGCTGGAGGGGATAAGGTAGTTCAAATTCATTTACTACGATGTCGCATTCCATCATGTTAGCTACGACGGCACAGGGACTTCCTCCGCCCGTTACTCAGTAGTCAACCCTTGTGGATTATTTAAAACCAAATCCTGTTTATACACATACAGTATATGATTTGTAAACGAATAGTTTGTCGATAACATTTTTAAATGAGCCAGGGCTCTTTTATTTGTACGCAGTTCAATGGTTTCAAATATTGTTATCCAATACAAATAATTCTATTCAATGCTATTCATTTGTTTGCACACAGTCAAATTGTTTCAATATTGCTATTTATTGTTTGTGCACAGTTTGGTTTCAAGCATTGTAATTTCTTAAATGGTTTAAAGTATGGTAATTTAATACAAAATTTGGAGGTGCCCGTGGAGTAATGGTTATCGTCGTAGGAAATGGACACGGTGACACGAGTTCAAATCCTGGACGAGACTGGTTGCATTTCACATAGCACTAATATGAATCCAATTATTCTCCCTCCAGCTATGGTTAAATAGTAGGACAGACTGGGTTCTTCAGCCTTGGTGAGGCAACTAGTCTAGGAGAAAGAAAAGTCTGAATTCAAACTCCGCTAAAAAAATTGACCTTGTGTCATATCCTGCCCGAGCGGAGGGGTTGGTAAATAGGAGTATGGTAATTTAATACAAATAATTCTGTTTGATCCCATAGACTCAAACAGGTACTAGCACACAGCGCCAGAGTGGACCAGGTTGTAATGGCAATAAAATGGTACTCCACATTTCCCATCTCCCCAGGACTAGAACCTCACCATCAGATGCAGTTTAGTGTCGTATCCAGGACACTCGTTCGATAGGTGGGAGGATTTACCTATCTGCAGAGATACTGTCGGAGTATTCTACAGCCCCAGCCGACTGGGCACAGACAGATAGATAGATAGATACTAGGGTGAGTAAAAAGTTCTGCAACATGAGGTACAATTCGGGGTTGTAAAGGAAACGAACCACACAGGACTATGAGATACGGAGTTCGCCTGATAATCTCCGAGTGCCACTCACCAGATTTGCCTCTAAGGCTTGGAGCACAGCCTCAGAAATCATGGTTTTAGACCTACCTGACCCGAGCGAAATTTCTTGAATCATCTGGTTACAGCGCTTTCACATTTCGCACAGCAAATGTTTTTGGTTGATTCCGCGGCATTATGCTCAAGTTCAACTTGTAAAGCATAAATTCCTAAATTAGCGTGCACTGTGCGTTCATCTGTGCAACTGATAAGTTACGAACATTGTGAATCAATACAAAAGATGCCAGCGCACTCACTACTACGATACTGACAACCACAGCCGATATATTCCACGACTTGTATTGCTTCGGTCACGTGATATATGCGCTGCTAACTACCACATTCCAGGCAAAATAGGGCAAAATCTTCACTTACCCTTGAAGATAGTTACGATACAGTCAGACTGAGATTGATTGATAGATAGATACGATACGATCAGACTGCGATAGATAGATACGATACGATACGATACGATACGATTCGGTCAGACTACGATATATATATATATATATATAGATAGATACGATACGATACAGTCAGACTGAGATAGATAGATAGATAGATAATTGGAGTTACGTGCATGCATTTGTATAAATTTGTATTTATAAATGAAAATCAAATTTATATTGCATTCACGCCCAACGTCTGACGAATTTAGGAGTTGGTGGTTGAACACGATTTTTTGAAACCTTCAATACATGCGAAATGAGATCAAATTTTATCTGACTTTTGAGAAACTACAATCAATGAAATACTCGAGCAAAAACATGGACGCCATTTTTACTTAAAATTTGCTTCAAGAAATAAGAATGTTTTCGTTTAAAGAAAGTTGTAATCATCACTCGTCACTTTCTTCCTCAATGCATGTATTTACTGGATGGTGGCCTTTCGGGATGCACATCAGTTGCTACTTACAAGCATATTTCTTAATATATTGCTTATTTTATTCTTTTTTCTTTTAATATATTATATTTATTTTACTAAGTTATGGAGTATAAGATGTTTTGGCTGTGTGTATTGTTGTTGGGAAATCATGACGTTGGTAATTGACCTTTTCTTCTAATCTCCTATTAAACTGTTATCATCTTTTTGTTTGTTGAAGCTTCAAAGGAATTAAGGACAGAAAGGAAAGAGACAGGGATACTTTTAAACTCAATTTTATTTTCAAGCGTTTACGACTATTTTGTGGCACCGAACGTTTTCCTGGACCAGTAGATATAGCCGTGCTTCCTGGTCGAGACGTTTGAGGTATGTCAGGAATCCTTTTTGGCAAATAGTGAATCCACAGTATTGTGTATAGGAGTGAGAGAATCATTCTGGCAAATTGGGAATTTGAGGGTCCGCTATGCGTGTCTGTGTTCAATCGGTATGTTCAGCTGGTGCTTCTACGAGCAGGAGACACAATGCGCTGCTAGGGCCTCTGTTCTTTGCAAACACGTGTGGTCCTACTGACAGCCGAGAGAAAAAGGAATGTCCATTCAGTCGAGGTATGTCAGGGGAACCGAGAAAAAAGTTTGTTTGGCGTTTGGAAGCTCATCTTCTCAGTTAGAGAGCTCCGGGGAAAATATTTTTGTATTCACTTATTAGGAGTTTATTTTATTTTATTATGGTAGTGTTTTTTTTTCTTTTTTAACCCCCACAGTTTAGCATAGGTATGGCACAAGTTCAAACTAATAGAGGACGACTGGCATTGATCTGGGTCCCTGAACAAAAAGGGTCATTGACCTCTTAATTTATCCCATCCTATCATTCAATGCATACAAATATGTATAATAATCATTAGATATGTATTTCTAAATCCCCATGAGCTATCTATCTATCGGATAGATAGATAGATAGATCTGTCAGGGCATTTATTTTCAGTGTACTTAAACATAATTAAGATTTTAATAATTGTACACCCACTTGAAAAATTAGACTTTTTGCTCCTTGAGCCTCTTGGGGCGTTTTAGCTCTTAGACACAGCTCAATTGCCTTACAGATCGGTCCGCCTCTGCTCGCTAGTAAATTCCTGTTAATCTTGTTTGCGAAGTATTACACTATGCAAGGCACCCATTATCATAGTTTATTATGACTGAAAAAATAAGTCGTATTTTACGAAATAATGTCCCCTTATTATTTTTATTTATTCGATAAATCCAATTTTGACACAAAATCGCATTTCTAGTTGTTCGACGAGATAGATAGATAGATAGATGACAAGGAGGCATAAAGCCAGAAAATCAAAAGTTCTTCTGAATATTAAGAAAAGCATTGTTTCTCTGAGTCTAATTAATCACTATTTTTACCGTATTCTTATGCTTCGTCAATGAGTATTTTTGTAAAAGTTGAAATAATTTTGATCCGTACAAATTTTCTCTGCTTTCTGATCAATAAGAAATTATTCGCTTGCTTGCTTGCTTGTTAGTTTGTTTCTTTGTTTGTTTGGGTTAAATGGCATATCAACCTTTATAGGTTATTTAATGCCAAATCAATTTTATTCAAAAGAACAGTTCTATTTCAAACAATTCAGTTTAGCATAAGTACGCAGTTTATTTGTCAAAGGCATTTCTATTTCAAGCTATTCAGTTTCGTTAAACAGTTCTAATTCAAACAATTTAGCTTAGTATAATTATAATTTTTGTCCACACACAGTTACATGGGAAAACAGTTCTATTTCAAACAATTCAGTTTAGCGTAAGTACAGTTTCAATGTCAAAAACAGTTCTATTTCAAGTAAATCAGTTTAGCATAAGTACCCATTTTAATTCTATTTGACCCATAGACTAGACCTTATCAGATGCTACTACTCCGAGCCAGAGTGGACCTGGGAGCGATGGCAATGAATATGTTCTCTGCATTCCCCGCATTACTGGAACCTCATCATTAGATTGTTTAGTAATAAGAAATTATAACTGATTACTAGTAATAGGTATAGTTGTTAATTAACTAACTGAAGTGAATGAATTAATGTGCTATAACTAAAATATTTTAACACTTCTTTTCTGTTCTATAAGTCTAATGCGCTAATTATGTTTTATTCGATTTGTTCATAATAATCTTAACTTTCACGCACATTATTTAACTTTATTTCACGTAGTGGCTAACGTGCTAGACTGCGACGTCATAGTAAGCGAGTTCGAATTCCAGTCGCCCAATTACGTTCACTTCCAGACAAATACCACTGGAGAATGTATGAACCTCCTTATATCAAGCTATGAGTTAAATGATACCACTACTGTTCGTATACAACGATGGCTTTGGCATTACATAACCCACGAAAATTGATATACCATTAAACAAAGAAACCAAACAAAATAAAAAAAATTAGTTATTTAACTTGCTAAAATTTCAAGACAACCCTTTGTTCTTTAATAATTCTTGGCAAATACACTTTACAAAATAATCCCATGCTCTCTTTTCTTGAGTTTGCCCAGTCGGCTGGGGCTGTAGAATACAGCGACTGTTTTTCTGCTGAGGAGTAAGACACCCCGCCCCATCAACGAGTATCCTGGATATGACACTAAACAATCAGATGGTACGGTTCCAGTAATGCTGGAACTTTGGGAAATTCGGAGTACCCCTTCATTGCCTTTGCTTCTAGGTCCACTCTAGCCCGGAGTGGTAGAACCTGATAGGGTCCAATCTATGAGCCAAATTGAACTAAACTGTATATTTATACTAAACTGAATTGTTTGAAATAGAAATGCTTTTGACATTGAACCTGTGTACTTATGCTAAATTGAATTGTTTGAAATAGAACTGTTTATATGTATAAAAATGGATTTAGTATCAATAATCTTCAATGGTTGATGTGCCTTAAAACCAAACCAAACCAAACTTTTCTTACGTAACTATCATTACAAATTCACTACTTGCAGCAATTCAGATCTGACAACCTTGGGTCCATCGTTTAGATTCATTCTTTTCATTTCACTCTTCTCCAATGACCATCACACTAATTTGTTTTTATGGCCGTTTTATAGACTTTATTTCATATTAGCTTCTTAAATATTCCAGTTTATATTATATTTCGTAGTGTCATAGATTTGTTCAATTGTTTTGTCGAAATTCTGGAGACTCAATGGCTGCCATAACAAAATGTCATTGTTCATCAATCATAAAATGAATGATTCTATTTGTCACAAGACCAAACACGCACGCAAATACAAACTCTAATAACGACATAGATGATTAGACGAACTTGAACACTCCCGCATAAATATATTCTGACAAATTGCACAAAAGACACAGAATACAAATACAGACAAAATGGCGCATATTTGCCTCTTACGGTTTTTACCTAAATCCTTTGAATTCGTAAGCTCGATATTTCTAGCTGAACGCTATTTTACAAACAGCGATATTTTGGATTGAGCGTCACTTTAGTTTATACCACAATTTGTTATTTCGAGCCAAGGGAGATTATGTCAGAAACTATTCGTAAAACATTTAATATAGCGACTATTTACAGCCTTTCTTTTATTTTGTACTGAGCACTATTTTACTACGTACTATTGGTTGACTGGTTGGTTGGTTGGTTTTTTGGCATATCAACCTTTGTAAGTTATTTAATGCCAAATCCATTTTTAAACTAATAATCAGTTCTATTTCAAACAATTCAGTTTAGCATGAATACACAATTTAATTTTCAAAAACATTTCTATTTCAAACTATTCAGTTTACTGAAACAGTTCTAATTCAGCTAATCCAGTTTAGTATTAGTACATATTTTGTTTATGCACAGTTAAATGTCAAAACAGTTCTATATATAACAATTCAGTTTAGAGTAAGTTCAGTTTCAATGTCAAAAACAGTTCCATTTCAAACAATTCAGTTTAGCCTAAGCACGCAGTTTAAATGTAAGTACAGTTTAATATTCAAAAACATTTCTATTTCAAGCTATTCAGTTTAGTCAAACAGTTTTTATTCAAACAATTCAGTTTAGCATAAGTATGCAGTTTAGTTCTATTTAACCCATAGATAAGGCCCTATCATGTGTTACCATTCAGGGCCAGAGTGGATCTGGAAGCAATGGCAATGAAGGGGTACTCCGCATTCCCCAAAGCTCCAGTATTACTGGAACATCACCATCAGCTAGTTTAGTGTCATATCCAGGACACTCCTGTGTGTTGGGGGGGGTCTTACCCCTCTGCAGAGTTGCAGTCGGTGTATTCTAAAGCCCCAGCCGACTTGGCAAACTACGTATTGTATTTGCAAAGAGTATCAATGCGAAGCGAATTAAAACTTGCCAAACTGTAGTTTGAACTCGATACGCTGATTCCATTTTAACAAGGCCTTCCGCACCTACAATATATTCTCTCCAAAGGCGAAAATGAATGCGCAAATGAAAACGGACTTAGTGAAACGTTAGAACAAATCATACAAACAGCTGTAATGCAAAATATAATAGAAATCAAGAAGTAACAATAAGTAGAAATCAAAAGACGACGAGAAAACCAAATTCAGGGCGGACTCTAAAGACAAACAGAAGACGTAACGGATGAAGTGTCTTGAGTATGAACATAAAGGGAAAAGCTTTTACAAGAAACTGAGTCACTAACGACAATAGCGTTAAAAATTGAATTGGAGGGCGTTAAAGAGGCACTACGTCATGGTCTAATGGGGAACCAACAGGTTTCAAAAACCATTTTCTAGTAAGTTCGAATCTCATTTGTCGTCCTATATTTGCAACCTTATGACGACGAGCACTTTTTGGATTGAATGAACCTAGAAATTTTTTATATTTGGTCCAAGTCGCTGCACCTTCCTTTTTTTCTGAAAACAAGGAAATATCTTCTTTTTTTTTTTACAAAACAATAAACTATCTCCTTTTTTTTTGCATAAAGCAAGGAAATGCCTTTTTCTTTTTTTTTTCTTTTTTTTTTTACAAAACTAGGAACTATCTTTTTTTTTTTTTTTTTTTTTTGGTATAAAGCAAGGAAGTGTCTTTTTTCCACAAAACAAAGAACTATCTTCTTTTTTCACAAAGCAAGGAACTATCTTTTTATCCTTTTTCATAAAACAAGAAAAGATCTTTTTTGTACAAAGAAAAAACTTATCTTTGTTTTGGTTTTAGCTTTTTTCTGTTTTGTTTTTGCTTTTTATTTTATAGAAATAAAGGAACTATTTTTTTTTATACAAAGCATGGAAGTAGTTTTTTTTTTTTCTCCTCAAAACAAAGCACTATGCTTTTTTTATTTGCAGAAAACAAGGAACTATCTTTTTTTATGTATTTTTTCATTTTTTATTTTGATTTTATTTATTTATTTATTTATTTTGCACAAGGCAAAGAATTATCTTTTTGTTGTCGTTGTTGTTGTATTTGCACAAAGCAAGGAACTATCTTTTCTATCCCTCTGCTAGTGTTTTATGTAAGTAAACCCTGCGTCGTGCAACAAGAATTTAGAAAATGACGACATATTATGAACATCAGATGGTCTGAAAAGACTTTCAACGCCAACCAATGGAAGGGAACTAATTCGAACACCATCAACCTGAAGATGAAAAAGCGAAAAGTGTTTTTCAGACACCCCTACGTATTCAAAATTTTATGTATACCAATATGATATGCTCCACTGTTTATTTAATCTTTGTTTCTTTAATTTTGCTTAAATGCCTTCGAGCTCAGATTGACGTGAGTTTATCTCCATTAGCCGTATTCTTATCTTATGTTTGGCATTTATTAAGCTCAGCCGACTTAATCGCAAGGCCAGAAGTGTGGGGAAACCAGTGAGAACCAAACTCTCTAACAACGGCCTTCCATCCCAGTTTGCTAATCATTAAACTAATTGAAGTACCCGTGAACATGTCTTAGGGTAGAACGAGGAAAAAACAACATAATACGAACTAAGTCCCAGTGATTCTGAACCTACAGTCGCAGTGACCATGGCAATTTTGACAAGGCCTATACTTGAGCACAAGTGTTTCCCGGGCTAAACTGACAATGTTTTGCCAAAAACAAATGAAAAGATAAAGTTAGATACTGCCAACAACACACCCTGGACGTACTTGTAAATAACGATTTTGCACATAATCATATGGTTTCTAGTATTCTTATCTAATACAAATAATTTTCAAGGACCTATATGGTTTCAAGTAACTATTCCTAATCATTTGTTGGTATCTAATTATATGGTTTCAAATATTCCTATCTAATACAAGTAATTTGTAAGAATATGGTTTAGAGTAACTATTCCTAATCACTTCTTTGCATCCAATTATATCGTTTCAAGTATTCCTATTCAATACTGTTAATTTTCAAAAAGGTCTGATTAACCTATATATAATATTATGTATCATAGAGTATAGAACTTGGTTACGGGATTTGACCAACGTCGTCAAACGTCCTCTGAGATCTTGACTATCGTCAGAGATGAAAGGATTTGAGTCAGCCAGTGAACTGAATTAAATCGGAAACTAACTATTTGGATTCACGAATGCACTTTTATTGACTGACTGAAGGAAATCACATGATCAGAAAGAAGAAAGAGAAAAATCTGAGTTTTTCTTTTTCCTTTATTTGGGATTTTGAAAATGGCAGAAACAGTCTGATGTGTTTTGAGAGTCTTAACATTCAGAATCACTTTTGATGATTTGGTTTGGGTTCTTTATTTAATGGCATATCAACTTTCTTGGGTTATTTAACACCAAATCCATCCTAATAAAATGATAAAAATGGTACTATCTAACCCTTAACTGGGGGGGGGGAATAAGAGAGTTTATAATTTTTCAAGGATAAGTAAGTAAGTAAATTTGGAGACCGTGGACGAAGGTGACCAGAAAGCTCCCTTTTCAATAGCCACTACACCGAGGTGTAGGGGAGGGTACTACTCCTTTCTCTGGATTGCTCCACTTTACCCTTGATCCCCACCTTATAATACTGAGTGTTAAGCAAGGCGGCATCAAGTACCATTTTTGAGTCTTTGGTATGACTCGACCTGGGATTGAACCCTGGTATTCCGGCCCATTAGCGAACACTCTACTCATTAGGCCAATAGACATATAAGCAAATATTATGATTCTTTATTTTAAATGAACGAAAATCGGTTTAATATATTATTTAATATTTCAGTTTTTCTTCTTGTAAATTTAGAAAATTAGATAAGATAAGTGACGCCTCGGGTGTTGTACTGGTTCGTAAGCTAGACAGGAAAACCATTTCTGGAAATTTACTTTTACAGATTTGTGACAATACTCATCGGCCGTACGACCCCAAAATCTCAGCTTCCTTAAACTACTAATGGCCATTAGATCAGATCGTCTTGTGATTTCTCTCATTTTCGACTAGGGGCATTACACATTTCTTTACAGATACGCAAAACACAACCGAGAGGGTGAAAGAAAAGAAAAAAACGAACAAACACGGACTTGGGTCAGCTCCAAGCGCAAGAAGGGGAAAGTCTATGTGACACTTTTGTGCAGCTCTTCGTGCATTTGTAGGCTATCGCGGGCGAATAATTGTGCGAAACTTCCACAAAGCCACTAGTGATGCTGACTCATCTCTTGACTGTCTTCTTTGCCCTGGTTCCATCTTCTCGCTGCCTCCTTCTGCCGATTGTGTCCTTCTCTGGACAGCTATCTCAAATCGACTGTTCTCTTCCGTCCTCCTTTGTCAACTGACTCTCTCTGTGTAATCTGGGACCTTCCTTCCCTCCTCCACTTCCCGTCTCACGCTCACGCTCTTTGTGTAAGTTTCGCGCCAAAACAGACAAAGAGATCCTCTGAGTGGCACCAACACAAACGGAAATGAATGCTGCCAATCGTGTCACAGATTTCAAAAATTAAGTCTATTAACCAAATAGATTTTTTACTAATAGAGTAATTAATTTCTAAATTAATAATCTTATCAAATAAAAAAGCAGCAGTGGTGTAAAAATATCAAGATTTAATTGGATGGTTTAAAAAAGAATTTAAGTATGCATTGGGTACTATTGGATAGAGTGGTAGCACTTATTAGGCTCCCATCTGTGGATCAAATCTATTTAAAAAATTATTCGTATTCGATATGAATACTTGATGCCATAGGTATACTTAGCAACCCCTCTGCCGCGAGCCGGATACGGCGACACGAAGCCAATTGGTTTGAATTCAGAGTTTTCCTTCTCCCAGAGCAGTTTCCATACCAAGGCTAAAAATCCCAGTCTGTCCGTATATTTAATCATAGCTGGAGGCAGTTTAGTTGTATTCATACTTTTTCCAAGGATATTAGCGCTATGTGAAATGAAAACAGCCTCTAGGATTTGAAATCGGGTCGCCGAGTCCATTTTCTACGACGATAACCATTACACCACGAGCGCCTCCAATGCTTAATGCCTTAAAACTAAATTATTTATATTGAAAATAGTTACCGGAAGTTATAATTGGTTTATTCAAGATTATTATTATAACTTACTTGAAACTATATTATTGTGTGCCAATAAATGACTATTATTGAATAAAAAGGTTTACTTGAAACCATATAATAATTAATATTAGATAGGAATAGTTCAAACTGTACAAATGTGTACAAATTATTTGTATTCGATAGGAATACATGATATCATACAACTGTGTACAAAAAAAAACTCTTTAAGGATGAATTACACACAAAAAAATGTAAATATAAATGTAGAATGAGCACAATTACCAAACCACTGAATATAAAATGAACTTTGACAAGTTGACATGCCGTTAAAATCAATCAATCATTTCTTTTCATTTTATCTGTTAGACTTAGGGTAATAGCGTTGTCGACAACCACTCCTTCGTGTGTGTGCGGTAGTGAGATAACAACTTACAAAGTGAGGCTGATTACGAGGCAATGATAATTAGAAAGAGGAAGAGGAGGATGGTTTCTGATCGTCGTTGCGATTGAAGTAGAATCGACATGTAACTTTAAAAAAAATCTCCAAATAATGAAATCGCAAAATCATAATTCTATGGCGACTCTAATCTGTCACTGTCTTTAAAAATATGTTCTCTACATTTTCCACTAGGGTGTAAAACAACGCGATTTGCACAGACATGTCTACTTACTAAGTTTTATTTAGATAGGATATTTAAAAACCGAGTATGAAGTAAAGTAAGATATAAGAAGAAAGACACTAATTTTGGAGTTACTCAGGAGTCGCTCGTAGCGTAACGATTATCATCGTAGAAAGTCAACTCAGCAACTCGAATGAGGCCGTTTGAATTTCACATCGCGCTAATACCTTGGGAAAAGTAAGAATCCAACTATTGTCCCTCCAGCTATGGGTAAATTGTAGGGCAAACAGGGCTCTTTAATCTTGGTATGGCAAAGGGTCTAGAAGGAAAATCTGAATCCATAGCAGTCGTAGACCTACAAAGGGATGGGCCTCACCAGGTTTATTCCTGCCTTAGACACGCTCTATGAGTATCGCCCCCACCACCACCACCAATCAAACCAGGTTACGGTAACAGTGAGTGAGAGAGTGCTGTCACTTGACTTCTATTGATTTAAAATACTAATTATAAATAAATAAATAAATCTTGTTGAAAACAATTTATTAATGTCTTCCGAAACTTTTCACAAAGATTGGGTCAGCTTTGCACGGTCGATTTCAAAATTTATTACCCGTAAATTTTTAGGATGGTGGGGCGTTGGCTACTCTTTGCAAAAATTGTCAAAATTAAATAAACTACATTTCCAGTAAGTATCAGGTTTCGCGTCGTCTTAAGCCACAATTAGAAGTGACTCATTGAAGGTTGCCGAAGAAACAGAAAGAAGAAGAAGAAGAAGAAGAAGAAGAAGAAGAAGAAGAAGAAGAAGAAGAAGAAGAAGAAGAAACATACACAAAGGTGTAGTGGAGTGGTTGAGGTATTTCAATGAAGAAGGAAAAAAAAATAAATGGAGCACTAGTTGGATGTCGAACAACGTAAAAACAGTTGCCATGGAAACACATAGACAAGTTTGTGATATTCAGAAAAAACGGAAGGCTGAGACATGTTCAAGGGGGGCACGATTCTTGAATCCTCAGTTTTATAAACAATCATGATAATGATTGCAAGACCTGGTTATGTATATAATAAGTTCGTTTATATATTCATCTACGTGTGCAAACCAAACTATTGAGAAATAGTATATTTAGGTGAAGATGTTTTCAAGTTCGTATACAATTGCACATCCGTTCGATTCATTGATAAAGTACGTATTTATCCAACTCTTCCACGACGAGTGGGATGCAACACACGGTCAGATTTTGTTTGAATTCAAAGTTTTCCTTCTCCTAGACTGGTTGCTATCCAAGGCTAAATAACTCAGCTTACCCTATTTACCGATAGCTTGGAGTAGAAGAGATGGATTCATGCCTTTTCCAGAGACATCAGCTAAAAAGAGCCTTTTCCAGGATTTAAGCTCGGGTCACCGATTCCATTTTTTCCGCGATAACCACAGATAACCATAGTGGTTAGCGTCCTGGATTACGACTTCGTAGTAAGCGAGTTCACAACTCCAGGCGTGTTATTACGTTAACTTTCGAACAAATACCATTGAGAAAGAAAGGAACTCTTTTATCCCCCTCCCGCCCCAGCAGTGGGTTCAATAGCACGACTGTTCTTTTATGAGGATGGGTTTGGCGTTAAATGACCTACGATGGTTGATATGTCATTATACAAAGAAACTGAACCGAACCGATGCGTTAAGTAAGCCTCTTATAAAGTAAATCGATAAATTTACTTACGAGGGTGAAGAGCTTAAAAATTCTCGGTTCTACCCAAAGTGGGATGATCTAGACCCATAAAATGTTTATACAGTGCCACTGTTTGGGACACTAAGCAAAGGATTTCTTAAGTTTCTTTAGCCCTTCTTTGAAAAAAAAATTTAATAAATGGTTATTCCTTCCTTAGTTTAGCTGAGAACCTTTCAGCACCCTTTTACACACACACACACACGCTCATGGCAATAGGAAAAGAAAAGCTAGCTGTACTCCGCTTAAAAAATGACCTTCAATTGCATCCTACATTTGGTGGAGTAGCTTGCGTAAATACTTTGAAAGAAATGTTATTTGATTTCTAAATCCCAAGGCCACTTCTGAAAAACCCTTTATAAAGGATGGGAAAAGATAAAAGAGAATAGAGAAGATACAGGAATGAAGAAGTTACTTAAAGAGAGGGGACAAAAGTAAAAGAATGGGTCTATATTATAAAAGAAAAACCTCTCCTTGTCAAGTTAATGCTAATTTATAACATTTACTGCGCCTATTAAGTGCATAAAAATATAGCACATGACTTGGTTTGATTTGTTTTGATTTATTTAACGGTATACAAACTCCTTATGGGTTATTTAATTCCGAAATTTGATTCATTCGTAAAAGTTTGATTATAATAATAACTATTTGTATTTTCAACATTTCATTGCAATATCTTTTAATTTAATTATTTGTCTCAAATAATCATTTGTTAGCACACAGTAATATAGCATCAAGTATTCTTATCTAATACAAATAATTTATACACAATTATATGGTTTCAAATAACAATTCAAATTTAAAAAAATATAAATCATTTGTTGGCAAACAGTAATATGGTATCAAGTATTACAATCTAATACTACTGAATTACACAATGTTACATGGTATCAACTGTTTCTATCTAATAATGATAAGTTAGTAAAGTTGGCGACCGTAGTCGAGGGTGAGCAGAAGGCTCCCTTTTTAATAGCTAATACATTGAGATGTAGGGAAGGACGCTACTCCTTTACTTGGATTTCTCTACTTTACCCTTGATACGTACCTTATATTGCTGAGTGTTAAGCAAGGAGGTATCAAGTACCATTCTTAAAGTTTTTGGAATGACACGACCTGAGATTGAACCCAGGTCTCCCAGACCATTGGCGAATACTCTACCCATTAGACAAATGAGCTGGACATTGACCTAGTGGGTAGAGTGTTCGCCAAGGGTTCAGGAGACTGGAGTTCAATCCCAAGTCGAGTCATATCAAAGACTTAAAAATGGTACTTGATACCTCCTTGCTTAACACTCAGCATTAAAAGGTACGTATCAAGGGTAAAGTGGGGCAATCCAGGGAAATGAGTAGCGCCTTCCGCTACGTCTCGGTGTTGTAGCTACTGAAAAGAGAGCCTTTGGGTCGCCCTCGACTACAGTCACCAACTTTATATGGTTTTCAGTAACAATTCCACTTTTAAAAAATAGTAACAGTAACATGATGTCAAGTATTACAATCTATTCCTACTGGTTTACACAATGTATTGCTATCTAATACAATTATATGTTTTTAAGAAACAATTTCCACGTAAGAAATAATAATGATTTGTTTGCACACAGTAACATGGTATCAATCATACATCTTAGATGCATCAAGGAGGTCTTCAGTGATGCAACTGTCTTCATTGCCGATTTCGGGTTATTTCTGCATCATATCGGCTTCGACAGTAACCCCGGCTTGACTCTGAAAGAGCCAAGCCGCCTCCGTGATCGCGACGTGCTACGCTCGTGCCTCTACCAAAGCAAAGAAAAATTCAAATAAAGGCCGGACTTCGGCCGTTCTTATAGACATCTGTCCTTTAGTCAACAGCCAATAAAAACAGGGCATTCCACACTCCTCTGCAATATAATACCATCTTTACCTCACTTCACATGACTTACACAAATCTTCCGCCAAAACTATCCTATACTAATACTTCCAAACTAACATGAATTAAGCCCCTACTCAAAACTATTCAGTTAGTCTTTAACTTTTACTTTATACCCTTATTCGAAGCCGATCTAATCTAATACTACTGATTTACACAATGTTATAAGATATCGAGTATTCTTATCCAATTCTAATAATTTTCAAACAAATCTATTTGACTCATTGATAGGATTCTAATAGGTGCTACCACTCCGGTTGCCCAGCTGGCTGGGGATCGACTGCTTCTCTACAGAGAGGTAAGACCCCACCACCGAAACGAGTGTCCAAGATATGATACTAAACAATCTGATGGTGAGGTTCCAGTAATCCTGGAGCTTTGGGAAATTTGGAGTACCTCTTCATTGCTATCACTTCCTGATCCACTCTGGCCCGGAGTGGTAGTACCTGATAGGTTCCAATCTATGGGTCACATAGAAATATACTGTGTACTTATGCTAAACTGAATTGCTTGAAATAGGACTGTTTGGACATTTAAACTGTGTACTTATGATAAACTGTATTGTTTGAAATAGAACTGTTTTATGTATAAAAATGGATTTGGTATTAATAACCTACAATGGTTGATGTGCCATAAAACCAAACCAAACCAAAACTAGTCCAGAGCTGGGAGTAATGACAATGAAAGGTTACTCAACGCTACCCAGTGATCCAAAACTGGAGACTAACAACCAGATGCAGTTTATTGTCATACTCGGAACACCATTTTTCTTGAGGTGAGGGAGGGACTGAATATTCTACAGAAGATGCAGTTGATGCATTCTCAGCCTCACTTGCCAGGCACACTTGCCTAATTTCATGAAACTTTTATAAGTCAGTTATCATTGTTTTTCACAGACTGCTCTATTAATGCAACAAGGAACACAAACTACCTTCCTCCAACAAGAATAAGACTAAACAGAGCACCCCAACACTGTAATGGTTAACAAGCTAGTCTCGCTGATCAGTTACTAGTGATTAGGGAATCAAATCCTCACTGGGTGCACCATACTTGCAGCCTTCCAGGAAATAGAACCGGTAATCCGACTTCCCATCCTGGACATGGCTGATTGCATTTCACTTTGCACTAATGCCATTAGAAAAGGCATGAATCCATCTTTTCCCTCCTGCTATTAGTAAATAATAATGCAGACTTGATTCAAACCTCAGTTAAGCAACCAGTCTAAGAGAAGGAAAACTTTGAATTCAAACCAGCTGTATTTCGCTTAAAAATTAGTATTGTGTTGCATTCTGCTCGAGGCGGATGGATTAAATAAATATATACATGAACACACATACAACTACTTCTAGCCTTGTGCCAAATCTAAAAATTCTTAGTGTTTTATGATGGCTCTTCTTGGTGTAATGGTTAACAAGCTTATTTTGGATAATATTATCACCGAATACTGAGTTCGAACCCCTATGTTTGTGACGTTGTACCAAAACTAAGGTACTCTTATCATGTAGAGAAAAAATTAGATCCTTCCTGGGTGCTTAATAATCTAGGTCTTGAACCAAATCTAAGCTATGCTGATTTTGTTTTTTTACATTGTCTCCCGCCCTATTGTTATATACTCATTTGCCGTATCATAACGACTCAATAATAAAGACGCACGCAGAAAGACGCAAGAGGAAGACACAGGAAGAAACGACGCAGGATAAAGACGTAGGAAGGAAGACGCAAGAAGACTTCTTTACAATTATATTCACCTCTCACTTTATTGCAAGGGTTTCGAAAGGATTGTTCAAGGTTTGCATGTGAGAGGGTGCTGGAGACCGAACATAAACTTCATATTTTGACCCCACTGTTATGACCGTCACGTTTCAAGTGGAAATAACTGTCATGCAGTTCAGAGGTTACTCTCTTCCGGTGCATGACTGTAATGGCACAATGGGACCTTCACCTTGTCCCATATCGTAAGCCTTAATCCGCCCACGCGATCTCTTTCGATTACTGGCCGTTGGAATGTGTCACTTCCTTCCGGTGTATCACCTTGGAATAGCATTTTTGGGCCGGGTCGAAGGTCAAAATATAACATTCATCCGTTAATTATTTTTCAAAATTCCACATGTGGAATTTTCTTCACGTTCGTCTCCATCACCCTCACATATATTTTACAAAATGATTTACAAGGACAATGATGGCTGAAAACACAAAAAGAATCACTTGAACTACAGCAACAAAATCTTACTTAGAAGGCGACCTTCTCTCTATGTAACACTTGCCCGGCTAATTATTATCTAAATTTCTCTTACTATCTTTGCATGGTTGGCCATCTTGACATGTGTGCATCAAGGTACCATACGGATGCATTTTTTATCTTCTCAACATAACGGGCCCTCCATAATTCCTTGAAGAAATTTCAAAACCCTAAAAAGGACCATACACTGGTCCCATATCCTGGTCACAAACTTAGTGACCCTGGTCATTCCAGCATTACATTTCGCCTGGATTCCTCATGACCACACTCCAGTTCTTTGCTCAACAGGTTCCTACCTGGAGTAACCGGAGAATTTCATAAACTAAAACACAATATCTTCAAGGCCCAAAGCATTCCACAAAAACTACAAAAATCATGGCCCAAAACAACGTATCACAATACATCCGAATGTATCACAATCTGGCACGCATGCTGTAAACCACCTAAAATAGTCCACGCAAAATACTAATTAGCAATGTGTTACCCATTTTTTTTTCATTAAGTTTCTGTTTCCATGCACATTGGTTTGCAAGCCCCTGAGGAAACATGTTTTACCTGATCAAACCCGCGCCGGGTTTCTTTTCAATTTAATCAGGAACCCTCGTGGCTACCAATATATAGGGACCTCGCCTTTCCCAGATTCGTTTCTCTTTGCCAAATCACACACGAATCCAAAACATCATCGTGACTGAAAGACATAGACATCATCCACAAAATTTTGGAGTAGGCCACACCTTTTTTCTTTTATTCCATCCTCGGAACTCCAAACTAAAAAAATAGAAGCCAAATAGGCCCTCAACAGCTTCATGGGTCGGCGAATTCTTCGATAGAATTGCTTTCAACAACTATCTGTAAATCCCCTTGAATGAATCTGTCCTACTCTCACGTCAGCCCACGATTTCCTCAAAAACAGAAACCCCCCCAAAAATATTTCCTATTCCACGAAAACCCCAAATTCTAAAAAAAAATTTTTAGAATCAATATTATTACAAATATTAGTAAACCTAGTATAAAATCCTCTGTTAATGGTTTTCGTCAAATTTCATAATATGAACAGGAAAAAAAAATCCTAATGTCGCCTTTAAACTCAAACTCAAAAAATTTTTTTTCACTTTACAATAAGTCAAAACAATGTTACAATCACAGTTCAAAAATGTTCAGTTTTCTTTTCTTCTTTTTTTCAATCTATGTAGTGATGTACTGTCTATTTTACTAAAAATGTCTGTTCTTTCTTTCTTTCTTTTTTTTTTCATATGCTGTGTTCAATAATGTTCAAGTTTCTTCTCTTTCTTTTTTTTTCTTTCCGTCTTTTTTTCTATTGTCCTGTACGTTTTTGTTTTCATTTTTTTCTTTTTTTTTTTCATTTTTTTTTATAATAAATTGCTCATTTAATATCCCTTTTTTTTTTCAAACTTATATCTACCTCTCTGTCTTTACCTTAACACGATAACTATAGGTTCACTTCCTAGTTTATTCAATTTCAGTCTATAGTACCATAAATTAAGCCTGATTTATAATACAATTTTTCCAATAGCTTACGAGCATTCTTCTTCTTCCTTTTTTTTTTTTCTTTTCACAAAATATCCCGTTTTTTTTTCTAAACAACCCAAACTTTTATAAATTCTGCCAACATTTCCCAATTCAAAATATTTCCGAATCTGCGAATCTTCGCCACACTTGGTTCTGTCAAAATTTTGCGCATCTTTTAATTACATCCAAAACCCTGTTTCAAAATATCTTCCCCAATAACAATCTCAAAGCTTCACTCCAGGGGGAACTCACAAAATACCTGTCTGCCTTCTCAGACACAAAAAACATCCTCTCCTAGTTACTCTGCCTCCACGGCAAGACCGTTTTCAAGACAATACCAATGTCTTCAATAATTGATATCAACAATTTCCACAGCAAAACAACCGGCCTGATTCTACCAGTGCCGAAAATATCGATTCTCCCAACTTCATAAATATCGAAAAATTATATGCGCATTATTCAAACCACCAATGTGCGAAATTTTGGGACAAACCCATTGATGCTCCCAGGATTACATTTCTCGGATTAAAATTCTCATTTCCAATCCACAAGTTCCAAACATGAAAACCTAACCCAAAAGATCTTAATTACTGATATGCGGGATTCCAAATCTTGGACTGAAATTCTAATTTTCAATCACCACTTGTCTGGACCAATGAAAAGCTACAACGAATTTTTTTTACTCACAAAGACCTATTTGCGATAAAAAAAATCCCCATTCATAAAATTTATCATAAAATTTATTGTTTACGATGAGCTGTCTATCAAAAAACGGACAATAACTGTCCCATAGCCATCTTTGTTCCCTTCTTTTTTCCTCCCTCACTTCGATACAATATTACACATAGCAGTAATTTCAATTTTTATCTAGGGACCACACATTTAAAAAAAAAAATTATTTCCAATTTTATGCTTCTAGAAAGGCCCTTGTCATTACAACTAATCTTTCACAATTATAATCAATTTAAATCCTTTTTTTTAACGAACCAAATTTAAATGACAGAGAGAGAGAGATAGAAGTTATATGAATGAGCGCTCTACTTACAATTTTTTTTCTCTTTTTCTCTTTTTTCTTTCCGTCTTTTTTCTGTTCTTTTCGCGTCGGTCTGTTCCTTTCTCCTTTCTCTTTTTTGTTGTTAGTTTGTTCTTGTTTTTTTTTTTGTTTTTTTTACTTCTTTCAATTCCAGCATTTTTCTTTGTCCTTTTCGTTGATGTGTTGTGATGCTTAAAAACTGTCGTTTACGGTAACCAGGTTCGTTTTGAATCCTTGAAGAACTCTGCTGGCACATGCACCAAATCGCGATAAATGTTATATAGTCATGTGCCGTATCATAACGACTCAATAATAATAAAGACAGACGCACGCAGAAAGATAGACGCAGGAACAAACGACGCAAGAAGAAACGACAGGAAGACTTCTTTAGAAAAATATTCACCTCTCTCACTTTATTGTAAGGTTTGAAAAGGGTTACTCAATGTTACATGTGAGAGGCTGCTGGAGACCGAACATAAACTTCATATTTTGACCCCACTGTTATGACCGTCACGTTGTGTCTTTCTTGTTCTCCTGATGTTGGGGTTCACTCCGTCGGGGCTTTCCGAGGGCCCCCTCGGTCGGGTGTGGCCTTCCCTACCACATCTGGTCTCTAGCTCTCTGGGAGTCTGCTGGCAACTGCTCTGGGACCCAAACTCAACTGAGTTAAATAATAACTCAACGCCCACACGATCGCCTACTGGATCTTTGAAATCGAATGTTTAATCGTCATCAAGCGGAAATAACTGTCATGCAGTTCAGAGGTTACTCTCTTCCGGTGCATGACTGTAATGGCACAATGGGACCTTCACCTTGTCCCATATCGTAAGCCTTAATCCGCCCACGCGATCTCTTTCGATTACTGGTCGTTGGAATGTGTCACTTCCTTCCGGTGTATCACCTTGGAATAGTATTTTTGGGCCGGGTCGAAGGTCAAAATATAACACTATCACTGAGATTAAACAGCGATAATCCTGCCCAGTACTTAGATGAATGATCACTAAAAAAACAGTAGGTACCGTAGGCAGTCTTAGATCTGCGTGCCAGACCAAAGCTTATCAAATAACAAGTCACACTTAAAGCATCTGTTCTCACAAGAACACTCATGTCAAGCTGGATCACCAAAGTTAAACACCGATGAGCCAATTCAGTACTTTGATGGATGGCCATAAAGGAACATCGGGTAAGCAATGTGAGGCCTGTGTGCCAATATAATCAGAACTTGATATGTATATACCCAACCCCCTCCGCCACTGGTAGAGTGCAACATGAGGTCAGTTATTTTAAAACGATGTACAGTAGGCTTGAACTCAGAATTTACCTTTTATTTTTTGCCATCGTAAGACTAAAATACTAAAGTCTGCTTTACTATTAACTTGAATAGCTAGGAGAAGGATAAATAGATTCATGCCTTTCTCAGAGGATGAACTTGAAATGAAAAGCAGACAACCCTTTCCAGGATTAGAACTCGGATTGTGGTTATCCTCGTAAAGTTGGCGACCGTAGTCGAGGGTGACTCGAAGGATCCCTTTTCCATAACTACAACACCGAGGTGTTGGGGAAAGCGCTACTCTTTTCCCTAGATTGCACACTTTACCCTTGATCCGTACCTTACAATGCTAAGTGTTAAGCAAGGCGGCATCAAGTACCATTTTTGAGTCTTTGGTATGAATCAACCTGGAATTGAACCCTGGTCTCCCGGACCACTGGCGAACACTCTACCCATAAGTTAATGGCCCGCTATATATATATATATATATAGAGAGAGAGAGAGACAAACAGAGAATACAAAGAATGAATAGGTATATCATTGTCCTCTTGCTGAAAATAATTCCAACACAAAGGAAGAAAACGGGAAAGCAGTGTCAAAAGTAGTTTAGCTCCGTTGGTATTCCCCTTCTTGGGACGCTTCAGGTATTAGGGGTTGATCTTGACGTATACTTAACCAAAAGCTAAGTAAAAATCACCGTTTCTTTTAAATTCGCTGCGATAAGACAGTTCAGTTCTGAAATAGGTGACTACTTAGAAACAGTAGATACCGAGATCTGTGTGTCAGATTAAGAAATGCTTAGTAAGTTCTAAGAATAAGATTGAATGTATTAACTTAAGAAAAAATAAAAGTAATATCTTTTGTGGCCTTGAATCCCGCATCGCAAAAAAGTATTTTTTAACTTTTTATTATAAATATTTTTAGGTTAGAAATTTGATCTTGACTTCAGCATTGTAAAGGTTTCAACAATTGCTCCTTATGTACGATAAATGTCTTTTATCATAAATGAAATCTTATCGAAAGGATACATACTTTTTTTTTTAATTAAAAATTTTCTTATCCTGTTCAAATGAAAAGCTAAAATAAACTAGATTTCTTAAGAAACTCTATCACCATCAAAATTTGTATTTTAGCAAAATATTAAATATTCAATTTCTCTTTAACCTGTTCACCCGTGAATGTTATGTGTGTACGTGTGAGCGTTTGTGCCTGTACATTTGTCAATAAGTCGAACGCCAAAAAACAATAAAGCATATATTTTGAGCAACACACACACACACACACACACAAATACACATATACACAGATGCACACATGCATACAAATAATAAATCCGGTTGAAGATAAACAATTTCAATTAGCATGGCAGATGCTAAATGAAATAAGCTGAGAGAAAAGTTTCTCAAAATCAAAACTAAAAGCTGCCAGTCGAAAAGAAAGACTTCAGAAGTGAAAGAATCTGCCAGGAAACCCACTAAAAATCGCTTGCCCAGTCGGCTGGGGCCGTAAAATACACCGATTGCTTCTCTGCAGAAGGGTAAGATCCCTCCCCTTAACAAGTGTCCTGGATAAAACACTAAATAATCTGATGGTGAGATTCCACTAATGCAGGAGCTTTAGGGAATGCGGAGTACCTAGGTGCACTCTGGCCCGGAGTGGTAGCACCTAATAGGGTCCTATTTACTGGTCAAATAGAACTAAACTGTGTACTTATGTTAAACTGAATTGCTTGAAATAGAACTGTTTGTAAACAAAAAACTATACTTATACTAAGCTGATTTGTTTGGAATAGAACTGTTTATGTATAAAAATGAATTTAGCATTGATGAGCTATAATGATTTATGTGCCATAAAACCAAACCAAACTAAATCCAAAATCGCAGATAAACCTACAGAAGAAATCATTAATAGCCGACTAGACATTAAACTTACACGCTAATTCGACTCAGTTCTGAAAGCAATCAATATTAGAAAAGCTGCGAGCCTCGATGAAATACTCCCGAAAATGTGGAAGACAAGGATATTTGATGACATACTTCCTCGATTATGTAATGCTGTGTATAAACAAAAGACAAAAGAGAAATAGAAGAACGTTAGCATCCTCCTCTTCACCGAGAAAGGTGGCCTCAGAATTATAAAGAACAACTGAGGCATAACTCTTACAGCCATAGATACTTAGGTTTATTCTCAACCGTATCTGGATTAAAGTTGAGAAAATTCTTATGAAAAATTACAATGGATTTCAGAGAAATCGATCTACAACTTCCCAAATTCTGATTATCCGCCGAATCATCGAAAGAGTACGAGCAAAAAATCTCGAGGCAACACTTTTCTTAACTGATTTCTCCAGGGCATTTGACTCCATAATGGAGCAAATACTGCTAGCTTATATTCTCCTCAAAAAAACTGTTACCGCTATAATGATGCGTTACAAAGACAAGAAATCTATGGTTCGCTCACCTAATATTGACTCTTTCTTTGATATTATCGTTGGAGTCTTACAAGGATAAACCTTACCACCATTTCTATTCATAATCTGCCTAGATTAGGTGCTAAGAGCATCAATAGATCTAATAAAAGAAAATGGTTTCACACAAAAAAAAGGTAAGAAGGAGACGATATCCCGCATAAACTATTATGGATTCGGACTACGCCGATGATCTGATACTTTTCGCAAATATTCCTGCCTGAGCCGAATCCCTGCTGCATAGTCTGGGCCAGGCAGCAAAAGGCATTGATCTCTACGTGAACTTGGATTAAACAGAGTTAATGTGTTTTAACAAAGATGGAACTATCTCAACGTTAAATGGCAGACCTCTAGAATTAATAGACCAGTTAACATACTTCGGTAGCAATATCTCATCTACTGAAAACAATGTCAACAAATGCATTGGTAAAGAATGGACTTCTATTGACAGTTTATTGATCATATGAAAATCTATCTCTAACGAAATGATTGGAGAAAAAGCTCGGTGGAAACTATACCAGGAAGCTGCATGCTATTTGGAACAAATCCTGGAAGCAGCGCCCTACAAAACAGCAGCTGTACGGCCACTTACCACCTACCTCACAAACCATCCAAGTAAAACGAACAAAACATGAAGGGCACTGCTTGAGAAGTAGGGACAAATTCACGAGATAATTTCTCATGTGAACTCCTACATATGGACACACCACTCTTAGACGGACAGAAAAAACTTACATTCATCAGCTCTGTGTAAACACTGGATGCCGTGAAGAAGACCTGCCAATACCGATGACCGATAGGAACTGATGGTGTGAAAGTGTCAAGGAAATCCCTGCTGTTAGTACGAGTTGATGATAATGATGTGTGTGTATATATATGTGTGTGTTTGGTTCGGTTTGCTTGGGTTGGGTTTTATGGCATATCAACCCTTATAGGTTATTCAATGCCAACCCCTGTTTATACATATATATTAAATATATATGATTTGTAAACATATTTCGTAGGTATCATTTTTAAACGAGCATAAGTTCATTTTTTGTGCATAGTTAAATGGTTTCAAGTATTTCTATCTAATACGAATGATTCTATTTACCGTAAATCATTTGTTTGCTCACAGCTAAATGGTCCCAAGTATTGCTATGTATAACTAACAGTTCAATTAGATTGTCATTTGTTTACACACAATTCAATAGTCAAAGACTTCTATTTCTAACAATTCAATTTAACTTAAGTCATATATTTGCAAACAGTTTAAATGTCAGACAGTTCTATTTGACCAATAGATAGGACCCTATTAGGTCCGATCAGGGTGGACCAAGGAGTAATGGCAAGGAAGGGGTACTCCTTATTCCCTAAAGCTCCAGGACTGGAGCCTCACCATCAGATTGTATTATGTCTTATCAAGGACACTCGTTGGAGCAGTCTTACCTCTCTGCAGAGATGCAGTCGTTGTATTCTACAGAACCAGCCGACTGGACTAGTGTGTGTGTGTGTGTGTGTGTGTGTGTGTGTGTCCTATACCCGATTTCTGAAAAACTACGTTTGGTAACACCGTTATTCTCAGTAAGACAAGTTACAATAGAAGAACTTTTATCATGGTAGCCATTTTCATTAAAACTAGACGACCGTCGATCAATAAAATCTGCTTTGAAGCCGGAAGTGAAGTGTGAAAACGTTTATAAGAAATCATATGATGGGTAATAAGTATTTTTTTTTAATATATAAAATTGAAAATAAAAACAAAGCACGAAATGTTAACTGTCAAGAATTTGATCCTGATGTTGACTAATGTTAGTGTAGTAGAAAGAACTTCGTATTTTTATTTGTCACGTAAATTAATTTGACCGTTATAGTCGTCGCATATTTTCACCCAATGAGGATGACTTATCCTATTCAGCCCGGACCATTTTCCCGGTCAATATAAAAATAGTGAAAGCCTACCAAACTATCTCTTCCTCAGAACCTTTTGAGAAGGACGGACGTACATTATGTCCGCTCCCTGCATAGCAGCAGAATCACAACACTATGAGGAAAGCCGTCTGATTTACGGACCTCTTGTGTCTACTCTCTTGGACCAAGGATTCCAAGCTAAACATGAATTAGATGCATGTAATCCGCCACTTACAGGAATATCTTTATGTCGCCTCTAACTTTTGCTGTTTACAGCGACGCGTAAAAATAGCTCAGACATACAGCTACCTCATTCCTGGGCAACATTTTCTGGAGACTTTCATGCCTCTCTCCTACAACAACCTGGACCACACATTATGGACTACAATATTCCTGTCTTTAACCAGCGAACACGACTTTTGCTACACCTATGGCGACGCATTTTCCGCTCAGACCTTCAACAATGCCTTAACGGTAGCGACGCACATTACGCTCAGGCATTTAGCTGCTATAATTCCTTCTCAACTCAGTAACTATTTCCTTCCTTCCTTCCTTTCTACGAGACTTGCAGCATAAAGGTACCCTTTATTCTGGCTGTCGTTAAACCTTCTTAAAAATTTTTCTATATCTAGGTTCAACTCATTTATTTTCCTTCGAATATAGCAAGGAACTAACGTAACAATATTTCTCGCTAAATTAGTAAAAAGTTCTTGATCAGCTGAATTTGGACAATTCCTTTTCCCCTTTTCATCCCGTGATTGGAACACTCACTCAAAATGTTAACGTTTCCACTGTCAAAAATTCGATCCTGATGATGGCTAAGGTTTGTCGAAAGTAGTTGATCTGTTAAATTTCGTCAATTTCTTCTCGCCTTTTTATCCCGCGCTTAGAACACTCATTCGAAAAAAAAAAGACAGAAGAAAAAACCTAAATTAACGAAAACCTTCCGTCGTCTTCAATGAGACTCGTTTGAAGGAAGATTTACTGCCTAGATGTACTTCGTTCAATATGTAAAGTAAAGCTGGGTCATTAGTTGAGGGTGACCCAAAGGCTCCCTTTTCAATAGCTACTACACCGAGGTGTAGGTGAGAGCGCTGCTCCATTCCCTGGATTGCTCCACTTTACCCTTGATCCTTACCTTATAATGCTGAGTGTTAAACAAGGTGGCATCAAGTACCATTTTTGAGTCTTCGGTATGACTTGCCCTGGGATTGAACACCGGTCTCCCGGACCATTAGCGAACACTCTACTCATTTGGCCGATGGCCCGGTTCTCTCTCTCTCTCTCTCTCTCTCTCTCTCAATATATATATATATATATATATATTGAACCGGGACATTATATATGTATATATATATAGTGGGAGTAGTGCGAAGAAATTCTGCTGGTGAGAGAATATTTTGAGTTAATGCATATGATTTCTCACCTTATTTATGAACATATCCCAGTAAATTTTGAAATTGAGAAGTCGTGTTATGTTCATTGTGTGTGTGTGTGTGTGTGTGTGTGTGTTGCTACGAACAGGCTCCTGTCGCAAAATTGCCTTTCAAATCCACACTGCTTACTGATTTTCCAAGTCAGACGCTGATTGTCGCAACAGCCGAATTTCGTAACTAAAAATCGGGCTGACAAAATTAAGAGAACAACAAATAACGACAATAGCAGTAACACGAAAACTAGATAAATAAATCTTGAGAGCAGGAAGCAAACAAACCTTTTCTTTATCCAAAAACTGGGTGAACCCTGTCTGACAGTCCAAAAGGCTGCTGGTAGAAGGAATTCGGAAAAAAAAGCAAACAAGGAACCACGATGGCACACATGTAAACATCAAAAAGAAAACATTGTACGACAAACATTAAAAGCAGAACAAACCCCCAACTAAGTTCAATATCACCCGACAGAAGGAGACACTGCCTTGGGTCTTGAATTTATCTTTTTTTAAGAGCGGTCTCTTCTGTGTCTCGCCTCAGTGACCCACTCTTTAATATTGTCCTTAGAGTGTGCCCATCTTACCAGTGTTCCCTAGTGAAAGGCCTACTTTCTTTTACAAGGCCAGTGTAATTCAAACGGTTCTCTCTTTTCCTTGGCGTAATATTTCTCAACGATGTGACAAAAGGGGAAAGAAAGAAGTCGCGTTCGTAACAATATATATATATATATATATATAATAGTACTTGATGCCTCCTTGATTAACACTCAACATTAAAAGTTACGGATCAAGGGTAAGTGAAGCAATCCAGGGAAAAGAGTACCGCCCTCCCTACACCTCGGTGTTGTAGCTATTGAAATGGGAACCTTTGGGTCGCCTTCGACAAAGGTCGGCTAACTTTCTAGATATATATATATATATATATATATTATATGAGACTGAAAAGTTCATATGTTGACGCCATATATGTTGTTGATAACTTTTTTTTTTACCAATGGTATCCAAGCACAGCAATGGAAGAAGTTTGTGGACCGCAAGGAGGACTATATTGAAAAATAAACGTCATTTGCTCATATTCAATCGGAGTATCTTGGCCAGCCTGTGAAAATTTCAGCTGGCTTTCGTATATATATATATATATATATATATATATGTATATATATATATATGTAAGTATGTAATATTAAATGAATATATATATATATATATATATATATATATATATATATATATATTACAACAATAGAAAAATTGTAAAGTAAAAAATGTACCAGTGCTATATATATATATATATATATATATAGAGAGAGAGAGAGAGACTTACAGCCTCACTTCCCTGACCTACTAATTACTCAGTTTCGTGCCAGTGGAGCAATCAACTCAAACGATTTTAAATCAATTCTACTTTTAGTTGTATTTCGGACTTTTAAGCGATTTTAATTGCCATTTCCTTTATACTGGCTTTTTAAAAACTTATGTTTTCCTACTATTTATATCATTCAAGATTATATATATATATATATATACATGTATGTGTGTGTTTACCCAACCCTCTGCAACAAATGGGATGTGACACAAGGTCAAATTTTAAAGCCGATTTGAATTCAGAGTTTTCCTTCTCCTAAACTGGTTACCAAGAAACCAATCAGCTATGATATTTATTCATAGCTCAGGGTGGGGGACAGATGGATTCATGCCTTTTCCAATGACATGAGCAGGAAATTAAACGCAAATAGCCTCGTTCAAGATTTGAAATGAAATCGGCGATTCCAATTTAAATATGTATACATAAGAATTACATCATTGTATGTATTATATTATTAATTTATTTATAAAGTTGATGACCGTAGTCTAGATGTAAAGGAGGGCGTCGCTCTTTTCGCTAGATTGCTCCGCTTTACCCTTGATACGTACGTACTTTATAATGCTGAATGTTTAAGCAAGGATGTATTAAGTACCATTTTTTTAAATCTTTGGTATGATTCGAAAATTCCTTAAGAATTGGGTAGAAAATTTTTATCGTCTATCTAACTTTTTTCTTTCTTCTTTTTTTTTGTTTTTTTTTTCTTCCCAATTTTACCCTTCGGTCGTCGTCTATGGTATCTACATGACAACCGACGGTATCCGCCGTTAGTTGTGAATGTTCCATACAAAAATTCGAAGAATTTTTCCCCTTATGGATTAAACATGTCACTAGTTTTTTTCTTTTTTTTGCGGGAGGGGAGTTTTTTTCTTTCTTCTTTTTATTTATCTATTTGTTTATTCAATTTCTCTCCCTAGTTATATTTCAGCCATCCCTATTCACGTTCTAAGTTTACCATATATTTGTTTATATTCTATTCTATATATGCACACACTCACACACACACATATATATATATATATATATATACAGAGAGAGCGAGAGAGCAAGAGAGAGAGAGAATGTGTGTGTGTGTGTGTGTGTGTGTGTGTGTGTGTGTGTGTGTGTGTGTGTGTGTGTGTGTGTGTGTGCGCGCGCGTTTAGCAGGCGCTTTTTGTCCTAATGCTGGATTTTCTGATAAGGTCAACCGAACGCATTACGTGCTCGGCTTCCTACCTGGTGAGAGGTTAGAGAAATATTTTGGCTTCCTATAAGCTTCTTATTCCCCAGGGTGTCTCCCAGTTTATCATGCAGATCTCAGATATACCGGATGTGATCAGCTATACCAGATTGGAGATTGTCTCCTTGTATTACGACAATTCAGTGTTCTTCAGTCCTTATTGTTATAGGCTAACTGGTTTCCTCTGTAGTGTCTCCCTCAGCTACAAGGGATAACGTAAACACAATTTTAGATTGTGTTTTGTTCTACTGATTTCCTTTTGGTAAGATAGTTGCGAAATATGGGACCACTTTTGAATTCTGTCTTGACAAAATGAATCAAAATAAACTCAGAGAGACAAATATTATCAATCATTATTTTCTCTATATAAAACGGCTTATTCCGACAGGAGAAATTTTGTAAGTTTTTTCTCATAATGGCCCAGTCATCTACAATAATAAATAAAATAAAAGTAAAAAGGTAAAAAGCGGCGTGTAAAAAGTATTAGATGCCAGGTAGAAGGTAAAAGATACCTGCTAAAAAGTACACAATCTTAGCTAAGAATTATCATAAAACGTTAGTAAAGTTGGTGACCTTAGAGGAGGACGCTACTCCTTTCGCTGGATTGCTCCACTTTACCCTTGGACCTTACAATGCTGAGTGCAAGGCGGCACCAAATACCATTTTTTGAGTCTTTGGTATGACTTGACCTGAGATTGAACCCTGGTCGACCAGGCCATTGGTGAATACTCTACTCATTAGGCCAATAGCCCAGGTTTATTATACACTATATGACAGATATGATAAATAGAAAGTAATGAAAAATCTTTTTGCTGTTAAAGATTATACCAGGCATACCTTTCCATATTTTTGTGAGGAAACAATGTCTATAAGATTATATGATAGTATTTCTTATTTTTTTATAGTAAGTTTGTGATCTCTTCGCAAAGTGGCCAAAAGTGTGAGCGTAGCGAGCATGCCTCGAAGAGTCCAAGTCACCTTTAGGACTCGGTGCAAAGTTGCAGTATGCGAGGCAAATTTGCTAGTTATCAATAATCATTAGTAATTAAGACTAATATGACTAATAGGAACTTATCTGATTTTATCAGAACGTGGCACAAGACTATTTTATAGAGGGAGTCATACTCAAATAGATACTCATGCTCGGCTGATCCAAAAATGCTTGGATCCGTCGGCATTCCCCTTTTGGTGCGCTTCAGGCGCAGAGCAATCAACTCAGCCCTAAAAAGCAGGTATAGATTGGGAGGACAGCATCCTGTGATAAGGCTTTAAATTTTTTCCCTTACCCGACATAATGCCAGACAAAATGACAAATATGACTGAAAGTCATGATTAATGTGATTAATATGACAAATAATCATGATTGATTTTGGTTAATAAGACTAAAAATCACATTTGATATGACTGATATGACTAATAATGTCTAATATGACAATTAAGTTGTTGGCAACGTTAGTTGAGGGCGACCAGAAGACTCCCTTTTCAATAGCTACAACACCAAGGTGTAGGAGAGGGCGCTACTCCTTTCCCTGGATTGCTCCACTTTACCCTTGATACGAACCTTATAATGCTGAGTGTTAAGCAAGAAGGTATCAAGTACCATTTTTAAAGTCTTTGGTATGACACGACCTGGGATTGAACTCAGGTCTCCCAGACAATTGTTGTATATTGACCTCCGACCCGGCCAAGCTGTCAAAATAGGAAATGCACCTGTGTAAATAACAGGTGCATCCGGTCGAGGAATATCAGAATATAACCATGACCGTGGACGGGTTGAATGAGTGCAAAATTGTGACGCTCGCAGGAAGAAGAGTGGACGTCAAATTATTATATAACCCGGGTGAAGACAAGAAGTCAATCAGTCAGACGAGTTGGAGAGAAGATGCTGGAATGAGAACATGTCCCAGAGAGGCTGGGCCTCCAGGCATCCGGTTGAGCAAGCCAGGAAAACGGGAAAGAAACGCCGTTGTGGCCATAAGAGTGGGGGTCAATATGTTGCAGTTCTGTTCGGTCTCCAACTCCCTCTCACACACAACCCTTTCTTTCAATAAAGTGAGAGGTATATTTTTCTAAAGAACTGTGTCGCTCGTCTTTAATTGTGTCGTTATGATTCCGCATGCATCTGCATATGAGTATGCAACACAATTGGCGAACTCTCTACCCACTAATATGACATTAATCATGAATAATTATGACTAATATGACTAAAAAACGTGACTAATGATCATTAATAATATGACTAATTAAGGTTAACATGACTAATAAAAAAAAGTAAAGTAAAGCTGGCGACCGTAGTCGAGGGCCACCCGAAGGCTGCTTTTTCAATAGGTCTAAAGGAGGGCTCTGTTCCTTTTCCTGGATTGGATTGCTCCACTTTACCCTTGATACGTACTTTATAATGCTGAGTGTTAAGCAAAGCAGCATCAAGTACCATTTTTGAGTCTTTAGTATGACTTGACCTGAGATTAAACCTCTGTCTCCCCGACCATTGGCGAATCACGACTAATTATGATTAATATGACTAATAACCATGAATAATATGACTAGTTATGGCTAATATGACTTATAATCATGACTAATTAGGGCTAATATGACATATATTCATGAGTAATATTTTCTGTTGTCTTTTAATTTTTAGTTGCTTTTCATTTTTATCTCAACACGCTCAGGTCGACATTTTATATCAGAGAAGAAGAATACGGATCAGAAATAAGGATACAGAAAAAGCCTCGGTGAGACTCGAACTCACGGCCTCGTTCGGTTCAGAGAAGTCTGCTTAAACGTATGAGCTGCTTTACCAATTAAACAACGAATGTCATCGAATGTACAGATATGTGTTTTGAAAAACCTATAAGTATATATAAAATATACAAGCTCATAAACACACTATTGCTATGAGGAACTCGTCTCAGTAAAGTTATCTGAGGAGAAGAGTAGGTTTGAATGAGTGTCAAGTGAAAGGCGTGATCCTGAACGTAGTAGTCCTTTGTTTATTCTGTTTTATTCTCCTGTGGGTGTACACAATAGTGTTCACCATTGCTAAGCGTGAAGAAGGAGGTAACTGGGTATATGACAACATATGTATTTATATATTAACAAAATCTTAAACTCGAATAACATTTAATGTTTGAAAAACGAGAAATATGTTTCACATAAAATACGTACGTGAGACATTACAAATATTTTCCGCGAAGAGAAGCAAGCTAAGTAAATGACACACAGTTTTCATTCTGTTGTAGAGAGATAATAGATAATTATCTCCCTTAGAGAATGTACTTGATTGTTTGGTGCCTTATAGGATGCCACATGACATTTATAGAAGCCTATTTTCAACCTGTTTTGCCTCTGTTCTTTGAACAGGAGAGACGCAGTCCCTCACCCTGCAAAGAACGTTAAACCCACGTGGCGATTTTACTGTGTCTCGTTAAGTAAGCGTTTCCCATTTTTATCCCTTTCTACATACTGCTTGTTCATGGAATGATATAAGTATATTTCTTGCGATTGGGACACGTTTTTGTATTCTTTCTTTTCAATGTTATTGGTATGTATATCATGTACACAAAAAGTTAAATGTCCTTGTATGTACAATTGTTTTCATCTTGTCTTTCCTTCTGTTGTGTTCATTGTTAGTATATCCGAATATACAAATGCTAAGATTGGTCCTGAGACGAGTTCCTCATAGCAACAATATTACGAATTTCTCAAATATTTGGAAAACCAAGTATTTGGCCCTAAAAGCCAGTTCGTTAAATTTTTTAAAAATGAATCCGTTCAGATAGAAAAACGACACGACAGACGAAAAACAAACTCGGAAAGAGAGAATAATAATATGTCCATATACCAAAATAAAAAAGAAAGAAGAAAGAATAATATAACAGAAAATGATAAAAGAAAGAGAAGATTGCTTGGTTAGTTGGGTTTTATGGCATATCAACTCTTATGGATTATTTAATGCCAAATTTTGATTATACATATATATTAAATAAATTTTGTAATTACATTTTCTGGATAACATCTTTATAATGAGCCTGTGGTGTTTTTTGTTCATTGTAAAATGCTTTCAAGTATTGCTATGTAATACTGACAAATTGATTTAACATCAGTCATTTGTTTACACAGAGTTAAATAGCCCAACAGTTCTATTTCCAACAATAGTCATTTGTTTGTACATAATTTGAATGTCAAAAAGTACTATTTGACCCATAAATAGGACCCTCTCAGGTACTACCATTCCTTCTAGCTTCTTCCTTGTTTCTTTCTTTTTCTAGTCGTCAGCAGATTTTTTTCTCTTGGTTATCTTGAAAGCTTTCTCCCTTTTCTTTTCCTTCCTTTTCTTTTAGTAGTCGGTAGTTTTTTCTCTAGGTCGTCTTGAAAGGTTCTTCCTATCTGTTTTCAGCACAATTAGTGAGTGTTAATTCACTCGTTTTATTATTATCCAAGTGGATCAGGGAGTAATGGCAATGAAGGGGTACTCCATACTCCTCAAAGCCTCACCATCAGATGGTTTAGTGTGATACCCAGGATATGAGTTCTATTTGACCTTTAGATAGGACCCTATCAGGTGCTACCACTCCAGCTTAAAGTTGACCAGGTAATAATGGAAACGAAGGGTTATTCCACATTCCCCAAAGCTACAGGAATGGAGCCTCAGCATCAGACTGTTTAATGCTATATCTAGGACCCTGCTGCAGGAATGCAGTCGGTGTATTCTACGGCCCCAGCCAACTTGGCTTCAAAGAGAAGGAGCAGACACACGAACTTATCTTATTACCTGATACAAGTGACGGCTTTTGAGACAAAATGTTTTGGGTAAATTCCTTCTAGCTTTTTCCTTGTTTCTTTCTTTTTATAGTCGTCAGCAGATTTTTTTTCTCGTGGTTATCTTGAAAGCTTTCCCCTTTTCTTTTAGTAGTCGGCAGTTCTTCCTCTTGGTCGTCTTGAAAGGTTCTTCCTTTTTGTTTTCAGCACAATTAGTGGGTGTTCGTTCATTCACTGGTTTTGTTATATAGTTGACTTGGTCCATTTCAGTTTGCCCGTCCTTTATATATCCCGAAACGATTCAACTTTTCGTCTTTATATATTAACAGGTTTTACTCAAGCTGACATTATTTATAACACGTGGGAAAACATACTCCTGTAAAGAGACAGGTATCAATATTATCTTCGTATCAGCAGCATGGTCGTTTTTCCTCCTCACTCTTGAGATGAATTCCGATTTCTTTTTCAAAGTGCCACATCAACGTAATTGTCTCAGTCCCTTTCCCCTTCTTCTGGCCAATGACTGTGCTGATTTCAAAATCACATGAGATTTGTTCGCCCGTTAGGGAATCATCCGATGTGTCATTAAAAAAAAGGAAATGAAAAAGAAATAGAAGCAGAATTTGGAGATTTCGGGTTTGGATTCAATTGTATGATCGACATTTCAAATAAGTCGATTTGATTAATGCGAGAGGGTCATGTCACAGTGGGGACTCGACTGAATATCTTTCCTACTTCCAAGTATCTAAATAATGTCAAAAGAAATCCAGATCATTCTGTGACGCAGTGTGACTTTACATACTATAAATGGATAAAACGAGCTTAGGAGAATTCCGTCGATGCAATGGCAGAAAGGAGCCGAACGATGTTTGGGTTTTAAATTTTATAACCTAACACACGAACGCATGCGTAAACATCTGTCGTTGTTGTCGTTATTGTTGTTAGTGTTGGTGGTGGTGGTAGTGGTGGCAGTAGTAGCGATTTTTTAAAAATTTGTTCTTTTAACATTCGTGGTACAGATTTTGGTTGACAGACTCAAAAATCTTTGCTTCTTTATTTCTTTAAAATATCAAACTCATTTGAGTTGATTACACGAGCTAAAAGGTTGTAATTTTATGGTCTACTGCCTCTGCATTCTGGGGGGAAAGACTCCCCCAACGAGGGTCCTAGATATGACCCTAAACAATCCGATGGTGAAGCTCCAGTAATGCTGGAACTTTGGGAATGCGGGGCACCCCTTCATTGACATCACTCCCAGATCCACACACGCCCGGAGTGGTAGCACCTGATAGCGTTCTATCTACGGGTTAAATAGAACAAAACTGTGTTCTTATGCTAAACTGAATTACTTGAAATAAAACTGTTTTTAAATAGAACTAAACTGTGTACTTATGCTAAACAATTCTTTGAAATAGAACTGTTTATATCTATATAAATGGATTTGGCACTAAATAACCTACAATGGTTGATGTGCCATAAAACCCAACCAAACCAAACCAAAACTCTGCATTTTCTCTATCGATTATGTAAATCTCGCAGCATACTAAAATATGGTATTCATATACAGGCAAGATAAGTAAGAGAAAAACGCAGGAATTTATTTGACCTCTATAATACGAAGAAATAGGTAGAGATAAATACATTTTAAAACAATGATTTTCTGATGATTTACAAAAGTCAATGATTATATTGCTACTTCGATTTAAAAAGTAGTATTTGATTCTAATTAACATTTCCTTGTCTTCTTTATGATATCGGAAAATTGGATGATTAAAAAAATGACATTCTGTACAAATACTGACCCAATTAAATTATCATTCTTTTGCTGCTTGTTCTGGAATTTGCTTTATTTTGTCAGAGAATTTAAGTGTATTGCTCGAATAAAAATCTCCCTATAATGTGCCGTTTTTGTTGCCGAGTGGGTACATACATATATGCAAACATGAATAATTCTACGTGCTGTTTACAACTAATCCAGGAAGCAGCACCCCACAAAACAGCAGGTGTATGGCCACCTAGCTTCCATCTCACAAACAATCCATGTAAGATGAACAAGACAAGCGGTACCACTGGAGAAATGAAGACGAACTCATAAGTGACGTATAGTCTACTATGGACTCCTACTCATAGATGTGCCCGTGTTAGTCTACCAGCAAAGACTTACATCAGCTCAGTGCCTACACTGGATGTAGTTTGGCGGATGATAAGAATAGGTGGCGAGAGAGAGGGTCGAGAAATTCCGTGCTGTCAGCGTGACTTGATGAGGATGCTGATGATGTATATATAGAGAGAGGGATGTATGTGTGTGTGTGTGTGTGTGTGTGAGTGTGTGTGTGTGCGTGCGGGCGCTCACACACTCGTCTATGTAAATATGTTCGTATGCATTCATCATTTATGTACAGATTGATGTTTGGAATCGTATGTCTGTATATCAAAATGCCATTAAAACTAACAAACACTTCTAGATCTATACGTCAATGGATGATCAAACGTGTTATCTAAATAATGCATATCTTTAATAAACATTGATCTTTGTCCAAAAACTCGGATTTGAAATCGAATGTCAATCCTGGCACTTTGATCGTGAGGATTGTTCTCTGAAAGAAATAACCTTCATAAATGCACGTGCGTTCTCCTTTTGGACTCGCAGTCGGATGACTGCCAAATACGGAATTATAAACATTGATTCGCAGAGACTCCGAAGCCCGCTCGAGCACCAACATGCATATGCACATATATACGAGGTGTGTTCAAAAAGTATCGAGACTTAAGCTGCATTACCTCCAAGAAAAAAAAAAGACAATGAACGAAACGATAATTTCCTGGTGAACTAGTGCCCCTTGGCACTGAACATATTTATTCCAGCGAGTTTTTCATTGGTTGAAGTACCTCAAAAAAACCTTTTTTATACGATGTGAAGCTGTATTGTCGTATTTATTTTAATGCCCTCCATGTCCTCAAACTTTACTCTTGAGATTAATTTTCAATTTAGGAAGCAAAACATAGTGGGACAAAGTTAGTTCTATTAATCATGGAAGATGCTGCTCTTTCACAATTATGTGTTTCATCACAAACTGCTTATATATGATTTCAATATTACATTATATATATATATATATATATATATACCTTTAAGAAAAACTAAAATCCAGTCACTTTAGGATTATAAATTTATTTCCATCCTGCTATGAGTATAACTCCAAATTTAACAGGACTTCTTCAGATCCAATGGATATAATGAATACAGCCAGGTTCTGGCAGTATTTTTATATTCATTGGATCTGAAGAAGTCCAGTTAAATTTGGAGTTATTGATTCATATCAATACTCATAGCAGGATGGAAATAAATTTATAATCCTAAAGTGACCGGATTTTAGTTTTTCTTAAAGGAATTGCTGCTCTGTGATGTCATTTACATTGAGCTCTTTACCAGGAATATTTAAGTTTTCGAAATTTGAATAATTTATTTGTCCTGAAGGAATTATTCCCGACTCCGGATTGACTGGACTGAAGACTACACACACACACACACACACACACACACACACACATATATATATATATATATATATATATATATATATATATATATATATATAATTCGTTATATAATAGGGAATAAAAGGAGTCTTTACCGTTAGGAATTGATAATAAAATTACCACGCTAAATTTTAATTTCGCCCTGTTGGTGGGGTTAAGAATACACTAACTGTATCCCCTGAGGAGGATTAATACCTCACCCCAAAAAATGGGTGTCCTTGATACGACACTAAACTGCATCTGATGATGAGGCTTCAGTTCTGGAGATCTATGGATCGTAGAGTTCTCCTTCACTGCCATTTTTCCAATCTGTCCCAAGGTGGTCGTGCATGTTAGGATCCTCTCTATGGGTCATATAGACCTGTTAAAAAATACTCGCATTTAACAGGAATACTTGATGCCCTATAACTGTAAATTATCTATACTAAAAATAGTTTCCTGAAGCTATTATTGTTTAACAAAGATTATTATTATTTACTTGAAACCATAAAACTATCTGCAAACAAATGACAATTATTGAATATAAATTTTTCCTTGATCAATATAGTTATTAGTATTCAACAAAAATACTTGAAACCATACAAATGTATGTAATAAAGTTTCAAGAAACAATTGCGCAAAAAGATCTAAGTATAAATGAGCAGTGAACGTGATTCTCTAACCTCTAAATATGAAACAAACTTCAACGGGTTGACATACCTATAAAACCAATCAATCAGTCTATCTTACTTATAACTGTGTGTGATGGAAAACCATTTAACAGTCGCATAAAAAGTATGTGATATTCAAAGGTATACAAGGCGTGATCAGAACGTATCGAGACTGAAGTTGTATTTACCAAGACAGAAATAACACTAATTGAAATGTTAATTTTCTACAAAATAGTTACTTTGCTATTCAACACCCTTATTCCAGCAAATTCTCCATTAGTCGAACTACTTATAAAACTACTCTTTTAATATAACGTGAAGCTACGCCGTCCGATTTCTTTTACTTTCTTACATATTCTAAAACCTTTCAAAAGAATGAATTTTTATTTCAGATTCAAGAGCAAATAAAACCTTCTATAGGTCAACGTCCATCAAGCAACTATTCTCTAAGACCTGCGACCCAGGAATTGTTGCCTTAAAATTAAGTTCAACAGACTAACTGACGGACTGAAAAATGAAGAAATCTTTCTTTCTTTCTTTCTTTCTATCAAGTTATCAACAAATTTCAGTATATCTATATCTATCTACCTCTTTCAATATATTCATATCTTTCTCGGTTTATTCATATCTAATTGTCTACTGTCTCGTTGTCCATATTTATTTATCAACTGATCAAACAATATCTATCAATCTATCTATCTATCTATCTATCTATCAACTAATCTCAATATATTCATACCTATCTGCATCTTTATATATATTTATATCAACCTCTGTCTATTCATATCTATCTACCTATCGCTGTTCATTATCTATCTATCTATCTATCTATCTCCGTCTATTAATATCTACCTATTTACGACCCAGTTTTTCATATTTATCTATCAACTGATCAACCATCTAAGTCTATTTATATCTATTTATTGTTCTGTCAGTCTATCTCAGTTCATTTATATCTATCTATCTATCTATCTATCTATCTATCTATCTATCTATCTGCCCAGTCGGCTGGGGCTGTAGAATACACCGACTGCTTCTCTGCTGAGGGGTAAGACCCCCTCAACGAGTATCCTGAATATGACACTAAACAATCTGATGGTGAGGTTCCAGCAATGCTGGAGCTTTGGGGAATGCGGAGTACCCCTTCACTGCCATCGCTCCCCGGTCCACTCTGTCCCGGAGTGATAGCACCTGATAAGGGTTCTCTCTATGGGTTAAATAGAAATAAACGGTGATTGGAGTTTACTAGAGATTTTTGCATTTAAACTGCGTATTTATGCTGAACTGAATTGTTTAAAATAGAACTGCTTTGACATTAAAACTGCGTACTTATGCTAAACTAAATTGCTCGAAATAGAACTGTTTTGACATCTAAACTGTGTACTTATTCTAAACTGAATTATTTGAAATAAAACTTTGACATTAATTCTGTATTTTCCAGTCGGCTGGTGCTGTAGAATACACTGACTGCACCTCTGCAGAGGGGTAAGATCCACCCCCAATGAGTGTCCTAGATATGACACTAAACAATCTGATGGTGAGGTTCCAGTAATGCTGGGGCTTTGGGAAATACGGAGCACCCCTTCATTGCCATTGCTCCCAGATCTACTCTGGCCCGGCGTGGTAGCACCTGATATGGCCCTATCTATGGGTTAAATAGAATTAACGACATACTTATGCTAAACTGAACTGTTTGACTAAATTGAATAGCTTGAAATAGAAGTGTTTTTACAATTAAACCTTACTTTCATTTAAACTGCGTGCTTACGTTAACTGGATTATTTGAAATAGAACTGTCTTTTGACATTGAAACTGTATTTACACTAAACTGAATTCTTTAACTTAAAACTGTTTTGACATTTAACTTTACGTAAACAAAATCTGTACTCATACTAAACTGAATTAGCTGAATTAGAACTGCTTGACTAAACTGAATAGCTTGAAATAGAAATGTTTTTGACAATTAAACTGTACTAACATTTAAACTAGTAGAGTAAGCGTGTCTTTACATTTAAAACGCATAGTTTAAGCATTATTTTACAAACAAAAATGCAGCATAACATTTTGTAAAATTCAGCATTTTGAATTAATAGGACTTAAAGACATACTGACCAATATTGATACATTTTTTCCTCTGTTGGCACGTGAGTTCAAATCCTTTCTCTCCCTTTTAAGCGTTTATTTACTACTGAATTTTAGGTAGTTTTGGAGACGGTCTACTGTTCTAGTCAGGGGGTGGGGTGGGGATATTAATTTCATCATTTTTTTTCTTTTTCTTTTTCTTGTCTCTTTTTTTGGGGGGGGGTAGCATTGGGTGTTTTAGGCTTTTACTTTTTCTTCTAAACTACTGTTACGGCTTTCTTTAAGAATTTTAAAATTATATTATAGAAGAGATTCAAAAACGTTTTACCGTGTTCGCTGACAATTGGACAGAGTCTTATAATCAATTTGGGTTTATAGTAGAGTAAGCGTGTCTTTACATTTAAAACACATAGTTTAAGCATTATTTTACAAACAAAAATACAGCATAACATTTTGTAAAATTCAGCATTTTAAATTAATAGGACTTAAAGACCCCACCCCCTGACTAGAACAGTAGACCGTCTCCAAAACTACCAAAAATTCAGTTGTAAATAAACGTTTAAAAGGGAGAGAAAGGATTTGAACTCACGTGCCAACAGAGGAAAAAATGTATCAATATTGGTCAGTATGTCTTTAAGTCCTATTAATTTAAAATGCTGAATTTTACAAAATGTTATGCTGTATTTTTGTTTGTAAAATAATGGTTAAACTATGCGTTTTAAATGTAAAGACACGCTTACTCTACTATAAACCCAAATTGATTAGAAGACTCTGTCCAATTGTCAGCGAACACGGCAAAACGTTTTTGAATCTCTTCTATAATATAATTTTTAAATTCTTAAAGAAAGCCGTAACAGTAGTTTAGAAGAAAAAGTAAAAGCCTAAAACACCCAATGCTACCACCCCAAAAAAAAAAAAAAAAAAAAAAGTCATTTGCAAAAGCTCTATAATTCCTGAAGCCTCCTCGGTTCCCAACGGTAGTATAGAAGAAAAAAAAGCCTAGGAAAATGTCCCAATACCGCCCCCATAAAAAAAAAAAAATTCAGTACCAGTGAAAGTCTGACGAAAGTACCTTGATCTTGGACTTTAACTAAGTTAAAACTTAAGAAAACTTAAATCAAAATTACCCACCCTTTTTTTTTTTTTACGTACACATGGGAAGCAGCATGATGTACGTAAAGGTATTTGAATAAACCCATGGACGACCAAACTCAATACCTAAACAGGTCCTGGACGTGAGTCTGACGACTTTACGCTCAGGATCGTTAGTTCGATCGGGGAACTACTGCTGCTCCTCTATAAGAGTGGCTTCTATAGAAGAGAATAAAACAGCCATCGAAAGATAACCATGACCCACACTTAAACCACATACACAAACCGCATCGCTCTTCGCGCGGGTAAAAAAGGGGCGCGTCCTGCTGAGGTTGGAGCCCAGGCCTCAGTGTTCGAAAAATCAGCTACAGAGCTCAAACGATCAAAACTACTAAAATGCAAGCAAACACTACAAATAGCCACATTTAACGTAAGAACCTTAAATAGAATAGGACAACTACCAGAGCTAATCGCATCGGCCGAAGAACATAAGATTGACATAATATGCATACAAAAACACAGATACACGCACTCCGAAGATATCAAATATCACGAAACTGGCAATGGATGATCGCTCGTCACTGTATCCGCATAGAAAAACTCTGTCAACGCCGCAGTAGGAGGGGTAGGATTACTTATAGGACCTGGAGCATTAAAAACGCTAAATAGCATTGAGAAAATACAACCTAAAATGATGGCAGCTACTTTTAACGGCAACCCCAGAGCAACAATCATTTCCTGCTACAGCCCGACCAATGTTAGTGAAGAAACTGAACTAGTCACCTTCTACGATGAGCTATCCTCATTAGTGCGTAGCATCCCGAAACACAACATGTTAGTCATTGGCGGAGACATGAATGCCCAAATCGGGAAAAACGGAAACAACAAATACAGCCTCCACAACACGTCAAATAGGAATGGGCAATATCTAACAGATTTCATGATAGAAAATAGATTAGCATGCCTCAATACAAACTACCAAAAAAGGGAGGACAAACTATGGACATACACGTACGCAAACAATACTAAAGCTCAGATAGACTACCTCCTTATGAACAAGAAATGGAAAAATAGTGCAATGAATTGCGAGGCATACTCCTCTTTTGAGGGTGTGTCCACCGATTACCGAATAGTCACGGCGAAAATACGGTTGAGCCTACGAAAAAACGCAAAACGAACAGCGACCACCAAACCCTATGACTGAGCCTAATTGAACAACAGAGATATAAGAGATAAATACGTATTAGAATTAAGAAACAGATTCGAAACACTACAAGAAAAGACGGGAAAAAGTACACCAAACGACGAATATGAAAATTTCGTCAATGCACACCTCAAGGCAGCAGCGAAATGCATTCCAACAAAACTCAAAACTAAATATAGAGTCCTATGGGAAACTTTAGCGGTGAGAGAAAAACGTGCACTAGTGAAAACAGCCTCCAAAAACTATCGAAAAAACCCAACAAACACAAATGCCTTAAAACTAAAAACGGCACAATATCAATTAGCAGGCATATATATAAAGGAACAGACTGAATACATTCAAAATCAGATAGATAAGATTAGAGACTCGGTGGAAGATAGACAATCTAGGATAGCCTGGCAAACAATAAACGAAGTGAGTAGAAGAAAGAACACAGCCAAAGCAAAACTGAAAGCAGCAAACCAACAAGAAAGAATAAAACTGTGGAAACAGCACTTCGAAAACTTACTAGGAAACCCACCGAAAATAACACATGAACCAATCACCAAAATAATTAGCAAACAATTAGACATTAAACTAGGACCGTTCACACAAGAAGAACTCGACTCGGTTCTCAGAAAAATTAAAAATAGGAAAGCTGCAGGGCTGGACGAAATTCCCCCGGAAGTATGGAAGACCAGACAATTCGACGACATACTGCTCCGACACTGCAACGCAGTATACAATCAAAATCCGATAGATAGATGGATGAAGGGATGCATACTCCCCTTCCCTAGAAAGGGGGACCTCGTATTAGCCAAAAACTACCGAGGCATAACACTTACATCCATAGCAGCCAAAATCTACAATGCCCTACTACGAAACCGCATAGAACCCAAAATCGACAACATACTTAGGAAAAACCAAAATGGCTTCCGAAGAAATAGATCCATGACCTCACAAATATTAACCATCCGTAGAATCCTTGAAGGTGTACGGGCAAAGAACCTACAAGCGACATTAATATTTGTTGACTTTACCAAGGCTTTCGATTCCATTCACAGAGGAAAGATGGAACAAATCCAACTAGCGTACGGCATACCTAAAGAAACCGTAGCGGCAATAACGATTCTCTATAGAAACACTAAAGTAAAAGTACGATCACCAGATGGAGACACAGAATACTTCGACATTGTAGCAGGAGTACTACAAGGGGACACGCTGGCCCCGTACCTCTTTATCATTTGTCTAGACTACGTACTTAGAACATCGATTGACAAAATCAGAGAGAATGGCTTCGAACTGACGAAGAAAAGAAGCAGAAGGTACCCCGCAACAACAATTACCGATGCCGACTACGCCGATGACATAGCGATACTGGCAAATACACCTGACCAAGCCGAAACACTACTGCATAGTTTGGAACGAGCAGCAGCAAGCATAGGCCTTTATGTTAATGCACACAAAACGGAATATATGTGCTATAATCAAACGGGGGACATCTCCACTCTAGAAGGAACCCCTCTTAAACTAGTAGACAAATTCACTTACCTAGGAAGCAGCGTCGAATCAACCGAAAAGGACATCGAAACGAGGTTAGCGAAAGCATGGACAGCTATCAATAGGCTATCAATTATATGGAAATCAGACCTAACCGATAAAATGAAACGCAGTTTCTTCCAGGCAGCGGTCACATCGATGCTGCTATATGGCTGCACTACATGGACGCTAACAAAACGGCTGGAGAAGAAGCTAGACGGCAATTACACTAGAATGCTACGTGCAATCTTAAACAAGTCCTGGCGGCAACACCCCACAAGACACCAACTGTACGGCCACCTGCCCCCTATCACGAAAACTATTCAAGTTAGACGAACCAGACATGCAGGACACTGCTGGAGAAGCAGGGACGAACTCATAAGAGAGGTACTCTTATGGACCCCCGCACATGGCCGTGCAAAAGCAGGACGACCAGCACGAACATACATTCAGCAGCTATGTGAGGATACGGGATGTTGTCCTGAAGACCTACCTAGGGCGATGAACGATAGGGAGGAGTGGCGAGAGAGGGTCAGGGATATCCGTGCTACCAGCGCGATATGATGATGAACATTTAAACTGCGTGCTTATGCTAAACTGAATTGTTTGAAGTAGAAATGATTATTTTCGTAAAAATGGATTTGGCGTTAAATAACCTACAAAGGTTGATATGCCATAAAACCCAACCAACCAACCAATCAACCATCTATCTATCTATCTATCTCGATTTGTTTAGCTACTAATCTCTGTTCCTATCAATCTATTTATCTATCTATTTATCTAAGTCGCCTGAAGCTCACTGCATCTCAACAAAGGGGTAAGACCTCTACACTACCAGTGACTTGGCTATAAGACTAAACTCTCCGATGGTAAGGCTCAAGTCCTGGAGCTCTGAAGAATATGGAATACCCCTTCATTGCCGTTACTCCCAGGTCTATTCTGACCTGGATTGGTAGTACCTGCTAGGGTCCCATGTATGGGCGAAATAGAACAATTTAATCATTTACAATACTTGAAACCATTTAGTTGTGTGCAATGAAATGATTAATATTAAATTGAACTATTAGTATCACATTTCAATACTTAAAACCATTAAACTGTGTGGAAATAGAACTATTAGTGTTAGATGATAATCCTTGAAACCATTTAACTGCGTGCAAACAAATGAGCACAAGCTCGTTTAAAGAAGATTACCTCTACACTATTTACTTTCAAATCATGTATAAACAGGATACGACATTAAATAATCCACAATGGTTGATATGCCATACAACACAAATAACCAACAATATCTACTTATCTATATCATTCTATTTATCACTCTCCCTCTCTTTCTCTCTCTCTCTCTCTCTCTATATATATATATATATATATATATATATACAAACACTGTAATCAACCAATATCAGTCTATTCCTATCTGTCTATTTTTTTCTTTTGATGTATTCGGGATATTTGTTTGTATTCTAATATATTCGTACATCTCTATTGGAGTAACAGATAGATAGATAGATAGATAGATAGATAGATAGATAGATAGATAGATGTTCTTTTCACTTCATCAGTCAGTCAGTTGAACTTGCTTGGGACATGCATGACCTTTGAAGGTATTAAGGATTAACTTCACTGGACATTGGTCCTAATGAAGGATTGGTAGATGGCTGTTGACCTATAGAGAAGTTCATTCGTCCTTGAATAGATTATGCCTGGGGGGGGGCGATGGATTGATTGATAGTTCAGTGTCGCGTTAAAAAATTATAAACAATTGATAATGCCTAGATGTCAGGAAATTGTATGCATTTTACGCTTGTATTTATATTTTTGTATAGTTTCTGAAAAGTTTTTGCGCATAATTAGATGATCAAGTATTCCTATCGAATACAAATAATTTTAAAACTGATCAATTTGACGAATAGATGAGACAATAATAGGTATTATCACTTCGAGTCAGAGTGAACCTGGGAGTAATGGCAATGAGAGGGTTCTTCACTCTCTTCAGAGCTCCAGAAGTAGTATCTCACCATCAAATGCAATATAGTGTCATACACAGGACACACCTTTTTTGGTTGGGGTCAAACCTCTTTTGCACGAGATACAGCCAAACGTATTCTAAGCCACGACAAGAGAGCGCTTTCTTTTTAGGTTGGTTGATTGCGTTTTAAGACACATCAACCCTTGTGGATTATCTAATGCCAATTCCTGTTTATGTAGATATATCAAATATATGATTGGTTGGTTGGTTGTGTTTTATGGCATATCAACTCTTGTAGGTTGTTTAATGCCAATTCCTATTTATACAACTATATTAAATATATATAATTTGTAAACGAATAGATTTTAGATAACATTACTTTTAAATGAGTCAAAGCTCATTTGTTTGCTCACAGTTGAAAAGTTTCAAGGTTTGCTAACACTTGTAGTTTTATTTGCACATAGTTAAATGGTTCCAAGAACAGCTATGTAATACTAATAATTCAATTTGATATCAGTAATTTGTTTGCACACAGTTAAGTGGTTTCAAATTTAAAAAAGGATTACATATATCTATTTGATCGATAAATGGGATCCTAACAGGTACTACCGTTCCGAACCAGAGCGAACCTGGGTGCAATTGCCATAAAAAGTTACTGCACATTCTCTAAAGCTCCAGAACTAGAGCCTCACCATCAGATAGTTTAGTGTCATATACAGGACACTCGTTGTAGGAGGTGGGGTCTTAACACTCTGCAGAGATACAGTCGGCATATTCAACAGCCCCAGCAGATTGGGCTTGTTTTCTTTTTCAATTGGCCGAAATAAAAGAGCTTACATTGAAACAGTAGTGGATAGAAGAAGAAAATTAAAAACAAATTAAAAACAAATATAGATAAATGTAGAAACTCCAAGAAGCCCCTGACAGGGGCGACGCATGCGCAAGAAAAAAGGAACCCTCTCGGCAAAGAAAGAGACCCGTTCTCTTTCAGCAGAGACTAGCGGAGTGACAACACCTAAATCGTTCTTGCTGCTGGTGGAAAGTACCATGCTTCCGTTTTTAGACGACGCGTGAGCTAACCTTTCCACTATTAGCAGCCATCTCTTTTACTAACGACCCACGAGTAAAAACACCAAATAATGGAGTTATCAAAGACACCATATAGCTTACTTAACCACTACAACTGAAAAACACCGGATTTAGACATATCTTCCCAAAAGCGTCTAACACATTGTTAACGCCTTAAACACCAAATTTTGACATATATACCCAAGAACTACTAACACATTTTAACATCTTGAATGGGAGATGCACCATTTCATTTGTACTCCGGAATAATTTCCTCGCCTACTGAATAGTTGTTGAACCCAGAAATAAAGGCAAAATATAAAAGATATATTGACCTCCTATCTTCTTTTCCTGTCTTCTTTCTATATAATTCCTTTACAGCCTTCATATCCAAGAAGTTAAACCAGCAAAATAACATAGGGTAAGAATAGAGTAACCAAGAATGGAGTCAGATAGCAAACAACTACACAAAATTACCTTGAAACCCCATAAAGCTATGTTATGGCAAATAACACCGATCACTGTTTCTACTACACAAGTACGCGTTGTTTAAAATAAACTGATATCATTTGAGATGAATAGAGTGTTTAGAATAAACTGATATAAAATGTAGAGTATGTTTTGAAAAATTGATATGATTTGATATGTACAGTGTGCTTAAAATAAATTAATATCATTTGAGATATACAGGATGTCGCAAAAAATTATATCATTTGAAATGTATGAGGTGTTTCAAAAATATATCTTTTGAGATATATCCGAGTAACTACATAGTTGAAACAAATGAATCTAAACAAAATTAATATTGAGCAAAGTAAGATTTTTTTTCATCAAAATTTGAATGAGAAGTTCAAATGTATGTAGATTTAATGGACGATTTCCCAAAAATGTTTCCCAAAACTGTTTGACCATCCCTTTCGATACTGGTGCTCGTCCAAATCCTTTTTCCCTGCACAAACTGCCTTTCCTCTTTGAATTTATTGTGCCATATCCAAATCTACATTGCAGTTGATACATTTTTAGCGAATTCTATCACAAATGCGTGCAGCACAGTCTTGTTCGACTATGTTCGAGCATACTCTAACACACAAAATGTTTTTCTTTCTTTTCCGGTGAATGGTGTTTCTATACCTGGAAAAAAATCATGAAACATTAAACGTAGAATTTTGAGTTATTTCTACACATGATAATTGGTTTGGTTTGGTTTGGTTTCTTTGTTTAATGGCATATCAACCTTCATGGATTATTTAATGACAAAGCCATACTTGTAGAATTGTAGTGGTAATGTTTAACCCATAGCTGGGCACATACTGTTAAAACTTAAGATCATTTAAACGAGAATTTTTTTCTTGTTATTAGATTCAGAAATTACATCAGTTTTTCTGAAACACCCTGTTTATAAAAATAAATTGATATCATTTTATGATCTAACAACTTGACAAATTCACATTCAAATAACCTCAAATTTTAACAGCATGTATAGAAACAACTCAAAATTCTGTTTGATTTTTTACTTCTTTCTTTACTGATTAATGGGATTTCTATACCTGAAAAGAAAAAAAACATAAACCATTAAATATATAATTTGGAGTTGTTTGTGTTCATGCTGTTAAATTTTGAGATCATTTGAACATAAATTAGTCAAGTTATTAAATAAGATTACGAAATGATATCAATCCTTGTGAAACATCCTTTATTTATGTATATCTGTGTTTCTCATTGATATTTTATGGTAATCTTTTGTTTACATTTTTGTTCTTTTTCTTTTCTTTTTTTTTTCTTTTTTTTTTTTTTGAGTATTGTTCTCACTTTGTGTATGTTCAAGTGAAAAATGTGTGTGCGAATATTATGATGTTTTCCAAAGTGCGCCCACTTCTCAGTTAAAACCCGTGGGTCCAAACCTGCTATGTCGGCTGACTTATGCTTTGAAAACTTTACACTGTCTCAAAGGTGTAACATCTTGCTTATGGACCTTTTATTTATTACTCCTTTTTTAGCGTGTATTGTGAATATAACACACTACACAAGTAATTAAGAATCCAAACATTGAAGTGTCTGGATATGTACTTCTAACCTTTAAATGTATTATTAGATTTTCGTTAGCCATAACAATATATTTCGTTTAATGAGCTCGCGTCAGTATCTGATAAGTAACGGCATATTCATGGGAAAATTATGGAACGCTGCATAAAGTCTCACCCATGTTCGATTTCAAGCTGCCAACAATATATACGTAGGAACACAGTAAAGATATAAGTACGAATAGATAAGAAAACATATATGCGTGGCCAGAGAAGAAAACGCATTAGTCTTAGGGTTCCAATTTAATTTTCACAGTGTTAGTTCTGTCAGGTGCTATTACTCCGGGTCAGAGTGGACCTGAGAGCAATAGCAATGAAAAAGTACTCCATATTCCCCAAAGCTCCAGAGCTGGAGCCTCACCATCAGATGGTTCAATGTCATATCTAGTGGAGGTCTCACACCTCTGCAGAGATGCAGTCGGAGAATTCTTCAGCCACAGCCGACTAGGCTGGCTCTTTTTTGTGGGGAGTCTTACCCTCTTTACATGGATATAGTCAGTGTATTCTAAGCCCTAATGACAGCTCAATGGGAATAAGAACTAAGGGCATTAAACTAAATAAATTTAATGGTCAATGAATTATTTTAACCAGCGTCGACAACTTCAAATGCTGATATTTTAGTCCTCATGATACTCAATAAAACCTGTACAACTTTAAAGAAGAAAGTAAAAAAGGAGGGAACGTCTGCGAAGGATTACACGAGCAAGTTAAGTGTACAAATGAAAAGGACACAAAGAGAAGGTATAGAGCGGGAAATATGCAAAGGATTTCACAATAAACACTAAAGGCAAACAGATGCCGATGAGGTTAGAGAAAAAGCAGAGGTGAGATTGGAGGGGTCGGTGATTTTCAAGAGGAGTGCTGCGTGCTGCAGAGGAAGAAAAACGTACCAGTCGACAATCCCAGATTCAACATTCACCACACACTTCACTCTATCGACAATTTCTACCCACTCCCTCAATGATTCGTTATCGACTTGATTTGGTGTGGCTAGTATTCATTTTACAGCTTTTTCTCTCTTTTTTATTTATTTTTTTTTTTTTATTTTATTTATTTTTTTTTTTTTTTTACGCCACTCGACTCTTTATTGAAGCACACGCGGTGTAACAGTTATCGCAGTTGAAAATAGACACGACGAGATGAGTTCAGATTCTGCTCAAGATTAACTACGATTCACTTCGCACTAAGGCGCTTGAGAAAAAAAAAATGAGTGAGAGGAAGTCCCCGTGTTGTAATGGCTAAAGTGCTGAACTGCAGATTCAAAGTAAGCAATTTCTAACTTCAGTCGCACTATTACAGTCACTTTCGGACTAATACCCTTTCCAAAGGGTATTAGTCCGAAAACTCCTTATTCACAGCTATGGGTTAAAGAGTATCACTGCTGTTCTTCTACAAGGATGGCTTTAGCATTAAATAACCCACGAAGGTTGATATGTCATAAAACAAAGAAACCAAACCAAACAAAATATCTTCTGAAGCAACATTATCATCATGGACCGATGATCTAATGTGATCTCACCGAGCTGTCGAGTCGTTTAGTTTTTTTCCAAAAGTAATGTTTTCAGGGTTATAAATAAGGCATTTAAAATAGGTGACATAGTCGCTAAAGTACTGAACTGCAGCCTTGAAGTCAACAAATCCAAATTCTAGTCGCGCTATAACATTCTCTTTCGGATTCAAACTCATGATAAAGGTATGAACCCCCTTATTCCCCCCAACTATGGCTTAGATAGTATCACTGCTGTTCTTCTACAAGGATGACAGGTATTAAATTACCAACGAAAGAAACCAAACCAGAAAAAAACTGATTTTAACGGCATATCAACTCATCTAGGGTCATTTTATGCCAACAGGTTAGAGAATCGAGTTCATTGTGCGTTCACATTTACATTTTTTGTAAATTTGTTTCTTAAGATGTTTTTTCGCACACAATTTTATTGAGTATGAATATTTCAAAGTAAACTTTGAACTCAAACTAGCTTTACTCCACTTAAAAATTTGCCTCATGTACTACCGGGATTTCGTAAATAACCAGTCAAGTATACTCGTCATCAATGAAATCACTATGGGATAGAAGAAGGTTTTTGGTCGTGGTCTGTTGTTGACCGGAAATTCTGAGGTTTGTAAACTGGCCTTTTTTTTTTATCCCCTATTCACTTCTTATCTTCTGCAAAGGAATTAAGGATGGAATGGAAAAAGATATAACTTTAAACTCAATTTTTATTTTCAGGATTTACGACTATTTTGTGGTGGGAACGTTTTCTTGAACCAGTAGAAATGGCCTTGCTTCCCGGTTGAGGTGTTTGAGGAGTCCCAGGAATCATTTTTGGTAAATTGTGAATTTGAGAGTCCACTATGCGTGTCTGTGTTCAGTTGGTATGTTTAGCTGAGGTTCCTGTGAACAGGAGACGCAATGCATTGCTAAGCCAGTGGCCTTAGCAAACACATGCACTCCAACTGGCTGGAGAGAAAAAAGGTCCGTTCAGTCGGTATATGTCAAGGGAACAGAGAAAAAGTTTCTCTTTGGCGCTAGGAAGCTCCTCTTTTTAGGCATGCACCGATTTTCTTTCCTCTTAGATATTCCCTGGGAAATTGAATTTTCATGTCTATTTATTTCTTTATTTATTTTATTTCGTTTTTTTTTATTTATTATGTTATTGCTTTTTTTTATTTTTCTTATTTAATCTCCACATCACTAAACAAGGTTTATCTTACTTTATCGCCGTAGAATTAGTTGTATTCATTGTTTATCATCATTTTTTGATATATAATCATTATTTTTCTTAACCCATTTTTCTTCTATTTTTTTTTCAAAAGAAATGTGCAGGTGTGTAAATTACTCCGACAGTTTTCCACGAATACGTATGAATTTTTATGCGGGAGTTTCCGATAATAACTGAAAAATAGAAAAGTCTGCAAACGTTTCGTTGTATAGAATTAAATGATAAACATCTGAATAATTAATTCGTGATAGAGTTTGAGATATTTCATCAACTTTTATTATATAGAATACCACTAAAACTAGGTCTGGTCTTCTGGTTGCTATTGTGAGATCCATTTTTATCTCAAAATCCCAGCGAATTTTATGTCTTATTATTATTATTATTATTATTATTATTATTATTATTATTATTATCAGCAGCAGCAGCAGTTGTAGTTGTAGTAATCTCCTTTGATTTCGTTTTCGGTAATTGATCAGACAGATCTCGTCCACAGCCCTTGAGCTCACAACAATTTAATGCAAGAAATAACAGCTTTGGTATAACATATATTATTCATATGCAATGAAACTCGATTGAATATATATATATATATATATATATATATATATATATGTGTGTGTGTGTGTGTATGTGTGTGTGTGTGTGTGTGTGTGTGTGTGTGTGTGTGTGTGTGTGTGTGTGTGTTATCCACTGGTAACGGACCTATGTTATATATTCTATATACAGATAACTGTGTTCCAGTGTCGAGATATTGAGATTGGAGAATAATATTGAGATTGGAGGGCATACAAAGATGAGTGACAAAAATAATTTAAAAAAATAAAATATTACAGTTATAGGGAGAGATTAGGGAAATTCGGATTAACTACTTTACTAGAAAGGTGAACGAGAAGTGATCTAACTGTAACTTTCAAAAAAATGAAATTTCTAATTATGGCAGATATTGTTTCTATATTTCTCCTCAAACTAAAAATTTACTGTCATGACAGATTTCAAAAACTAAGTCTATAAACCAACAGAATTTTTTTGCTAATAAAGTAATATATTTTGAAACAAAGGCCTTAATCAGATTAGAAACAGCAACAGAGGAAAAAAATATGGTTTAATTGGTTGGTTTCAGAAAAATGGTAAGAAAAAAGAACTTAAGTGAATATTTTTGGGAACAATCAGATAAATTACTTTACAGAATTTGATCTGTACATAGATATTATATTAACAGAGTATATATTCTATTCAAAGTTTCTTTTTTCTTTTTTTCTTTTCTCTCTTTTTTCTTTTTTTTTTTTTTTTTTTTTTTTTTTTTTCAAGTGAGAATATAGTTAGAAAGTGAAATGCTCAAGAAGGCATAAAAATCAAATGATAGCAAAAATTAGAAGCTTACATTAATCGCAGTTTCATTCTTTTATAATCAAAAGAATTTCCTTAAAATGCGCTCAGTCAAAATAAGAGCAATCTTTTACACTTCGTATATGTTAGGTATTCTGTCATTCGCAAATCCACCATTCTTCTTATTCTTTTTTTCTGACCAGTCGGCTGGTGCTGTAGAATAGACCGGCTGCATCTCTGCAGAGGGGTAAGACTTCCCCAACGAGTGTCCTGAATATAACATGAAAAATCTGATGGTGAGGCTTCAGTAATCCGGGAGCTTTGGGGAATGCAGAGTATCCCTTTATTGCCATCGCTCCCAGGTCCATTCTTGCCCGGATTGATAGCACTTGATAGAGTCCTATCTATAGTTCAAATAGAACTAAACTGTAATTACGCTAAACTGAATTATTTGGAATTAACTGTTTTTACATTTCACAGTGTGTTTAAAAAGTGTACTTATGTTAAACTGAATTGTTTAAGATATTGTTTTTGTTTTCAGTCGCCACATTCTACCGATTTCCATATATTTTATATTAAGAAAGCTTTTCAAATTCTTTCTGGGTAATGTTTCGATCAGCTGGGGCAGATATATACACACATAAATACATATGTTCCAACATGACTTGAAAGTCGGCTTTGAGGTCATTAATCCTTGCTCTCTAACTTCTTTTTTATTTAATGTACTATGTGGGCTTCTTGTTGTGGTGCAGTAGCTAGCTGGCTGGTCTTGTGGATCATTACTTCAGAGAAGTAAGTTCCATGCTAACTTGGTGTCCCATACTTGTAGTCTCACTGTTATATGGTCCTTTACCGATCTATGTAATATTTATGTGTTATATGGTTATAGGCGTTTCACTACGATCGGCCGGCTCCCAGCTCCTCACCTCGCTTGAGTTCGTTCTTCACTTCATTTTGTTTTTCTCTGGTCGCCTAGTGTTGGTCTAGTGTCGCTTACATATTGTCATCTTTGTTCTTATTCGTTGATGAGGAATGACAACACAACCACAATTTCATGGTCACATTTTAGTTTTATTTATCATCATCATCATCATCATGTCGTGCCACAGGCACGGATATCCTTGACCCTCTCTCGCCACTTCTCCCTATCGTTCATCTCCTCTGGCAGGTCTTCAGGGCTGCATCCTGTATCCTCACATAGCTGCTGGATGCATGTTCGAGCTGGTCGTCCTCCTTTTGCCCGGCCATATGTGGGTGTCCATAGGAGTACATCACTTATGAGCTCGTCCCAGCTTCTCCAGCAGTGACCTGCATGTCTGGTTCGTCTAACTTGGATAGTTTTCGTGATGGGAGGCAGGTGGCCGTATAGTTGGTGCCTTGTGGGGTGTTGCTGCCAGGAAGCAGCGTATCATCAACAGAAAAGGACATCGACACTCGGCTAACGAAGTCATGGACAGCTATCGATAGGCTACCGATCATATGTAAATCAGACCTGACCGATAAAATGAAACGCAGTTTCTTCCAAGCAGCGGTCGTATCGATACTGCTTTTTTATTTATAGCCGACTTTTAATCATTATCCGCTCATCTAAACAAGGAATCAGAGAGAGCATGATGGAGCGTTCAACCTCTCTCGTTAAGAGTTCCTCACTGACAAACTAATTTCTAACTCAGGAACTATTTTTGTCAAACCATCTAATGTGAGCCGGGGGTCTCAAATTGACTCCGAGTTGAATGTTTGTCCATCATACTGGTTGAACTTACTATATCTTCCCACTTAGGACTCAAATTGAATGCTATACTTCATGTCAAAAATAGATCTCACTGATCCATTATGTATCATTACGCCATAAACTAAATAAGGCTTTAAAATAATCATTTAATATGCAATATTTTCATAGATGAACAAAATCCTTTAAAAAATTGAAGAAGAAAGGTTTCCTTTTGTATGACGGCATATCAACTCCTTATGGGTTATTTGATGCCGAAATTTGTTTCATTTTTAAACGCAATCATAGTAAGTTGGTGACCGTAGCCGAGGGCGACCAGAAGGCTCCCTTTTCAATAGCTACTACACCGAGATGTAGGGGAGGGAGCTACTCCTTTCCCTGGATTGCCCAACTTTACCCTTGATACGTACCTTATATTGCCGAGTGTTAAGCAAGGAGGTATCAAGTACCATTTTTAAAGTCTTTGGTATGACGCGACCTGGGATTGAACTCAGGTCTCCCGGACTATTGGCGAACACTCTACCCACTAGACCAATGAGCCGATAACTATTCATATTTTCAACGTTTAATGCAATCCTTTTTAACTCGCTACAATGATGTCGCAGTCTTGCACTGTAACCACTACGCCCCCTTTAACTATTTGTTCGCACAATTATATGATATTAAGTATTCCTATATAACGCAAATAATTTATAGACCAGTCGAGTCATACCAAAGACTCAAAAAATGGTACTTGATACCGCCTTGCTTAACATTCAGCATTATAAGGTACAGATCAAGGGTAAAGTAGAGCATTCCAGAAAAAGGAGTAGCACCCTCCCCTACACCCCGAGGTAGTAGCTAATGAAAAGGGGACCTTCGGGAGTCTCATTAGGTGCCCCATTCATTCGGCCTAGTGCCAAATCGAAGCAAAGAGCTTCGTAAATTACTACGTCAATCGAGGCTCCATTCTTTTATAATCAAAAGAATTTCCTTAAAGTGCACTCAGTCAAAATGAGAGTAATCTTTTACACTTCGTATATATTAGGTTTTCCGTCGTTCGCAAATCCATTATCATTCTTTTTGATTCGTACTAATGTTCCAATAATTGATTTTAACGCCATATCAACCCATCTAGGGTTATTACATGCTAAGAGGTTAGAGAATCGCCTACATTGTATGTTTATCTGTCTGAATTTTTTTTATGTGGCTTGATGTGCTATATTTTGTATATGATTTTTTAGACTGTTGTCTTCATCTTTATTGTTGTTAGTTGAAACACAACGTTTCGGCCGCTGTATCTCCCGGCCTTCCACAAGTGTCCCTTGTTTATCTGGGCATAGAGATGATTCAACCAGAAAAATCATTTTTTTAAAGTTTGACAACAACAGTGAAACTTTCTGTTTCAACAAACAACAATAAAGACGAGGACAATAGTAAAAAAAATCACCCACAAGATATTGTACGTTTATATTTATATTTTTGTGTAATTGTATCTATCTATCGAGTTATATTTTGTAGAAATGATTCTCGTTTTTGTGCTTATGTAACGTGATATGGTAGGTCTAAGTTATAGAGAGAACGAAAGGCTAATTTCTAGGGAAGGAGAGAAAGAAGAAAAAAATTAGAAGAAAATAAGACATAGAGTCTATGGGGACGTCAGGTAGTTGACCTCTGAGTGACGTAGGCCAAAGCACTTGTGGGTCAGCTGGTCCCGGATGAATGACTGCGTTAATTGAGGATGACTAGAAGAAATCGGAAGTCTCAGGTCTTCTGCGCAGGTGTCGAACCAGTAGAAACGGATGTTCCTCCAGCCGACACCAGGCGGAGGGAAGGGGACGACTCGGTTTTGAGGGAGTTGGCGAGAAGATGTAACGGGGTAAGGAAAGTCAGTCTCGAAGATGTAAGAAGACGAAAATTTACGAGCCTCATTTTGAAGGTGAGTTCCAAAAAGGAGTATCACACACTAGAGGAGACCCTGTGAAGACAAAACCAGTGGACAAGCATCTTAGAACAATAATAGAAAATCAGGAAAAAAATTCATAGCCAGTGTCTGCTCTCTCTTTCTCCTTGTGACATGTTTCTCTTTGCCCAACTAACGCGTCGACTCAACTTTCATACTCTCTTTCTTTCTCCGGCGACAACTTACAAATTTTAGTAGTGAATAAACCTTGTTTAGTGAACTAAGATAGTGTTTCCTGTGTTCGTCAAACTTTTCCTCGGCGGGATCACAACAGGGTCTGACTATTACTATAGACGTAGCAATACGACAATTAATCTGTTCGAGCACGTAGTGGTTCAACCGTTTATTCGGTACCGTTATGTTACAAATGTCTATTCGATACCATTATGGCACACTTGCATATCATATTTAACCCATGATTTAAAAAGGATTTTTCAATACCTTTTTATTCCATGATGCCTTAATACAATACTTACTCATTGTACAAATTACGGAATTTCAGTATATCATTGAGCGTGGTTTCTCTATCAGAAATTGATATTGATTCGTTTAAATTCCTTTTTATTGTTTTGTTTTGTTTTTTGGGGGGGTTGGGGGGGTGCACAGTTATATGGCAGCAAGTATTCCTATCAAATATAAAATATTTGCGAACACTTGTATGCTTTCAAGAATTCATATCTGATAATAATAATTCATACTCAGTTATATGGTTTCAAGTAATCATTTTTATTTAATAATTATTTCTCTGCACACCGTTGTATGGTTTCAATTATTCTAGGCCAATACTTATAATTATATGGTTTAAGTAATTATTTCTATTTAATAAGAATCATTTCTCTCCACACAATTGTATGGTTTCAATTATTCCAATTTAATAGCAATAATTATATGGTTTCAAGTACTTATTTCTTTTCAATAATGATCATTTCTTTGCTGACAGTTATATGGTTTCAAATAACTAGTAATAATCGTTAATAAGCAATAATAGCATCAAGTAACTCTTCTCAACTAAAATATTGCCCAGTCGGCAGGGGCTGTAGAATACACCGACTGCTTCTCTGCAGAGGGGTAAGACCCCCCCCCCCAACGAGTGTCCTGGATATGACACTAAAACAATCTGATGGTGAGGTTCCAGCAATGCTAGAGCTTTTGAGAATGCGGAGTACCCCTTCATTGCCATCGCTCCCACGTCCACTCTGGCCCGGAGTGGTAGCACCTGATAAGGGCCCTATCTATGGGTTAAATAGAACTAAACCGTGCTTCTTTCACTATACTGATTTTTGCATTTAAATTGCGTATTTATGCTAAACTGAATTGTTTAAAATAGAACTATTTTGACATTGGAACTGCTTACTTGTGCTGAACTGAATTGCTCAGAATAGAACTGTTTTTGACGTCTAAACTGTGTACTTATGCTGAACTGAATTATTTGAAATAAAACTGTTTGACATTTAACTCTGTGTATTGCCCAGTCGGCTGGGGCTGTAGAATACACTGACTGCACCTCTGCAAAGGGGTTAGAGCCCCCCTAACGAGTGTCCTGGATATGACAAAAAAACAATCTGATGGTGAAGTTCCAGTAATGCTGGAGCTTTGGGGAATGTGGAGTACTCCTTCATTGCCATTGCTCCCAGGTTCACTCTGGCCCGGAGTGGTAGCACCTGATAGGGCCCTATCTATGGGTTAAATAGAACTAACGGCATACTTATGCTAAACTGAGTTGTTTGACTAAACTGAATAGTTTAAAATAGAAATGTTTTTGACAATTGAACCGTACTTACATTTGAACTACGTGCTTGTGCTTAACTGAATTGTTTGAAATAGAACTGTTTTTTCGACATTAAAACTGTATTTACACTTAACTGAATTGTTACATATAACTGCAACTGTTTTTTGACATTGAAACTGTATTTACACTAAACTAAATTGTTTAACATAGAACTCTTCTGATATATAACTCTGTGTAAACAAAATCTATACTTTTACAAAACTGAATTAGCTGAAGTAGAATTGCTTGACTAAACTGAATAGCTCGAAATGAAAATGTTTTTTTTTTTTACCATTAAACTGTACTTACATTTAAACTGCGTGCTTTTGCTAAACTGAATTGTTTTAAATTGAACTATTTTTGACACTGAAACTGTACTTACACTAAACTGAATTGTTATATATAACTGAATAATTTGAAATAGAAATGTTTTTGACAATTAAACTGTATACTCATGCTAAACCGAATTGTTTTAAATAGAACTGATTATTTACATGAAAATGGATTTGACGTTAAATAACCTACAAAGGTTGATATGCCATAAAACCAAACTAAACCAAAAAATCAACTAAAATAATTTATACGCAGTTATATGGTATCAAGTATTCCTAACTGATATAATTAATTTTCAAACAGACCCACTTATGGGACTCTAACAGGTGCTACCACTCTGATCAGAGTAGACCTGGAAGTAAGAGCAATGAAAGAGTACTCCATTTTTTTCAGGATTGTAGCCTCACCATCAGATGCAGTTTATTGTTATGCCCAGGCCACCAAGGAGTATTAGGTGTTATGAGTTAAAATGTTCACGGGACTGGGGTGGAGCATTTTTAATAAATTCTAAAAAATCTTGTATCATTAGTTTATAATTGTCATGTGATAGCCCACGGAGACGATAGAAATAAGATTAATACTATCCTCCCGTTGGAATGAACAGTGGCAACCCGTCAAAAAAGTGACCGTTAAGAAAGAATGTAGGTCACAGAGGGGATATCAACAGATGTTGGTACTTCGCAACCTCAGGTCGCCGGACACCAGGGGGAAGGAAGGAGAAGCCAAATGATTGGCTGGGACCCTAAAACGGAAGTGGCACCCTTCTCCCCGTCGGCGAAAAAAAAAACCAGAAGAAATGTTAGTTATTGGAAGGGGCTCGTAGCAGACAGACCCAAAGCCAATTATTCCGAGTAGAAGACAAAAGAATATCTGAGACACGAGGGACCCGAGTTCTTCAAGCCAGTATTAAAGATAGCATAAAGTCTATTAGCCCGTAAAAGAAGAAAGATTCTCCAGTGGAACCCCGTCGAAAAGTAAGATAAGTAACTTTGGGATTATTTCTCCTTATACCCAAATTCTATATACCACTCTCTCTCTCTCTCTCTCTCTCAATTTGAAGAAAAACGAAAGTCAGGAAAAGACATTTATGTTCGTGGACTGTCCATTTATTATATATTTGACACTTTGAAAGTGTATCTCTTTGTATAGTAAAGGATTCATGTATTTTAATGTTACCACGCGGTCTAAGTTGTTCTTTGCAGTTCTGCTACGAATTTGTTGCTTCATGCTTCCTTTTCAGCTTCTATTCGCCTTATGTTATCTTGCTTAAAATTGTCCTATAAATTCCTTTAAAATATCACACGGGAAACCGGAGTTGCCGACTACTACAATATAATATTATTACGTCTCAACCTAGAGGTCCATATCTTCCATTGTCTAGTGGAAGGAAGGAAAGCGGCCTGGTGGGTGTGTGGATAGTGTGAAATTTGGAACCCCTTGCCAGCGGCGGTCAGTCTAGCCCTAAATTAATATCTCACATAATATGCCAGTTCTTATATGCCTGAGAGAAAAACTCTGAACGAGGACTTATTCTATAAGGAATCAAGTGCCAACCTGCGCCGTCTTCACACGTGCAAAAATAAAACCCCGTTCTGGGATAAAAGTAAACCTTTCGCGTCACATACGCTTTTGAATGGGGGCTCGTCCGGGATTATTATTATAAATAATATTTATTGCTTGTAGTCGTGTGACAATTCCTGCCGCCTAAATCTACCCTGGGAGACCGTGAAAGAAAAAAAGGAATATTGTCGAAACAGTCAAATTACCCGTTGATATAACTGTTTGGAAAAAAAATTGAAGAAGGATGGACAAAATAGAAAACTTCTTCAAAGAACCCTCCATGGAAAAGTTGGAGAGGCTGAGAAAAAGCGAGATAATGAAAATTGGTGAGAAGCTGGAATTAAATGTTGAAAATTCTATGAGGAAACATGAACTCGTTAGAAAAATAGCCGAGCACATGGTGGACGAAAATGTGTTCGAGGAAGCAGTATTAGAAGAGCTACCAACGGAAATGATAAGAATGACACCAGAACAAATTGAACTGGAGAAAATTAAAATACAAGCCCAGATGGAACTACAGAGAAATAAGATGGAACTGGAGAAAGCAAAAATTCAGCAAGAAATGAGGTTGCGAGAAGTCGACTTGGCAAAAAGAGGACGCAAAGGAAGCCATGACCGTTTCGAAGCAACGAAGCAAGCGAGGCTAGTCCCAAAATTTGAAGAAGCCAACGTGGACGGATACTTCGCACATTTTGAGCGAACTTCACACGTGCGAAAATAAAACCCCGTTCTGGGATAAAAGTAAACCTTCCGCGTCACAATAATAATGAACATCTCTTTTACAACGGCTGAACATATTGTTTCGGTGTCTTTGCTTAATGGTATAACAACCTTCGTGGGTTATTTAATACCAAAGCATCCCCGTAGAAAGTGGCACTTTTTAACCCATAGCGAGGAAATATGGGAATTCATAGCTTTCTCAAGGTTATTATCCCGAAAGTAAACATAATAGCGCGATTGGAGTTCGAACTTGCTTACTTCGAAGCCGTAGTCTAGCATTTTAGCCATTACACCCCTGCTTGGCACATTGATAAAAGATTTAAAATAAGAATGTAGAAAAACAAGTAAACTGAAGCTGGTCCCTCCACAAATAATGAATGATTGGTTGGTTGTGTTTTATGGCATATCAACTCTTGTAGGTTATTTAACGCCAAATCCTGTTTAAACATATATTAATGTATATGATTTGTAAATGCATGATTTATTGAGAACATTTTTAAACGAGCAAGATCTCATTTGTTTGCACACAGTTAAATGGTTTCAAGTATTGCTATCTAACACTAATTATTCAAGGTAATCATTTTTTGCACACAGATAAATCGTTTTAAGTATTGCTATATAGCATTAACTATCTAATTTTGCATCAATCATTTGTCTGTACATAGTTAAATGGATGTACATATGATCTGCAAGTAAATAGTTAGTTGGTAATTTTTTTTAAGTTAGAGCTAGTTTGTTTCCACACAAGAAAGTAGCGCTATTATTTACACACTGTTAAATAGCTGCAAGTATTGTTATCTAGCACAAATAATTCTATTTCATGATCATCATGTCGTGCTGGTAGCACGGATATCCCTGACCCTCTCTCGCCACTTTTCCCTATCGTTCATCGCTTCAGGCAGGTCTTCTGGACAACATCCCGTATCCTCACATAGTTACTATGGATCATTTTTCCACCCAGTGAAATAGTTTCAAGTATTGCTATATAACACTAACAATTCAATATCAGTCGTTTGCATACCGTTAAATGCTCAAACAGTTCTATTTGACCCATAGATGGAACCCTAACAGATGCTAAGACTCCGGGCCAGAGTAGACTTGGGTGTAATGACAATGAAGGGGTACTCGACATTCCCCGAAGCACCAAGATAGGAGTCTCATAATCAGATGGTTTAGTGTCATATTCAAGACACCACAAATAATGACACTACTCTGTTTCATAATAGGGTCCATACCACCCCTTAAGAAGACGTAAAAAAACAATGAGAAGACGGTGACTTACATAATTTGAGGGCGGAAGGAAGCAAATATTTTGAGTGAGCATTCGAGAAGAAAGTTTGGAAAACACAGATACAGATGAAAAGATTTTTAATGATCACGAGATTTTATCTTCCTGTAATACCTTTGGCTCTTATGCCCAGCGATGGGTAATACAGTAGAGTATATTTGGGATCATCAAGCCTTGTTGAGTAATCAGTTTCGGAAAAAGATAATTCTAAATTCAGTTTTGTCTTAAATTTCATAAATAGACAAATAAACCAGAGTTGACATAGTGTTATTACCCATTCATATATAATATCAATTATTAACTAGATATGCGAATTTTTTAATATGTCACACAATATTTTGATCTCTTAATCTTTATCTCTTTCAACCACAGACTCTCTCTCTCTCTCTCTCTCACACACACACACACACACAAAATCACTCTCTCTCTCTCACACACACACACACACACACACACATATATATATACATATATATCCATCTGTCTATGTCTGTTTTATGTTCCCACTCTTCCTTCGCGTAGACCGGTTGCCAAACCAATCTGCCCTATTATTTACCCATAGCTCAAGATAAAATAGTTGGATATATACCTTTCCTAAAGGTGTTAGCCCTAGGTGAAAAGTAAACAGCCTCTTTCAGGATTTGAATTCGTTAGGGTGAATCTACTTACTACGTTATTAACCGTTACGCCACAAGCGCCTCCTTATTTATTTATTTATTTATTATATCTTAAATTACCTATAAAATGTTAACTGTTTTTTAACAGCTTGTAAGAGCGTTTAAAAAAGTGAGAAAAATTAAGTCTTTTTATGTTTTCAATCAGGAGCCTAATGTGGGTGGAGAGCAAGGACATGGTTTTAAGAGTTAAGCGCCAAATGGAATGAATTACCGAACAGTTCCTTTTTAAATTCACGCTTTGTCGTCATTTTGTCCCCCGCAAACTGTGTGACTTTCTATCTATTTATTCTCTGGGAAAACACGATCGTTCTAATCTTGGCCTACATCCCTTAGCAGAAAAAAAAAAAGCGTTGGCGCTGAAGGTGTTAAAAAGAAGAAAAACTACGCATGATTAACACGAATATAATATGCACAATTATCCATAAATCATTTCCGGTGGATTTTTTTAAATGGACGTGGAAATACATGAACAATTATTTGAATACTTTGATACAGATTTCAGCTTAGGTCTGATTCCACCCCCTCTCTCGCTCTCTCTCTCTCTCTCTCTTTACTTGTCTACCAGTCTAACCCTAGATCCCCATCTCTCTCTTTCTCTCATTTTCTCCGTCTTTATTTCCCTTTCTATCTCCATATTCATTTTTTTCTCACCCCACTCCTGTCTATCTCTTTTCTCTACATCTTTTTCTTCTCTCAACTCCATCCGCCGCATTTTTTCTCTCTTTGTTCCTTTTACTCCTCTCTCTCTCTCTCACTTTCTCTTTCTCTCTCTCTCTCTCTCTCTCTCTCTCTCTCTCACTCTCTTATACTATTCATATCTACCTACCTCTCTCATTCTATTCATATCTATCAATCTGTTTTTTTTCCATTTCTTTACCTCCTCTATCTCTGTCTCTGTCTCTGTTTCACATACACACACACACACACACACACACACTGCTTTATTTCCATAACCACAAATTTAATTTATTTTTATTTTTCTCACGGTTATATTCTTTTTAACTCATTCACAGAAACTTATCCGTCCATTCATCTCTCTCGCCTCTTTCCCTTTTTCAAGTCAGCTGGGACTGTACAATACACCGACTGCACCTCTGCAGAGGGGTAAAACCCCCACCAATGAGTGTCCTGATATGACACTAAACAATCTGATGCTGGGGCTTTGGGGAATGCAGAGTACCTCTTCATTGCCATTGCTCCCAGGTCCTCTCTGTCCCGGAATGGTAGCACCTGATAGGGCCCTACCTATAGGTTAAATAGAATTAACTGCATACATATGCTAAACTAAATTGTTTGAAATAGAACTGTTTGACTAAACTGAATAACTTGAAATAGAAATGTTTTTGACAATTCAACTGTACTTACATTTAAACTGTGTGCTCATGCTAAACTGAATTGTTTGAAATGGAACTGTTTTTGACATTGAAACAGTACTTACACTAAACTGAATTGTTATATAGAGAACTGTTTTGACATTTAACTGTGTGTAAACAAAATTAGCTGAATTAGAATTGTTTTAATAAACTGAATAGTTTGAAATAGAAATGTTTTTTGACAATTAATCTGTGTACTTATGCTAAACTGAATTGTTTGAAATAGAACTGACTATTTGCATAAAAATGGATTTGGCATTAAATAAACTACAAAGGTTGATATGCCATAAAATCCAACCAACCAACCTCTTTCACTCATCTCTCTATCATCTTCCCACTCTCGTTATCATACTCTTTTTTCTCTCTCCTTCTGCTCTTCATCCTCGATCTTGGTTTCTCTTTTATTCACTCATCAAACTCACTGCTTTTCCGTATTCACAGAACTATGTTAGATAGGAATACTCGAAAGCATTTAACAGTGTGCAAACAGTAAATAGCAATACTCGAAAACATTTAATAGTGTGCAAAAAGCAAATAGCAATACCTGAAACCATTTAATTGTGTGCAAACAAATGAATAAGCTCTGGCTCGTTTAAAATATTACTTACAAGCTATTCGGTTACAAAAATCACACACACACACACACACACACACACACACACACACACACTCATATATATATATATATATATATATATATATATATATATATATATATATATATAAGAGGATTTTTCATTAAATAACCCACAAAAGTTAATATGCCATAAAACAAAGTCAAACAAACAATCATATCAATCTACCAATTTCAGTCCATTTTTATCTATCCCCCTTTCTCAATCTTTTCAGATATATATATATATATATATATATATATATATATATATATATATATATATATACAGGCATGTCTGTCCATATATTTGTATATGTCTATTGACGTAACCAATTAACAAAAAGATACGAATAAACTGGGACAGATAGATAGATAGATAGATAGATAGATTCAGTTCAGCGTTGCGTTAAATTTCAGAATTTCTCTTTCTTTTTGGTAAACCACATCAAAGTGTTCGCGTAAAAAACATCTGCTCTTTTTTTAAACAGTCATTTTAAAAGGTGGTAACTTCATACACAACCAGCCAATTATTTTATCACTCATAAAATCTATACAAAGAGGGCATGAACTAATCTGCAATCTTCCTTTACAACCAGAACTTTCTTTTTTCTTTCTTTCTTTCGCATTCACATACTCACAAATTCTGGAATGAGCAAACAATGACAAATATAGACCTTCTTCTTTCACCAGCGCAGACGTGTACAAAAATGGTACGTGTTTATCAGAATGCATCGATAATGTCATGTTTGGTGGCTAAAGAAGATATGTATTTCTCACTGACACTAGTTCGAATCCAAATAAAAGAAATATGAACTCAAATGCTGATTTTTTAGTTAAGTAGGTTCTCCTTGTTTGGTTGTTTGGTTGGTTGGTTTTACGGCGTATCAACCCTTTTCGGGTCATTTAACGCTGAATCAAGCCATTTTGATGAAAGTTTGAGGCTCTCCTAGTATAGTTCCCATCTAGCTTTTACGTCAAGTGTTTCATTAAAGTCTTAGTCGTGCAACCATACAATAGTACTAACACGGCTATGTTGCGTGCTGTTTTTAACAAATCCTGAAAGCAGTACCCTACAAAACAGCAACTGTATGGACCCTTACTTCCCATCTCACAAGCCGTCCAATTAAGGCGAGCAAAACCCGCTTGGCATTGCTGGAGGAGTAAAGATGAACTCATAAGCAACGTTCTCTTATGGACTTCTACTCATGAACATACCAGTGTTGGTCAACTAGCAAAAACTAACATTCATTAGCATTGTGTGTACATTGAATGCCGTCTAAAGGAGCTAATAAGAGAGAGGACCGATAGGAACTGGTGTCGAGAGAGAGAGAGAGAGAGAGTCAAGAGAATCTCTGCTGTCAGCGCGCCTTGGTGATGATCATAAAATTATAATGATTCTCTCTTTTCTTAGTTTTCTTGTTTCAATTAAAAACGGTTCCGAGTTAGACAAATCTAATCATTGCAAATCTTCATATATCACAGTTAAATTTTATCGGGAGTTTACAGTTTTTCTAATAAAATCTATTAACTCTTGCGTTGATATATATATATATATATATATATATATATATATATATATATATATTTATATATTATAAGATACAACACAAAAATGTAAATATGAATGTACTCTGGGACAGAATGGACGTGGGAGGGATGGCAATGAAGGAGTAGTCCACATTCCCCAAAGCTCCAACCTTACCATTAGATTGTTTAGTGTCATATCCAAGACATTCGTTGGTGCTGGTCTTACCACTCTGCAGAAAAGCAGTCGGTGTATTTCACAGCCCCAGCTGACAGGGGAATATATACGTGAATTAGGGAATCCGCAATTGGTGACTCCACGAATGGTAAGGTCCCACTGTATAGAAGAAAGAAAGAAAGAAAGAAAGAAAGAAAGAAAGAAAGAAAGAAAGAAAGAAAGAAAAAGTGAGTTTAATCGTAGGTGTATAAAGGTATCATCATCAAGTCGGGCTGAAAGCACACTGTTCCCTTACCCCCCCCCCTCTGCCTCTCTCTCTCTCTCTCTCTCTCTCTCTCTCTCCCTCTCTCGTCATTCGTTCCTATGATTCATCACTCCTGGCAGGTCCTCTAATCTGCATCCAGTGTCCGTATTGAGTTAATGTTTGTAAGTCATTGCTGGTCATCCAAGTTGGTGTATTAGGTCTGTTGAAAATAAAGCCGGGGTTTAACAATCAACTTTAAAACAGTATGTTTCAGCTTCGTATAACATTTTTTAGTCGAAATAAAAACATTTTTTCCATTAAAAAATCTTTCAATTCAAAAAAATCTTAAATAAAAAAAAACATTATCATAGCACATTGCAGGCTTTTAGCATTAAAAAATGATCATTAATATTGGAGCTGCTTAATTGTACCTCACGTTACCAAAATATTGGTAAACTTTTTACTCACCCTTGTTTCTTTACAAATGCAGAAAATTAGCAAAAATAAGAATTGACATAATGGTGGAAGATAGATTGTATATCGGTTTACACAGATGACAGCGATTTTACAATGTAAAGTAATGTTATATGCACAAACTGGAGGTATTCAAATAAGTAAAGAATAACGTTCAATGTGACTTTTAGTATCGAAATAATTCAGTTAATGGACTAAGACTTTGTCATCATAGATAAGAAATTAGAGAATAACAATACAAAATACACCAAAATAGTAATTCGTCTCCTCAATAAAAAGAGAAAAGTATGGAATCACTCCTGGTGTACTTGCATCAGTTTCAAAGAAATTTGCAAAAAGTGTCGAACCATAGATGAGAGGTAATTTACTAAGCTTTTTTGCTTAGATGTAGCACAAGGCCGCATGAATTGGGCACCCAATGAGAATCGAACTCACTCGTGTAGGTTTGCTAGTCTACCTTGCTAACCATTACACCACCCGAGGTGCCCCGAACCATAGATGAGAGCAATAGTTAATTGTTATTTTACTAAGATGATAAAAAGAATGCTGCATTATTAAGAAGACTTGCTTCCACTTGATCTCTAGTAAAGGCAACCAAACGCTATTAAGATTACCAAAGGCACGCAGAAAAACACCTGCGACTCCATGACACACCTACATTTAGTAAATTTGTTAGGTTGACTCAATTATCCCAACTTTTCGTAAATTCTGGGTATTAATGATAAACTTTAAATAGTATATAAAAAGTTTAAAGCTTTAAAGCAGGATATGAAAGGCTTTAAAGCAGTATATAATACGATTGAGGCTTTAAAACAATATGTAAAATTTTAAAGCGGTACATAAAACTCAAAGCTTTAAAGTAGTATACAAAAAAGCTTAAATCAGTATATAAAGCTTTAAAGCAGTACATAAAAAACTTAAAGCTTTAAAATAGTATGTGAAAAAATTTAAAGCTGTATATAATGCTTTTAAACAATATATATAAAGCTTAAATCTTTAAACCAGTATATAAAAGCTGAAAGCTTTATAGTAGAATATAAAAAGCTTTAAAGCAGTATAAAAAGCCTTAAATTTGTATATAAAAAGCTGAAAGCTTTAAAGCAGTATATAAAAAGCTGAAAGCTTTAAAGCAGTATATAAAAAGCTTTGATGTGGTATATAAAAAAATCTGAAAGATTTAAAGCAGTATATAAAGCTTTAAAGAAGTATATAAAAAGCTTTAAAGCAGTTTATACAACTTTAAAGCAGTATATAAAGCTTTTAAGAAGTATATAAAAAGTTTTAAAGCAGTATATAAAAACTAAAATCTTGAAAGCAGTATATAAAGCTTTTAACAGTACATAAAACTTTGAAGACGTATATAAAAAGCTCAAATCTTTAAAGCAGTTTACAAAAAAGTTTTAAAGCAGTATTTAAAAACCTTAAAGCAATTTATAAAAATCTTAAAACTTTGTATAGGATTTATTAGTCAAAGAAAAAAAATTTTAATTTAACAATCTATGAACTGTTTCCACAAAAAAAAAAGTTTACTTGTTCCTGTGAGACATACTTCAGAATTCCTGGAACCGATTATTCCTTCAAAAGCGTCCTCAGTCTGCTGCGGCTTAGTTGCTGAAGACCTACTGCAGGACTTTTTGAATATGCTTTAAAAAGTAGTGGGTGGTTTTACGTGGGTTTCCTTTAATAACAGTATCCAGTTTATTGTTGCAAATCGCAGAATGAGTTCCACGAGCCTCCTCACCTCTCATCTCCTTTAGTAAATTTTTGGAACCAATGTTGAGTTGTACATTCATTGCAAGTCTCCTGGCCAAAAATACTTCGTTGATATTGCGTACATTTTCTTCTGCTTTACATTCCAATTTGAAGTCTTACAATCAGATCGCTCAAATTTACGTGTTTTTGTTGTTTTTTGTTTGATTGGGGTTTGGGGGGTGTTGGGTTTAGGGGGGGAATGTTTTGTTTGGGGGGGTACTTTAATTTGACAGCCTAAAATAAAGAATAAAAAATAACCTTGACAAACCCATTAGCATAAATCAGTCGAGCGAAATTTACACTTTAAAACGGTATATTACACTAACTGAATTTAATAACAGTTTATGGGAACTACACCTTCTAAATCTAAAAGTCAGTGACGAAGAGAAATTCATTATTAGATAATTTTAAAAAAAAAATCAACTAATCAAAAATCAGTTACAAATCTCGAATTTGGCGAACCAACATAAAACCAAAAATAAATCAACAGATGTCATTTTTAAATATTTACATGACTGATATATACGCGCATCTGTAGTCGGAAACAAGTCACATGACAACTAAATTGATTAAAGATATAATCACAATTTAACAGTACCTGCTTCGTTTAAGAACACTTTTGGAGCAGAGCACGAGGCATAAATTGAAGGGAAAGCGAGTCAAGTTCAGTGGCAACGGTGATGTCGATAGAGATGGAGCAAGGAAACACACTATCACATGTTAACTATATCTGTCTACCCACTTAGATTTCTGTCGACACTATTAGCAGTTAATAGAGTAAACAGTTAGCACCTGCTTGATTATTAATACTATGTCTAGTTCCTAGAAGCACAAACACATACATTTTATTGTCGAACAGACACTAATATGATCGTACTGTAGCAGAAAGAACTTCATATTTTTGTTTGGCGCGTAAATTAATTTGACCGTTATGGTCGTCACATATTTTCACCCAATGAGGATGACTTATCCTAATCAGCCCGGATCATTTTCCCGGACAACATAAAAATGGTGAAAGCTCGCCAAACTATCTCTTCCTCAGAACCAATTTATGGACCTCTTGAGTCTACTCTCTTAGACCAAGGGTTATCGGTAAAACATGAATTAGGTGCATGTAATCCGCCACACACAGGAACACCTTATGTCGCCTCTAACTTTTGCTATGTCAACAGCGACGCGCAATTTCGCTCAGACGTCCAGCTACCTCATTCCTGGGCAACATTTTTTTTAGACTTTCATGCCTCTCTCCTACAACAACCAGGACCACACATTTATGGGTGACTACACCATTCCTGTCCTTAACCAGAAAACACGACTTTTGCAACACCTCTGGCGAAGCATTATCCGCTCAGACATTCAATAATGCCTTGACGGTAGCGACGCACATTACGCTCAGGCATTTAGCTACTAAAATTCCTTCTCAACTCAATAACTATTTCCTTCCTTCCTTCCTTCCTTCCTTCCTTCCTACGAAACTTGTAGCATAAAGGTACTATTTACCAACCCCTCCGCTCGGGCAGGATATGACACAAGGTCAATTTTTAAGCGGAGTTTAACAGGTTTGAATTCAGAGTTTTCCTTCTCCTAGACTAGTTGCCTCAACAAGGCTGAAGAACCTAGTCCGTCCTACTATTTACCCATAGCTGGAGGGAGAATAAGGGGGTTCATACCTTTCCCAAGGGTATTTGCCCGAAAGTGAACATAATAGCGCGACTGGAGTACGAACTCGCGTACTACGATTCCGCAGTTCATCGCTTTAACCATTACACCACGAGGACACCCTCTTTGTAGCATAAAGGTACCCTTTATTCTGGCTGCCAATAAACCTTCGTAAAAACTTTTCGGTATCTCGTTCCATCTCCTTTATTTACAACAACATAGTGAGGAACTAACGTAACAACGTAATAATCTTCCTCACTTAAGGACTTATTATTGTACAATATTGTGTAAATAGTTAATAGATACATAGATAGATTTATGGATTTTACGGCATATCAATCATTAGAAGTTATTTAACTTGGAGGTGCCCGTAGTGTAATGGTTATCGTCGTAGGAAATGGACACGGTGACACAAGTTCAAATCCTGGACGAGACTGATTGCATTTCACATAGCACTAGTGCCCTTGGGAAAGGTATGAATCCAATTATTCTCCCTCCAGCTATCGGTAAATAGTAGGGCAGACTGGGTTCTTCAGCCTTGGTGAGGCAACTAGTCTAGGAGAAGGAAAACTCTGTATTCAAACCTGTTAAACTCCGCTTACAAAATGACCTTGTGTCATATCCTGCCCGGGCGGAGGGGTTGGGTAAATATGATTAGAAGTTATTTAACGCCAAATCCTGTTTATTCATTGCTGTATGGTGGTTCGTACCGCGTGACTTCCGGTATCGCGGAAGTATAAAAGACGCCGTGTCTCTTAAGCACAGAGAAGCAGAAGCAGAAAGAGAAGCAGAGAGATAGCTCTAAAAGGACGTCGGTTAGTGGTAAGGGCAACTTCCGACGTAACACCAACAGCGCAAGACTTATAATCTTAGTCAGACTGTACCACTTGAGTTAATAAATAATTAACTCTATTTTCACTGTGTATCTTTTCCTTAGCACGATACAACATGCATATATATTAATCCTATATGATTTGCAAACATTTTTTGTTAATAATCAATGCTATTCATTGTTTCATTCATTTGTACGCAATTAAATGGTTCCAAGTATGCTTTTTAATACTAATAATTCAATTTCGGCACTCAGTTAAAGAGTTCCAAATGTTGCAATTTAACGCTAATAATTCTATTCAACTTTACTCATTCGTTTGCACAATGGTTCCAAGTATTACTATTACAAAGTAAAACAAACTAATTAAAAAGTCATTTATTTACACAGTTAAATGGTCAAGCAGTTCTATTTGTAACAATTCCATTTAGCAAGAGTTTTTTGTTTACACACAGTTTAAATGTCAAACGGTTCTATTTGACCCATAGATAGGACCCAATCAGGTGCTACCACTCCGAGTCAGAATGGACCTGAGAGCAATGACAATGAAGAGCTCCTCTACACTTCCAATAGCTCCAGAACTGGAGACTCTCCATCAGATTTTTAATATTATATCCTGGACACTCGTTGGGGTGGAGTGGTTCTTACCCCTCTGCACAGATACAGTCAGTGTATTCTACAGACTCAGCTGACAGGTCTGTTCACAAGAATGCTACACACACACACACACACACACACACACACACACACACACACATATATATATATAGGTATTATTCTGTCCAGTTAAACCGGAGTTGGGAGTAATTCCATCAGGACAAAAAAAAAAAACATTCAACTTGAACATTTAAATTTTCCTGGTAAAGAGCTCAATGTAACTGACATTACAGAGCAATAATTTCTTCAAGAAAAAACAAAAACCGGTCACATTAGCTAGATGTAGACATAGGAATAACTTATCATAGATAATGCTTAAATAAAAAAAACATAGGATTAAATTGAGATTTAAGGTGAAATGAATAAGAATAAAATTAAAAAAAGATGAGAAGAAACCGAGTGATGTGTACATACTCTTCAATAGAAGGGTAACTAAATTAATAGGCACGAAAATAAAATTTGAAATTAAAAATTTGAATTTTGAATTTAATTTAATATAAGTATTACTGTATCTTTACGTAAGGTTATTAAAAAAGTTTGACTTCCCTAAATTGGTATTTAATCTGGAGTTTTAAGGTGAAATGTATTTAGATTTTAAAAAATAAAAAATAAAAAAATTAATTTACTATAATTCCAACCGGCAATAAAAAAAAACCCCGGAAGTGGGCTAAATGAGGAGAAAACTCTTCAACCCTGTTCTATCCCCTCCCACCCTTCTTTCCTGTGTCTATTCTGAATTATTTTTTTCATAAGATCTGAAGAAGTCCTGTTATTTTTGGTGTTTTTGATTTATATCAAAACCCATAACAGGATGGAAATAAATTTACAATCCTAATGTTTTTGTTTTTTCTTAAATATATATATATATATATATATATATATATATATATATATATATTCATAACCATAACCCAGCATTGGGATATCATAGTGAGATTTTTGTAAGAGCAATACATTTTAAATGCTCTTAAAGATTATAGCAGTTCCTAATTCAATTTGCATCTGAGAGATTATTTTAGGATATCCATTTGAATTCTTCATTTTTGTCTAAATAGAAGCAATCCTTATCAGCATGAACCGCTTATTACAATGGGAACCCAGACGGTTCATGGATCATCTTGTAATCATTTTCTAAAACTACATATTCGATCGAAAATTACAGTCTACAATATTGTTCCATCATGTTGTCTACCAACAAAGAGAAATTAACGATTTCATTCATGGTATAAAAACGACATAATTTATTATATCAGGCTGTTAGGGGAAAATACGCCATTTGAAATAACAGCTTGTAATTTTGGAATACAGTTGTCATCTTTCTTTACATCTTCCATTACTTGCTTTATTTTTTCTCAACGGAAAAATAATAAATTCACAACGCTAACTTCAAATAATTTTCTCTTACTGCCCAGACATCGTCAGCCTTGACTTGACAAACACGTGGGTCGGGGTTTGCGAACAAACTTAAATGTCCACGCTTAGTGACCCTAGATTTAAAAGTTATTTGCTTTTCTTACTAGCGAAGAATTATGAACACAGGAACATTATTTTTTAAAATCATTTTCGTAGGTGCACTTTAGATGGAACGGCTGTCGTCATTGGAAATGGATACTGCGAATCAGGTTCAAATTCAAGATGAGGCTGTTTGAATTTCACATTGTGTTAATGCCCTTGGAAAAGGTATGAATTCAACTATTCTCCTCCCAGCTATTGATATATAGTAGAGCAAGACTGGAATTGATATAGCAACCAGTCAAAGAGAAGGAAAACTCTGAATTTGAATGTTAAACTCCACTTAAAAATGGATCTTATATTGCATCCTGTTCGTGACGGATAGGTTGGGTTAATACATACTTTTTAAATCGCAAATAAAAATATCCGTATTAGAAAAAAAATTAACCTACCAAAATATCGGCTTCAGTTTTTTTGTTTAATGGCATATCAACCTTCGTGGTTTATTTAATGCCAAAGACATCCTTGTAGAAGGACAGTGGTGGTACTATTTAACACATCGGGTTAGGGAGTTCTTACCTTTTCCGGGTGTAATAGTCCGAAATTGAAAGTAATAGCGCAACTGGAGTTCGACCACCCTTACTATGCTGTGGCAGTCCAACACTTTAGCAACTACGCCAATTGGACTCACCTAACAAAGCAAAACAAAAAAACAAAAAAACAAAAAAAAGAAAAGTCGGTTATAAAAATTGGAATAGTCTTCAAGATCTGATGTTTTAAAATATTTATATGGTTGCTGCTGATTGCGTGAATGTGGAAAAGAACAAAGTTACGTGACAATCAAAAATGATTAAAGAACCAATCACAATCGAGCAGTTTTTTGTTTTTTTTGTTTTTTTTGTTTTTTGTTTTTTTTTTTTTGTTTTTGTTTTTTTCATTTCGGAGCCGGGCATTTGACATAAATAAGAATGCAAAGCGAATCAAAGTCAGTGAACACAGTGGGGGCGTTCAGGCTCGTTAGTAGCAAGTAAACAATGCTCTCTCTCTCTCTCTCTCTCTCTCACCTTATGCCGGCAAAGTAAGCAGTTAGCGCCTTATACTTTCTTCTTATTGAACTATTACTACTATATAGACCCACAGCTACACAAACGTCAGAAACATTTGAATGACATTTTAACACCCAAAGAACTTTCTGCTTCATTTGCATATTAACGAACTGAATTTACAATTCGAATGGATAAAAAATTGTTTCCTTATTTGTGACGTTCTTTTCAGAACTTATGTAAAAATATGTATGTTAAACAAATTCAAAATTCTCATTGATTCACGTTGCTTTTTAAGTGGAGTTTGAATTCAAAGTTTTCCTTCTCCAAGACTGGTTTCCTTACTCAGAGTGAAAATCCCAATTTGCCTTACTATTTATTCGTAGATTGAGGGAGAACAGATAATTTATGCATTTTTCCAAAGGCATGAGAGCAAAGTGAAACAAAAACAGTCTCGTTCAGGTTTTGAACTCGGTTTGCTGATTCTATTTTTCATTACTATAACCGTTACACTAAGTGCATGTCCTTGCTTAAGCGGAGTACAGTTGGTTTGATATCAGGGTTTTCATTCTTCTAGAGCAGTTACTCTGCCAAAGGTAAATAATCCAGTCTGCCCGTTAAATTTAATTGTAACTAAAAAGTAAGTAAAGTTGGCGATTGTAGTCGAGGGTGACCCGAAGGTTCCCTTTTCAATAGCTATTACACCGTGGTGTAGGGGAGGGCGCAACTCCTTTCCCTGGATTGCTCCACTTTACCCTTGATACGTACCTTATAATGCTGAGTGTTAAGCAAGGAGGTATCTAGTACCATTTTTTAAATTCTTTGGTATGATTCGACTTGGGATTGAACCCCGGTCTCCCGGACCATTGGCGAATCCGAATTCTAAGAAACAGAAAGGCGAATACTCTACACTTGCTTAACACTCATTCTTCTTGGCTTAGCGCCAGTTGTTAAGTCATACCATGTCGAAATTAATAAAAATAGAAATAAAATAAATAAGATAAAATGAATTCAAACAGCTAATGGTTCCCAGAAACTTCTGACAGGAAGTTGGAGCGGCACATGCCCAAAGAAAGAGCCTTCCCTGCGCTAAAGAGAAATTCTACCTCACTTAAGCGGTATCCCACAGACCGTAAGAACGTTTTTTCCCACTGCCGCAACAATTATTACTAATAACACCCACTGGACGTAACCACAGACTTTAGACTTATCACCCATCCTTGTTTTGGAGATGCAACTGTTTTTTAATAATCCACGAAGACATTTCCTCGCTACAGAATAGCCATATTAAAACCAGAAACAAAGTTTTGAGTT
>OY757928.1:31892141-32077141 GCA_963585895.1 Sepioteuthis lessoniana | reverse complement strand
TTGCCGACTTCCCACCACTGTTCATTATCTGCCGGTTCAGTGTCGGTAGCCACTGACCAGAAACTACCTTCTTTTCATCTTATCGATCGGTGACTCGGCACCCAATGGATTCATTGATAAATCTCAACACTGGGCCTTGCTTTGGTTTCTCTGTTTGATGGCATATCAACCCTCGTGGGTTATTTAATGTCAAAACCATCATTGTAAAAGAACGGTTGTAGTACTATTTCACCCATAGCTGGGGAAATAAGGAGATTCATACCTTCCTCAAGGATATTAGTCCAGAAGTGAACGTAATAGTTCGACTTGACTTCGTACTCACTTACAATGATATCGCAGTCCAGCACGTTAGCCACAAGCCACAAAGCCTGTGCTTTGAAAGTGCGATAAACAATACACATACAAAACTCCATTTTCACTTCTTTCGCTAACGAGTTATTACTCGTGAAAAAAATTAATTAAATTACGTTGAGATGTTGTTTTTAAGTGAATTAAATAATATTATAATATACCGAATATAATCGTGTAATTAACGATTTTTGAGGCCAATTTTTCAACTCAAAAACAAATGGTCGTTCATTACACGAGATATGTTTTTGAAACATCGAAGCTTACTTTGCTTCTTGGTTTATCCTTGCCGTAATTTCGACCCAAAGTCTCCCAGCATAGCCAAAACAAAGACTATGAGTTAAGATGATTAAGTTTTTACTTAACAATATTCACTGTTTATAACACCGGTGAATATAGTATATACAGATATTATAAATAGTATATTAATTCATATAAAATCTTCATTATCTTAACTAAAAGTCTTTGTTTAAATATTAGCTAAGTTACTTCAAAGTCTCGACTACATGTTTTATTTACGGTATTGCAATGATTTTGATTGCATCACAATAGTGTTGAAAGTATGAATAAGTGTTTGAATGTTTTCTTTTTATATCATTAGATGCTGAAGATATATTTTTGTAGGTTAGCATTGCCAAAAATTTGTATATGATAAAAACATCATTTTCTGGCTCAATATTACGGCTCGTTCGTTCAAAGTTGTTCACTACTCGATTATAAACGGAAGATTTTCTTTTAAAATCATTATCCCATTCATTATCTAAATTTTTTTCAAGCTAACGAAAAAATTAGTTTTAATATTTCCTTCTTTCTCTTTCATCTACCCCGTATCCTCTCTCTCTCTCTCTCTCTCTCTCTCTCTCTCTCTCTCTCTCTCTCTCTCTCTCTCTCTCTGCTAAGCTTTATATAAAACTTCATACATCTAAATCTATCTCTTCTTTTCTTTTTTTTTTTGAATTTCTATTCCAACCCTCTTCCATATGTAACTTTATTGTATCTTTTGAACATTTTTACTTGTTTTACCTCATTTAATATTAAACCATTCACTCACCCACTCACTTACTCAGTGATTCTTTCTTTCTTTCTTTCTTTCTTTCTTTCTTTCTTTCTTTCTTTCTTTCTTTTTCAAACGGGAAGTGTTTTTGTATTTGTTTTGTTTTGTTAGTTGTCTTTTTGTTTGTTGCCTAGTTTTTTGTTTTAAGTTGTTTCATGTTTTGTTTGATTTTTTAATGTTTTTATGCTGTTTTGTTTGTTGTCTTTTTTTTGTTTTGTTTTGTTTTGTTTTGTTCTATGTTGTTTTGTTTTGTTTTATTTACTTTAAGTTGGCGTCGGCCTCAAAAGTATCAATTGACATAGTGTAAATGGTATTAGTCGGCATGGCACCGGCTGTGTCACGTGGCAATTTTAGTGTGGGTGGGGTTCTAATTATTAAACACGTTTAGAGACCCAGCCAAAAACAGCTCGAAACCTTTAGTCTTTTGAATGATTGCAACATTGATTCGACTTTTGAATTACGTTCCTTGTTCGTAAACAAGAAAAAACCCTTTTTTGAGAAGTTCTTTATGCTTCATAGTCTGTTTTTTTTTTTTATCAAACATGCACTAACGAAAAACTGCTGTCCAAATATGAATGGCTTTTCCCCCAAAATCTCTCTCTCTCTCTCTCACACACACACACACACACACACACATAGTCAAATATACGCGCACTCTCCCTCCCTCTTTCTCTCTCAATCTTGTTCTTTTTCATTTGATCTTTCACTCTCTCACTTAATCTATGTCTTTGTAATTTAGATGAATGGAAAGAAAGAAAGAAAGAAAGAAAGAATATTATAAATAACTGGACTGAAGAAGGAAAGAGATGATAGTCTGAAGGCGCTAAATCTGATGAGTGTGGAGGATGCGGTAAAGTTGTCCGCTCGAATAAAGCGATTGTTTCTCTGGTCCTAATGCTTGTGTGTGGTCGAGCATTGTCATGCGAAAGGAGGACATTATCGATTAGCAAGACTTAGCGACTTCAGATTATCATCACTGTGATCCCCTGAAAGAGGGTTTAAAGGCAAACATTATACCAGTGCCGAGGAAGTAAAAACTGCAATAGTGAAATGGCTCAAAGAACAGTCAACTGAATTTTACGAGGCAAGGATACATGCTCTCATTCAAAGGTGAAACATTGCAATTGAAAGAAATGGTAACTATGTTGAGAAGAACGGATGTGATCCACAGAGGATGAGCTTTATTTTGATGAATGATATATGTTCCTGTGTCGGTTATTATTTCTGTATTGACTCACACTCGAATGTAATCATAAGCCAACAAAAACACCACACCATCGCAAGATTTACGGTCGAGTAATAAGATGAAGATTCTTTAACTTTGAGAATAAAATGATCTCCAATCCGATATTTTAACTGTATGATAATTTCTTGGGGGTCTCCATTTTAAGTTACTCTATCGCCATAAAGAAGATAACATTGAGGTACTATTTAGAATCGCTTACTTCTTCCTAAATAGAATCACCCAGTCAGTTGTGGCTTTGGAACACGCCAACTGCATCTCCCTGCAGAGGGGTGAGACCCCCACCACCAACAACAACGATAACAGGTGTCCTGGATATGACACTAAACCATCTGATGATGAGGCTCCATTCCTGGAACTTTGGAGAATGAGTAATCCTTCATTACCGTTACTCTCAGATTCACTATGACCTGAAGTAGCATTCTTTGTCAGGGTCTTATGTATGGGCGAAATAGAAATATTTAATCATTTACTATGAAATCATTCAACAGTGGGCAAGCAAATGACTGATGTTAAATTGAATTACTAGTGTTAAACAGCAACACTTGAAACCAATTAACTGTGTGCAAACAAATGAGCTCTGTTTGTTCAAAAATAATGTTGCCTACAAACTATTCGTTTTCAAATCATATATATATATATATATATATATATAATTCGGCATTAAATAACTTACAAGGGTTGATATGCCATAAAATACAACCAACCAACCTAAATAGAAGCATTGATATCATTATTGATCCCCATTAGGTTCACGAGTCGTCTAGTAGAATATAAATTTTAAAAAAACGCGTTCCATATGCACCTTGAAACATTTGCATGCATTTGATAATAAAATTGCTGGCATAATTATACCGGCGCAATTCAAAAAGTATATGCTTGGACAAGATTTAACGTAGGGCAAAAACAATGGCTTCCTTATGCTAAATAAACTCAAATGCAGGTTTGTTTCCCCCACTATACATACACACGCGTCGAACCCGACGCTGTACCATCTAGGTATAAATACATAACTGTATGTGTGCATGCGCGTTCTTATACATATGGATACGTATGGGCTTACGTATGTGTACATAAACATACACACGCGTTCATACAAACAGAAGCGCGCGTAATACAACTTTTTACACCACACCCACAGGAAAATTTAACGATTGACGACGAACAAAGGTTTTTTTGTGCTTCACCCTAATAAAGGGTTTTAAATAACATTGCTTTTACTTTCTGTCGACCAATTTGTACCTTATGTTGTCCATTCATATATCTATCAGTCATGCCATCAGCCGCGCCTCCATCTTTATTTCTCTTCTATCGTTCTCTATTCCCTTTCTCTTAATATCAGTCTATTTTACCCTCTTCTTCATCCTATTTTCTCTATGTCTCTTCATATCTATCTTTTCCTCCTTTCCTCTGAATCGGTTCATTTTTCTCTTCTCCCTCTTTCTCCCTCAATATCGGTCTATTTTATTTCTTTTTCTCCTACTCCTCCTACATCTCCAGATCCTCTTCCTACTTTCTCTGTTCTTTTTTTTTTTTCATAGCTGCCTCTCTTTCTGTACCTTCTTTCTCTTTGCATCTATTTTTCTCTTCTCTCTCTCTCTCTCTCTCCCTCTCTCTCTCTCTCTCTCTCTCTCTCTCTCTCTCTCTCTCTCCCATTTTCTCTGTTTCGTGTTTATCTTTTCCTTTTCTACTCTTTATATCTATTTTTCTTCCCCTCCTTTATGTCTTTCTTTCAATTTTCATTTTCTCTTTTCCACTAACATATATATATATATATATATATATATATAGAGAGAGAGAGAGAGAGAGAAAGAGAGATTTTTTTTCGTAATATTACCAGTATAATTTTTTAGTATTTCGATAAGATTCACTTGTAAGTAAAAAATTAAAATTAAAATAGATAAATAAATAAGATAAAATCAAAATGTTTTTTTACGAAGTTCAACTTCTTACATTCAGTTGGTTGGTTGGTTGGTTGGTTGGTTGGTTGGTTGGTTGGTTTTGCTGGGGGTGGGAGGGGTTACAATCATCATGTGTATTTATTAGTCACTAAAATTAACTGAAATATTCTTTTTAATTTAATTGAGCTCATTATTTTCTCTTTCATTACATTTATATTTATATTTATCTTATATATTCATTCATTAATTTATTTAGTGTACTAAATTCAGTTGAATTCAGTTATTATTTGTTTAGTTTAAGATTTCAAAAAGTTATATTGACAAGAATGTTACTTTTTAAAATTACTTTAAACTTATGAGAAAGTGTTTTAATGTAATGTATGAAAGTCTTTATAGAGTTTAAATAGGAGGTTGCGTAGGTGTGTGCGTCTGTTCACACATAAAACAATAATTATAAAATAAAGAAACAAAAAACTTTGTTTTTATTGTTTTCTTTATAAAGTTAAAGGGAAACATTAAGTGCTTAATGACTCTTTTTTTTTTAATATTGTCTTTTTCTGCATAAGCGTAGTGCCAAAAGTTTATTGTTTGCTTTGGTTTCTTCGTTCAATGGCATATCAGCTTTCATGGATTATTTGATCCTTTTAGAAGAACAGCAGTGATACTATTTAACCCTTTGCTGGAGGTAAGTTTATAATAATAATAATAATAATAATAATAAGTAAAGTAAAGTTGGCGACCATAGTCGAGGGTAACCCGAAGGTTCCCTTTTCGATAGCTACTACACCAAGGTGTAGGGGAGGGCGCTACTCCTTCCCTGGATTGCTCTACTTTACCCTTGATCCGTACCTTATAATGCTGAGTGTTAAGCAAGGAGGCATCAAGTACCATTTTTTGAGTCTTTGGTATGACTCGACCTGGGATTGAACCCAGGTCTCCCGGGCCATTGGCGAACACTCTAACCGCTAGGCCAATGTCCGGTACATAATAATAATAATAATAATAATAATGCTGATGCATCAAAACAACGACTTGAAGACTACATACAAACGTGTGGAGGAAGGCTGATTACAGCCACCAGAAACAATACTGACGACAAGAGGACCAACTGAACGACAATAACCAGAAAACAAAAATGGGAAGAAAAACAACTCTAAAGACGTTTCAAGTGACTAATAAGCAACATCACACATGAGAAAAATGGACGTGGCTTGGAAAGGGAAACCTTAAGAGAAAAACTGAATCTCTCCTAATAGCAGCACAAAATAACGCTATCAGGACCAATCATATCAAAGCAATAATAAATAAGACGCAACAAAATAGTAAATGTAGGTTATGTGGTGATTGAGACGAAACCATCAACCACATAATAAGCGCGTGCAGCAAATTAGACCAGAAAGAGTATAAGACTAGACACGATTGGGTAGGCAAAGTGATCCACTGGGAATTGTGCAAGAAATTGAAACTTAACCATACGAACAAATGGTATATGCACAACCCAACATCAGTCCTAGATAATGACACACACAAACTCCTCTGGGATTTTGACATACAAACGGATCACCTAATCTCGGCCAGACGAACAAATAATCAACAAAAAAAGAGAATTTGCGAAATTGTGGACTTTGCTGTCCCGACTGACCACAGAGTAAAATTAAATAAAAGTGAAAGGAAGAATAAATACCTCGACTTCACTAGGGAACTGAAAAAACAGTGACGTTTATACCAATTGTAATTAGTGTTCTTGGTACATTCACCAAAGGATTAATAAATGGACTGGATGGCTCGGAAATAAAAGGACAGGTGCAGACCTCCAAACTTCTGCATTACTGAGATCGGCCAGCATACTGAGACGAGTCCTGGAGATTTCAGGAGACTTGTTGTCTCTCAAACTACTGTGAAAGACCATTAGCTAACGCTGGTGTGAAAAACTCTCAAGGAGTAAATGGTTTTAATAACAATACTCATATTGGCCGAGCTTAAATCAGCCTTGCGATTATTTTGGAATGGCCAATAGCAAAAGTGATACTCACTTCAGGGTCCCAAAATGAGAGTTCCCGAAAAACACGTCCAAGCACAATGCATTGAGAAGTAAAAAGATTATTATTTTTTCCTTTGCCGTTTTAGCGATAGAATATATTTTTACGTGTTGTTACGTTGTTATTTCCTCGCTCAATCTTGTTGGAAAATAAAGGAGAGAGAAGAACGAAGATGCCGTCAGGTTTTTCTATGAAGGTTTTAATAGCAGCGTGGAACAAAGGGTTTACGATTATGCTGCAAGTCTCGTAGGAAGGAAGGAAGGAAGGAAGGAAGGAAATGAAGTTGTTATAGAGTTGAGAAGGCATTTTAGCAGCTAAATGCCTGAGCGAAATGTGCATCGTTACGTTAAGGCATTGTTGAATGTGTGAGTGAGATATGGTCACCATAGGTGTAGCAAAAGTCGTGTTTGCTGGTTAAGTGTAGGAATGATGTAGTCGCCCATGAATGCGTGGTCCTGGTCGTTTGGGGAGAGAAGTGTGAATGTCTCCAGAAAATGTTGCCCAGGGATTAAGTTGCTGGATATCGGAGCGGTATTTTTGCGACGCAGTCGACATAGCCAATTTTGGAGGTGACGTAAAGTTGTTTCTGTGTGAGGCGGATCGAATTCATATTCAACTGGGAACCCTTGGTCTAAGAGAATAGACGCAAGGGGTCCATACATTAGATGGCTTTCCTCGTGGTGGTGATGCTGCTGCCATTGAAGAGCGGACAGTAAGACATCTGTCCTTTTTCGAAAGCTTCTGAGCAAGAGAAAGTGTTTGGCGGCTTTTCCCCAATTTGGTGCTGCTCGAAAGATGGTCCAGGCTGAATAGGATAAGTCATCCTGTTTGGGTGAAAATATGCGTCGACTCTAACGGTCAAATTAATTAACGCGCCAAACGAAAATACGAAATTTTTTTCTGCTACACAGTATTAGGTCATAAAAAACCCTTACCAGCTCTTATTTTTATCATCAGGGGGAAAATGTATTCATTTTGTTTTCTTTTAATTCGTTATAATTCTTTTCTTTATTTGTTTAATTTTATCTTATTTCCCCACATCTTAATGTAATAAAGTGATATAAAAAACGCAAAAGATTAATTTCGATGCTGGAATTGATATCAATTTATTTAAATACTGACTTAGTGTAAAGATTTTTTTAATGGGAGGGCAGACGACATTTTTACGAAATTTTAACCGTAAAATAAATCTAATAGATAATATATTTATTTTCTAACGAAATCTCATTAAATTCAGTTATATTCATTTGTTTAGTTTAGGCGTAATTTTTTAAAAATATTGTTTTTACCCTCTGCAGGATTCAAACTAAAAGTCACTGTATTGTATAAGGCAAGGTATAATTGTTAAAAAGCTAATGATAGCTAGTGGGCTTAATTCTCGTTGGATACACCATACTTCTTACCCTGTTCCAAATTAAGCTCATTAAATGACTTCATGTATGTATTTAAACTTTTGCGTACGTATATGCTGCCCAAAATTTCAGGGAATATGAACGGAAGGAAAGACGAGATAACTTGACACAAACACACAAATACGAGGATCATTAAATAAGTTTCCCGACTTTTTTCGTATGGGTACTTTTATTGATAATACACACATGAAACTCTAGTCCCCTTCGAAGTAATCTCCTCCAGCGGCAATGCACTTGTTGTACCGTTCCAACAACTTCTGGAAGGCCCCATGGAAGTCCTCTTGTGTGACCGTGTCAATGACCGTTGTCACAGCCTCTTTCATCTCCTCAATTGTCTCATAACGACAGCCTGTGGGCTTAGGGAATAAGCAAAAGTCACAGGGAGCAAGATCTAGACTATAGGGAGGCTGAGGTACTGTCTTGATACCCATCTTGGTCAAATAGTCAGTGACAAGGATGGAGTTGTAGACTGTTCCATTGTCCTGGTGGAAATGCCACTGACCCTATTTGAAGAGTGCTGGCCTCTTCCGACGGAATCTCTTCCTGAACTCCCTTAAAACCTCAACATAGTAACCCTAACCCTAACCCTTTGGCGAATCAACTCTGGTGTATTGACTTCCTTACTCCTCCCGCACCTCTCACCATCTCTCACAGACTCCCTGCCTTCCTTGAATCTCTTATACCACTCAAAAACTGATGCTCGATTCATGCAAGATGGCCCAAAAGTATTCTGAAGCATTCCATACGTTTCTGTGGCATTTTTTTCCAAGTTTAAAACAATTTTATTGCATATCGTTCTTCTGAAGTGTCCTCACGCCCAGATTGCATTTTTGAAATTCGCCAGCTGTGACAATCAGATGTATTCCAATTCTTGCTGTAGCTGTTGATTTGATGCTGAAATCATAAAAATTGGTCAGTCATCTGATAAGATGTATAGCAATAACATAGTGAATTTTCAAGAGTCTACGACAATTTTAAATGCCTGTACAAAAAAAGTCTGGAAACCTATTGAATACACCACGTATATATATGTGTGTGTGTTCCAATAAATAAATAAGCGCATATTGTTCTATGAACAGGCAGTATGTAAAAAGGGCACAAAAACAGAAAATGTTTTACTTTAGATGGTTATCCGGAAAAAATGATGATAGCCATGCTAGCTGTACTGTACAATTTGTGCAAGCAGAAGACAACATCTTAACTGTTCAAAGAAAAGAGACAAAAGAGAATGAGTTAAAATGTGACTGTCCATGAGCCCCCTCTAACGAACACGCCCATTCTTTAAGAGAGACAATTATTTATTGTCTTCCTACAATATGAAATCACTCAAAGTTGAAAATTGTTGTTGAGACATTTTCTATTCTTTTCTGATTCATACACTTGGGAAAGGCATGAATCAATCTCTTTTATCCTATAATAGAAACGTTTTATCACAGGGAGGTGATTTTTAAAAAATGAGAAATTTTGACTTGGGATATACTTAAAACATTATACAGTCGGAAGAATGACTTTGTCGCCTTACGAAATAAGCGCGAGATATTATCAGGATTCTTTAGTTGTCGGTGAGGAGATAATTTCACATCTATCTCCAGGGAGGGTAGCTTGTTTCTTAAGTTGGGATGTGATCATCAGTGTGGAAGGAAAGCCAGAAACGTAACAAATCTCTTTTTTACAAGTTAGAAAAGTTTTTATTTATTGTGTTTTCTTATCTCTCGAGTCTGCGGAGATAGCATGGTTTTAGTCGGAGACCTTGTTTTTCAACTGATTTATCATATCTTTCTTTCTTTCTTTCTCTCTCTCTCTCTCTCTCTCTCTCTCTCTCTCTCTCTCTTAGTCTTCACATATGAGGATGGGTCGAAAAGTTCATATGATGCCGTCATACCTACAGTTGATGACTTTTTTATCAATGGGATCCAAGCATTGCAACACCGATGAAAGAAGCATATGGACTGCAAGGGAGACTATGTTGATAAATAAACCTCATTTTGTTTCTTTCCACGAGAGTATCTTGGTTAGTCAACAAACTTTCAACCGACCCTCGTATATACAATGGTCTTTGTTCTGTCTCTTGTCATTAGAGACGTTTGTATTTACCCAACCCTTCTGCCACATCGGAGACGTATCAGATATTAAGCTGATTAAAAGATAAGATACTATAACTAAAAGAATAATACTATAACTAAAAACACCAAAAAGCCACATTTTCAATCAGACGACAGAAATGGGACTGTTGTGCATTGTTAAACCTGACTAAAATTATGTTGTCCATTTACTTAAATCATATCTTTGTGAGTACATTATTTTGTAAATATAAACTTGCACGTACTTGTTTGGTTTGGTTTTGTTTGGTTTCTTTGTTTAATGACATATTAACTTTTGTGGGTTATTTAATGCCAAAGTTATCCTTTTAGAAGAAGTGGAGATTATACCTTTCCCAAGGTTATCAGTCGAAAAGAACAGAATAACGAGATTGGAGTTCGAACTTGCTTATTACGATGTCACAGTTTACTAAGTTAGCCACTACGCTTAGGAAAATCCCTTCTGGAATATTTTGGTGGTGGAAATAGTTAAAACTATACAAAGTGTACACAGTTACTGGAAATGCAATTGAGAATATGTTAGTTTTATAAATTTCCAGGTTTACCAATTATATAAGTGAGAGTCTCCGGGGCGTAATGGCTAAAGAGCGGGACTGCGGTCTTGAAGAAAGCAAGTTCGAACTCTGGTCGTGCTATTACGTTCACTTTCGGACTAATACTCTTGGGAAAGGCATGAATCACCCTTATCCCCCAGATATGGCTTAAATGATATTACTGTTGTTCTTCTACAAAAATGGTATTGCCATTAAATAACCCACAAAGGTTCATATACCAATAAACAAAGAAAGCAAATTAATCGTATAGTTGATTGTGAGTATCAGAGAGAATGCAATCTCCCTCCAGAGTAATCATTTACTAAGCTTAGCTTATTTTGTCATAAGGCTAGAGGTATGAGGTGCACAGGAAGACTCGAGCTCACAAATTCACTAAAAATGGCCTGAGAGTGTAGCTTGGTAGCCATTATACTATACAACGAGCATGAACTCTCGCTAGAGTTGTCATTGACTAAACTTAGCTTATTTTGTCACAAGACTTTAAGTCAATGAGAATGAAACTCACACTGGCTAGCAAGTCTAGCTAGCTATCTGACCTTTTTACTAAACTTACCTTAATTTAAATGAAGGCAAGAAGTTTAGGGCACTCAGTGAGAATCGATCTCACTTACAATAACCTGCAAGTCTAGCTTACAAAACTTTACCCTAAAAGCAGAACCTAATCTCTCTCTCTGTCTCTCTCTCTCTATCTATCTATCTAGTAGAAATAAATGATGAGGATTGTGTATTCCCTTGTGTGATTCTGCGAAGAAATGATGAACTCAAAGTATGCAGGTAGCTTTTTTACAGCTTTTTTTTTGTTTATTTATTAGTTTTTTTGTGGGGTTTTGTGCGCGCGCGTGTGCGTGTTCGTGTGTGTGTGTGTGTGTTTTAAGGAGTGACTTTGTGTTTGGAGCAAGTAGTAAGCTTTGCGGGGGTGAGTAAAACTTGTTCTTATATTAATTTCCCTACGTGATGCTTGCAGTATTAGGGGCTTTTTTTTGTTTGCTTTATTTATTCATTTTTTTTTTTTTGAGTGAATGAGTACTTAAGTCTGGAATTGTCGTCAGCGTAGATAGGAAAGATAGTTGAGTGAAAGACAACATCAAAAATTAACACAGCAAATATATAAAAGAATATTCAACAAGTAAAAAAATTAATATATATGTGACAAATAATATACATTTCTGAAAACAAAATAAGTATATATGAACAAATATTCCTAAAAGTTAACTAGAAAAATAAATTAGCTAAATGTTTCGTAGTTTCACTCGGTGAATAATGTGAAAGAGAGAAAGTTAAAAGCTTCTCAAGTAATGTTAACATGGATACTTATAGCTGAGTGGTTCTGCTTCGTCCGAAGAAAGAAGACGGACAACGTGGTTTCACTCGCCGAAAGATAAAAGGTGAGTATCGATCTTTTTAAGTGACTTTACATAAAGTCAATGCACGAATACAGTGGGCGTATTCTAAGACTGGTTTGTATGTTTGTCTGAGAGTTCGAACTTCACCAAATGCTCCACAAATACGACCTTGTAGCAACATTTGGTAAGTCTGAAAAGTACTTGTAATTATTTGTAGTGCGAAGCCAACTTTAGTGCTAAACAATATTCAGAGAGATCATAGAAGGAGACAGAAACGAACCCACAATCTATCTTTCACAAGACTGCAGTAAGTACTAAAGCGAACGGTTATTTAAAAATATGACATAATCTGGGTTAAAGACCTGAATATTTACCGATTTTACCGTCATCTACCAAAAAGGTCACTATAGAAGGAAGGCAGCCAATAGGACGAATTGTTCCCAGTTGGGTCCTACGCCTAGTGGGGCCCCGTGCTAGAGTGTAATTTTCTCTCAGCTGGTCAAGTACACACAACAACACATTGCAATATATATCCACTCTATTGGCTAGTGTTGTAGAATACTCTAACGATACCTCTGCAGAAGTATAAAACCCCTCCTCCCAACGAGGCTACCAGTTGGCCGTGGGTGGCAACCCCTAATCCTCGGGGATGCGATCCTTGTGTCTAAGTATTCTTTGACTCGGCAACCAAAATGGTCGTGACCGACAACATTCCACTTAGGCACTGACTGGGATAAATGAGCGGTAAGAAAAGCCCATTCCAATCAATTGGCTGGTCAGGTCAAGCCCTAGTGCGTATATGATTGTCCAAAACATACTATTCAAATTGCTCCGGTGGCAAACAAAAACCTAATCCTATTTTATCTTCAAGGTGCTAGAAGGTGGTGGCTGAGGGTTAGTTGCACTGAGGTAGCAATACTTAAAACTATCTGTGTTCGGACAAATGACTAATATTAAATATAATTATTTGTGTTAAATAGCAATACTTGAAACCGTGTCTTGTGTATGACACTAAACTGTGTCTGATAGTGAATGCTTCTATTTCTAATAAATATTCATGCTGTAATTGACATCCATCGCCAAAACCTGGGTCACGTGATCCAGACCCTGGTGAAAGAGAAGTTCCAGTTCGGATTCTGTCAACTGGGATGGGCATCTCAAGAACAGCTCCTGTCTAAGATTAATGTCTCTGTCTCCTAAACTCATTTAGTCTTTTAAAAAATACCATATTCGTTAATTATTGGTCATACTCACCGAGTACTTGTTTTTTGTTTTGGATTTTTTGTTGGTTTTTGTTTTGGATTTTTTGTTGGGTTTTGTTTTTTGTTGTTTTTTTTTAGTCATGCCTTTACAATATAAGCGGGTTTTATCTTCTTTTGTACTTATTCTCTATATTTGTGAATAATATTTGTTAAAAATTAGAAAAACCTTATATACTCGTTCTTTCTCATGATTTCTGTTTGTCCCTTCTGTCATTCTGACCTAGACTGGTCCAATCAATTTTAGGGTCATATGTATGGGTCAAATCAATATGTTTGAAAAGTATTAATAATGGGTGGGAATACGTGAAACCATATAAATGTGTGCAAATTATTTGTATCAAATAGGAATTGATACCATGTAAAAATATTTGTATTAGCTAGGAATACTTGATACCATATAACAGTGTGCAAATTATTTGTATGAAGAATACTTACTTGAAGCTATAATTGCTTAATAGGATTATTATTATTATTATGAGTCACTTGAAATTATACAATAATGAATTGAAGTCGCACTTAGTGTAACAAACCTCATCGTAGGAAATGGAATCAGCGACTAGAGTTCAAATCCTAGACGAAACTGTTTCACTTCACGTTAATACCCTTGTGAAAGGCATAAATCCATCTCTTCTCTCTTAACCTATGAGTAAATTGTGGGTAAGACAATCAATCTAGAAAAAGGAAAACTCTGAATTAAAGCCAGCTGTACTCCACTTTAAATACTGACCTTGTATAACATCCTGCTAGTGGTGGAGGAGTTGGGTAAATACATATGATTGCTTGATAGATAGGAATATCTGGAATCATATAAATGTGTGTGAACAAATTATAATTATTAAATAGGAATAATTACTATAAGCCTCGTAATTGTGTGCAAATTATTTGTATTAGATTAATTCGGTTTGGTTTGGTTTTATTTTGTGTTTAATGGCATATCAACCTTCGTGGGTTATTTAATGTATGTCAAAGCCATTCCTGTAAAACAACAGTGTTGGTACTATTTAACCTTTAACTGAAGGGAGAAGGGAGTTCCTATCTTTCGAAAGTAAATGTAATAGCGCGACTGGAGTTCGAACTCGTTAACTACGATATCGCAGTCCAGCACGTTAGCCACTACACCTCTAGATCTTCTGCCCTCCGCTGTTTATTTATCTATTCTGGTTCATATCAACTGGGGCCATAACAAATGATGATGTATATAATATAAGCTGAGATTTTTCTTTTCTTTTTTTTTTTTTCTCTCTTTTTTTTTTTTTTTTCATTGAAAACGATCAAGCATGGACAATAATAGTCAACATTGCGGTGATGAGCGGCTCCCAAAACAAATTCCGCTAAGGGCACCATAAAGGCTTGAGTTAGCCCTGTTTACAAGCTTACAAATAAATTGACTGAACCAAAACCTTACGAATGAAAAACCTTTACATACTTCGCCATCAATCATACTTACAACAAAGTAACGAGTTTAAAACGCTTCTTTATCTGATATACAGCGGTATTTAAACTCTCATCTCTTGCATGCGTGCGTGCGTGCGTGTTTAGGGGAAGTAACTCGAGAACTCTGATAAGCAAATTTTATCCAGAACAAAATTATGTATTCATTTGTCGAATCTGATTTCTTTCTTTCTTTCTTTCTTTCTACCCGGCTTATCAGAAATGTTTTTGTTGTTTTTAAGATGAAGAAACCAAGACGAATACTTCACACTATTTATCGATGCTGCAACCATTTTTAAAAATAAACTTAGACGATTTTTTTGTTTTTACTTTCTGTTTTCTTTTTGTCTTGGTCTTACTTCCGCCCCCTTTTTTAACATATTCATATATGTATATAGAAAGAAAATAGAAAATGGTGAAAAATGTTGTTTGAACAGCGATAGATGTTTATTCATTTTAATAAACATCCGTCGCTGTTCTAACAACATTTTTCACCATCTGAAAGCCCTGATGAAGGTTATTAAAACCTAAACATTTAACGTTGACTTTCCATCAAAATAAATTCATCAAATTTGGAATACTTTGTTTTTCTATTTTCTTCATACTGTCGGATTTATTTCCAATATTTACTTCCATATATATATATATATATATATAATCGCAGTCAGAATTTATATAATTTGTGGCAGGTTTCCTTTTTATTAAAATATATATTAAGGGACAATAAATTTTATCCTTCCTCTTTTCTTTCTTTTCACGTCCACCTGTACCATATACTGTTCATATCATATACATAGAACATAGGATCTCGAAACACGAAAAATACTTACGACTTCTTAATTCAGGTACGAAACGTTTTATTACCTTTGAGTTTAAAGGTTCTCCGACATGAGGAGAGAGATACACATTCTTTCTATTCTTGCTTTTTCATCTACCCCCCATCTTATGCGACACCTGCCCAAGGCCTCTGCGAGCAAGCGAAAGTCAACCCTTCTCGTTCGGTATCCAGTTCTCAACTCAACTAACTTTCTTCAAAATTCCCAAAATCCTCCACGCGCTTCCGGTGCGTGACGTCATTCGCACTTGCTAGCCCCGTTTCCTATCTCGGGCTATTGTGACATCTCTGAGTGACACGTTCGCTCCGCCCGCGCGCACGCGCGTGAACGCCTACGTTAATGTTGCACCTAAGTAAACCATGCACTGAGCCGAAAGATTCTCAGCCTAACTAAACCCAAAGGCATAAAACGAAATCCCTCGGCCATTATATTACACACCTTCCTGTAATTCCTCTTGTGGAGTAGGATATAGTGGGCTTTGGTAACGACAATTTGAAGATTTGTCCTCGTGTATTTCTCGGATTAGCCAAAAACTACCGAGGCATAACACTTACATCCATAGCTGCTAAAATCTACAATGCCCTACTACGAAACCGAATAGAACCCAAAATCGACAACATACTTAGAAAAAACCAAAATGGCTTCCGAAGAAATAGATCCACGACCTCACAAATATTAACCATCCGCAGAATCCTTGAAGGTGTACGGGCAAAGAACCTACAAGCAACATTAATATTTGTCGACTTTACCAAGGCTTTCGACTCCATTCACAGAGGAAAGATGGAACAAATCCAACTAGCGTACGGCATACCTAAAGAAACCGTAGCGGCAATAACGATTCTCTATAGAAACACTAAAGTAAAAGTAAGATCACCGGATGGAGACACAGAATACTTTGACATTGTAGCAGGAGTACTACAAGGGGACACGCTGGCCCCGCGCCTCTTTATCATTTGTCTAGACTACGTACTTAGAACATCGATTGACAAAATCAAAGAGAATGGCTTCGAACTGACGAAGAAAAGAAGCAGAAGATACCCCACAACAACAATTACCGATGCCGACTACGCCGATGACATAGCGATACTGGCAAATACACCTGACCAAGCCGAAACACTTCTGCATAGTTTGGAACGAGCAGCAGCAAGCATAGGCCTCTATGTTAATGCACACAAAACGGAATATATGTGCTATAACCAAACGGGGGACATCTCCACTCTAGAAGGAACCCCACTTAAACTAGTAGACAAATTCACGTACCTAGGAAGCAGCGTCGAATCAACCGAAAAGGACATCGGAACGAGGTTAACGAAAGCATGGACAGCTATCAATAGGCTATCGATTATATGGAAATCAGACCTAACCGATAAAATGAAACGCAGTTTCTTCCAGGCAGCGGTCACATCGATACTGCTATATGGATGCACTACATGGACGCTAACAAAACGACTGGAGAAGAAGCTAGATGGCAATTACACAAGAATGCTGCGTGCAATCCTGAACAAGTCCAGGCAGCAACACCCCACAAGACACCAACTGTACGGCCACCTGCCCCCTATCACGAAAACTATTCAAGTTAGACGAACCAGACATGCAGGACACTGCTGGAGAAGCAGAGATGAACTCATAAGAGATGTACTCTTATGGATCCCCACACATGGCCGCGCAAAAGCAGGACGACCAGCTCGAACGTACATTCAGCAGCTATGTGAGGATACAGGATGTTGTCCTGAAGACCTACCTAGGGCGATGAACGATAGGGAGGAGTGGCGAGAGAGGGTCAGGGATATCCGTGCCACCAGCGGGATATGATGATGATGATGATTTGTCGTATCAGAATACCGAAACTCACTTGTGCGTACTTTCTGGTTATTAAAGTAAGAACAAAGAGAGTGAGAGAGAGATTTTCGACTTCGCCGTACGGTTTATAATGCTACTTTGGTTACGCCACCTAGCGGCCATTAGAAAAGGCCCAGCTGAAGCCAGGAATCATTCGGCCTCGAATCTGTTCTTGATCTTGAAATCTCAGTGGAGGTACAGATACCTCCTTCGGGGTCTGGCGAAACCTCCGCTCTCCCTCTCTCTCTCTATATATATATATATGTGTGTGTGTGTGTTTGTGTATGAAGTAACTTTATATCTGTCTATGGCAGTCTATATCTATCTATCTATCTATCTATCTTAGTGTTTCTTTTTATCTATCTATCTATCTATTTATCTATCTCTGTCTGTTTCGATCTATCTTAATGAGCTGCTTTCTTAATCTAGATAAACTATGGTGGCTTTACAATATTTTTTCATATAATCTTAAAATGTATTTCATGTTGACATTAAGGGAAGAATCTTCATAGAACGCCCCGAAAATAATGCCTTTAACTTGATTTATTTTTCGTGCACAACAACAGGGTTGGACGTTTGTGACCGGTATTTTTTTTCTTTATTACAGATAACAGTTGATTGGCAGTCACCTATCTAAATATTAAACAAGTTCATCAGTACTTAACTTCAACGACCTTCCTTGAATCATTGCTTTCAACCTGAAAACTATAAGGTCTTTTTCGAACTCTTGAAATTTTAACCTCTAAGTATATATACATACTATCATGTAGTATATGTCAGCATAGTTAGGTAAGTGGGTAATGCATTTCAACAGCAGCAGCGAGAACACTGTGAGTGACAAAATAAATTCCGGGTGGTCGTGCACGTCTTTCATCCTACGAAATGAAGGGCATTTCAATCAGCTCGAGGTGACACATTGTGCTAATGTACTTCATCAGACATTGCCCAATGCTTCCGGATTTTTTTTTTATCAGTTTAGAATAATTAAACTAACCCATTAACTAAAAAGATGTTTAGTTTACTGACCTACTAGATAACCTATCAATTTTAAAATATGTTTAGTGTAGTAACTGACCGTTTCAATTCAATAATAGCTTGAGGTGCCAGAATATGTATATATGACATCGTATATTACTGAACGCTTCTGAGTTTGTTTTTTTTTCTCCAACTTTTTAAAAAAAACGATGTCAACAAAAAAGTGTTTAGTGTACTAATTGACTATTTCGTATCATTACAAACTGTAGGTACAGAAAGCGAGCCCGTGCGCGCGCACACACACACAAATATATATATATATATATATATAGCACGGTGAATCGGAGATCTACTCGAATCAACCTAAAAAATAAGATTCAACCGAATTGGATCTTAGAAGAATGAAGTCAGTATATTACAAAAGTGAAAATTAACGAAAATTGGGTTTTAAAGAGATTGTCAAATTTGATGAAAAAGAAAACGGAAAAAAAATATATTGTTTTTTGACTGAAAGAGGAAATACAAAGCGAGAATATTTTGTCAACAAAAATAGTGAGAGAATTATTATTTCGATTGTCCACATTGTAAATGCGGAAATCAGCAAGCGAGTTCAACTCAGAGGTCAGTACCAATTAAATTAAGGACCGGCTGCCAGAGAAACAAAATTCGAAAATAACATTTTCTAAAAAATTCATATGTGGAAAAAATTTTTAAACGTTTTTGGCGTCATATCACTGAAACAGAAAATTAGTAATAAATCCAAAATAGGGAAGAACACCACTTTGCGCAAAAGTGAGAATGAATCGAATATTAAAGATGCAGCATATCGAAGGGGCGGAAATAATTATTGAAGTTCAAATTAGAAAATTTATATTGCCAATAGCTTCACCTACTACCACCTCTCGTAAAAACAAGAAGTTTCATCCCTCACCAGAGACTAGCAGGTAACCGGCAAAAGGCAGCTACTAGACTTCACGTCGCTCTGGGCTCTGGCAATGCGCCAGACTGCCCAGGGTGAAGACGCAGAGAAAGCCTAAGACAGTACGATACTTGGAGAGAAATCGAAAAATCCTGAGGTAATACGATACTTGAGAGATGACTCTGCACCAGAAATAATCTTGTGTCAGACATGCATCTGAAATAATCTTGTGCCAGACATGCAGAGTCAATGAAGCAGGGAGAAATCGAGGTATGATACTTTAGAGACCAGCACAAACCGGCAAACAAACTTCACGATGCACTGAGTTTTTACCTTTTATCAGATTGCCCTGGGTGTAGAAAAGCGATAGGAACTAAGATAATACGACACTTAGAGAGACAGAGTAAGCCTGAGATAATACGATACTTTGAGATAGCCTTGTACCAGACATACCTGGATATAGAAAAGTAAAGAAGTGAGGAGAAACTGAAATAACACGACACTTTGAGACGCCCTTATACCAGACTCGAGAAAGTAAAGAAGCGAGAAATCAACATAACAGGCTAACCAGATTATCAACTCTGAGAGAAGCTGACAGCTAAATATTGAGAAAGGCAACATAAATGCCATTTGAGATTGCCTTGTAGCAGACTATAGAAAGCGAGAATATAAAAGCCTTAAACTTACACAATAGAGGCTTTTTTTTACTTCCTTAATTGTGTATTTTCATTCGACTGGCGACTCCGATTATTGATTGTTGTGCTGTCTAGATCGAAAACACAACGTGGGCAGATAAGCGGATCGATCGTGTCATCAGAAAACATAACCAGGCAAACAAAACCGTCAGCGGATTGAAAGCGGAGTCACCCTAAAGATTGGGGGAGGCGGGTGTACTGCCACACACACACACACACACACACACATATATATACTTTTGGTGTAATAGCTAACGCCGTAAGAAAGGGATTCGACTATCCGAGTTCAAATCCAATATGAGGCTGCTTACATCACCGATAGCACTAATACCCTTGGGAAAGGTATGAATCCAATTATTTTTCCCTCTACTTATGGGCAAATAGAAGGGCAAACTGGGCTCTTTGACCTTGGTGTGGTAACCAGTCTAGGTGAAAGAAAACTGAAGTCATGCCGCATCCTGCTCGAGGTGAGGACTTAGGTATATATATATATAATCAAACTAACCTAAATCTCACAAAAAACAGAAAGACTACTAAACACAAGTCTTTCATGACCTGATGAGCCACTACACAGCTGAAGATGACAGTCTCTTGAACCGTATTATTATCGATGATGTGGTTGCGAGGCGGGAAACAAAGCAACAAACTATGGAGTAGCCACACACGAATTCTCCTACAAAGAATTTAAGGCAGGAAATAGGCACGCAACCTGAGTTCATATCCTGGTCGAACCTGTTTGTATTTTTCACATTGTGCTAATTCCCTTGGGAAAGGAATATCTCTAACTATTCACCCTCTAACTATGGGCAAATAGTAGACTGCGCTCTTTATCCTTGGTTCGACAACCGTTCTAGGAGAAGAAAAACTGACCTTGTGTCGTATACTACACTTCTTTATCGCTACCGATAATACATAGCAAGTGGTTTAAGAAGGCGCTGTTAGCGTGACGGTTATTGCAGAGGGAAATGGAATCAGCTATGTGAGTTCAAATCCTGGAAAAGGATGATAACCTAAATATCGATAGAGGTTAAAATTTCAAGAATTCACGAAAGAGTTTACTGTTTTCAAGTCGAAAACACTGATTCAAAGAAGACTATTGATGTTAATCATTGATCCTATTTACCAACCCCTCCGCTCGGGCAAGATATGACACAGGGTCAATCTTTTGAATTCAGAGTTTCCCTTCTCCTAGACTAGTTGCCTCACCAAGGCTGAAGAACCTAGTCTGTCCTACTATTTACCCATAGCTGGAGGGAGAATAATTGGATTCATACCTTTCCCAAGGGTATTAGTGCTATGTGAAATACAATCAGTCTCGTGAAGGATTTGAACTCGAATCGCCGTGTCCATTTCGTACGACGATAACCATTACACCACGGGCACCTCCATATGTTAATCATTGATGAACTTGCTCAGGACTTAAATGGGTGACTACATAGAAACAGCAGGTACTGTGAGCAACCTCAGATTCAGCAAAACTTAGGAAATGACCTAGTGTAATGGTTATCCTTAAAAGGAAATGAAATCAGCGACCTGAGTTCAAATCTTAGATGAAACTGTTTCCGTTTTACTTCGCGCTAATGCCTTTGGGATAGGTATGAATCCATCTGATTTCCCTCCTCACTTCCTGTTAAAAGTAAATAGTAGGGCAGAGTGGTTTCTTTAGCTTTCGTAAGGCAACCGGTCATGGAGAAGGTAAACTGAAATCAAACCAGCTTTGTTCCGTGAGGAAAGGGTTTAGTACATACATACATAAATAATGGTAGTGAACAATGTGAAAAAAATTACTCTATCCAACGGAAATACTGTGATCTGTGTATCTGTTATGGTTTCTGTGGGAATAAATCGAAATAATTACTTCCAAAGAGTCGCTTATACTATTAAAAAAAGTGTCTCTTATACTATTAAATTATGGAGTATAAGAAGGGTTATTTCGTGGTTGTAGTTGTTAATTGTTAATTTCGTTGAGAAATTTTGAGGTTCATATCTGAATCCTTTTTCTTCTTCTTGTCCCATTTGTTTGTTACCTTCTTTTGTCCGTCTAAGCTGTAAGAGAATTAAAGGAAGGAAAAAGACAAGGATACTTTTATACTAAAACGTTATTTTGGCGTTTACGTCTATTTTATGGCGTAGAGTATTTTCCTGAATCAGTAGAAATAGTCGCGTTGAAGTATATTAAAGAATTATTTTCGACAATTACTAGTTCGAGGCTTCGTCGTGTGTTCAGTGGGAATGTTTAGCAGAGGCTGCAACTAGTAGGAGACACAACCTACCGTTAAACCCTAGGATTTAGCGAGCACGTGCACTTCCTACTAGCAGCAGAGAGAAAGAGATGAATGCTAAATGAAGAAGAATTTCTCTTTGGCGTCAGAAAACCCCTCTTTTCAGGTATGCGCCGATTTCGCTTCTTGTGAGAGGCTTCCTGGAAAACTATTACTTTTTATATTTATTAATTTTATTTTTGTATTTCTTTTTACTCCCCACAAAATCAGTTGCATCATAATAATTGTTTTTTATCTATTTATTTATTTTCATTTTTTTAAGTGAAGATTTGTCAATCATTATTATTGACTTTTGAGTAAATATTTTCGTTGTTTTGATTTTGGTTGTTCTTTTCAATTGAAACTCACTCGGAATATTAGTTTTCGACAGCGAGAAACAGTACGTATCAGAAATAACAATCTCGGTGGGATTTTTTTTTAAATGAGGAACAGAGGTTCGAATCTCATCGAAAGCTTATCCTTTACTGTGGTTTCCGATGCGTGCTGTTCTCTTGTTGTTTATTGACTATCCTTGTTAGTTGTGATTAAAGAAGCAATTGAAATTAAGATGGATAAAAATAATAGTCAAAATTAATGATAATTATGATTGTTATTTCAAAATTTGATTAGATCTCAATTATTTTCATTATCCTCTAATTCTATTATTATTATTATTATTATTGTTGTTGTTGTTGTTGTTATGGCGAATTATTCACAACAGCTAACGCTGAAAATATTTCACTGAAGTCCGAGTGATAGCCTCAGGCCTCCAGGACTCTCTTTGATATTCTAGCCGACCCTAATAATGCTGTGTTCTTGATGACCACAATTCTTCCTCTGATTTCCAATTCCACCAGTCTTTTTTCCAGACTTTTTGGGACCGTTCCAAGCGTACCAACTATAATTAGTAACACAGTCACCCTCATGTTCCATATTCTTTTAGTTCTCTGGCAAGGTCGAAATATTTGTCTCTTTTTCGCTTTCTTTGATTTTCACACTGTGGTCCACCGGAACAGCAAAATCCGTGAGATGATAAGTTCTTTTCTTCTTATCAATTATCACAAGGTCTGGCCTCCTGGCCTGGATTAGATGATCCCTATTTATCTCAAAATCCCTGAGAATTTCACGACGGGTTCTGCTTTGTGCATGTACCATTTGGTTAGTATGGTCAAATTATAATTTCTCGCACAATTCCTTGTGGATCCTTTTTTCTACCCCAGTCGTGCCTAGTCTCGTACTTTTTGTGCTAGTTTGATGCATTCGCTTATTATTATTATTATCATTATTTTCCCTTTAAGAGTTTTTCACATCAGCGTTAGCTGATGGGCATTCATTGGAGTTTGAGGGACAACAAGTCTCCTCAGGTCCCCAGGACTCTTCTCAGTATTCTGGCCGTTCTCAATAATGTAGTAGTTTAGATGGTCTCCCCTCATCCTGTTATTTCCAAGTGCTCCAGTCCCTTTATTAATCCTTTGGTGACTGTACCAAGATCACCTATAACAATTGGTATAAATATCACTTTCATGTTCCACAGTTTTTCAGTTTCCTAGCAAGGTCCAGGTACTTATCCTTCCTTTCACTTTCTTTCAATTTTACTCTATGGTCAGCCGGGACAGCAAAGTCGACAATTTTGCAAGCCTTCTTTTTTTTTGTTGATTATCATATGGTGTGTTCGTCTGACCAAGACTTGGTGATCCGTTTGTATTCCAAAATCCCAGAGGAGTTTGTATGTCTCATTCTCCAGGACAACTGCTGGGTTTTACATATACCATTTATTCGTATGGTAAAATTTCAGTTTCTTGCACAATTCCCAGGGGATCACTTTGCCCACCCAATCGTGTCTAGTCTTATATTCTTTCTGTGCTAATTTGCTACATTCGCTTGTTATGTGATTGATCAGTTCGTCTCTATCCCCACATAACGTACAGTTATTATTAGTATTACTATCATTATTATTATTATTATCATTATTATTATTATCAAGGTTCAATTGATTCAGTATTTTGTTCACACAATGCATATATTGGGTTTGATCTGTTTTTATATATTGTTTACCTGATAGTTTCTAGTTGGTAAGCTCTGGTTCTGTTCGGCTATTATTAACTCTTCTGTTTCCGCTTTTTGCCATCGATTAGTCTTTACTATATCTATATTAGCATTTCTAATTCGTTGTATATATCGTTCATGTAGGGGTATATGTTCCCAGGCGTTTTATTTTATTGATTTAGTCCTTGTATTTTTGCTCCTATTTTTAAAATAATTTTTGCGTTTGTTGTTGTTGTCTTTGTTTTGTTTTTCTTTGTTTTTTTAATAGTAGGTATGTTACTTCAGTGAGTAAATCAGGTATTTTCTCTGGTTCTTTAATGATTTCTGAAGTAAGTTTCCTCATGAGTTATTATTAATGTGTGAATGATAAATGGTGGAACCAAAATATTTTTTTTATATATCTTAAATGACTTCCATTTATGTGTTCGTTTAAATATATTCATAATCTCTTCAATTGTAATGTTTTTAAAAATTTGTGGTTCATTATTTTTACAAGGGTCTTTTATATTTTCAATCTAACTTGCTTTTTTTTATTATGATTTCTTATGGCTCGAGATATTATTCCAAAATGATTCCAATTCTTCAATCGTGAGGATTTTCCTTTACATTTATTGTCTCGTTTCCAATTTCTCGATAGAATTTTTTATGTCATCCTGAAATATTTTGATGTGTCAAAAGTAGTTTGTGCGTTTTTCATATCTTCAGATACGCTGGGCCTTTAGTGGGATATTTTGCTTCAACTTTTCTTTTATTATCGGGATCTTATCAATTCATCTTATCTCATATTTTCTTATAATTTTTCATACTATTCAAGTTTTAACACCCTTATTAATTTCATCAAGTGTCGATATTTCTCCTTTATATTCCCCAATTTCTTTTTGTCTCCTTAATTTCCATTTGGGTTGCTTAAAGCTATTTTGTTTATGTGTTATGGTTACTGTGCTTATTACTGTCACATTTGCATATATTATTTCATTTAAAAGTGTAAGATTTGGTTTAAAGTCTTGTAAAATATCTTCTGTGACATAGTTTACCACCTTCATCCGCATTATGTTATTCTTGTGACTTTTTATTGCCATTTTTTTTTTCATATCAGAATTAGTTACCCTAAAGAATTCTCTGTTTATGTTTAATTTCGTCGATTTTAATCTTATTTTAAGCAATTAAAAATCTCTATCATGATTCAGTTTTTGAATATTAAAAAAAGGTTTAAAGATCCTTACGGACTCCAACATAACTATAGTTCACGCCGGAAGTAAAGATTATTGAACATAAGTTTAACGCTATTACCAATATTAATCAATTTAAAAAGAAAAATAAATAAACAAATAAATACACACACAGACAAAAAGAACTATTATTATTATTATTATTATTATTATTATTATTATTATTATTATTATTATTATTATTCCTTTGTGAGTTTTTAACACCAGCGGTAGCTGATGGTCTTTTACTCGAGTAATCCTGGACTCTTACCGGTATTCTGGCCGATTAGTTGTTTGGGTGCTCTCGATTTATCCTCCGAATTCCAACTCTTCCAGCTCCCTTAACAAACCTTTGGGAACGTTCAAAGTGCATCAGTTATAATTTGTAACACCGTCACCTTCATGTTCCATAGCTTTTTTAGTTCTCTGGCAAGGTCAAAGTACTTGTCTCTCTTTACGTTTTTTTTCATTTTCACTCTGTGGGCCATCGGGACGGCAAAGTCCACTATTCGGCAGGTTCTCTTTCTTTGTTAATTATTACTAGGGCTGATCTTTTGGACGGGATTAGGGGATCTGTTTGTATCTCAAAATCCCGGTGATTGCGTCTCATTCTTCAAGACGGTTTCTGCTTTGTGCATACACCATTTGGTGGTATGGTCAAATTTCATTTTTTGCACAATTCCCTGTGGATCACTTTCCCCACCCAGTCGTGTCTAGTCTTATACTCTTTTTGTACTAGTTTGCTGCATATGAATATTTTGTGATAAATCGTTTCGTCTCTATCACCCCATAACCTACACTTGCTATTCTGTTGTGTCTTTCTTATTTTCGCTTTAACATAGTTGGTATTCATGGCATTGTTTGCTGCAGCTATTAGAAGAGATTCAGTTTCTATCTTAAGTTTTATCTTACTTAGCCTTGTTCAGGTTTTCTCGTGTGTGAAATTTCGTTAGTTTGTCGCTTGAAATATCGATACATTTATTTTTCTTACCATTTCTGTTTCCTAGCTATTGTTGTTCTGTTTATCTTTATGTTGTCAGTGCTGTTTCTGGTCGCTGTTTTAAGTCTTCGAGTCCTTGTATTGATGCATCAACGGTTTCTTCAGAGCTAGTGAGTCCTCTTCCTCCTTCTTTTCTTGACGCATATTGCCTGTCTATGTCTTTTCTTGGGTGTAATCAATAGTTTTCTTGTCCTCTGGTCAATTTGTACAAATTCTTTCCTCATCCATATCAAGAATGGTCCAGAGTATCTTAATAGGGGAACAGCCCAGGTGTTTATCACTTTGATGAGATTCCTGCCGCAGAGTTTGGTTCAAGAAGCTTTCTCGTTCGTCAAAGATGTTCGTTTCTTATTTTTTTTCTTTCATCTCTGCTTGTTTGATGGTGTCCACTTCCAATATTCCCCGGTAATTATCATTTCCATTTCTCCGCGCGCTCTGACTCTTTCTTGATTTGGCTGTTCTATTCCTTCCGTTGTTTGTCTTTTTCCGCTTATGGCTCATTTTTCTATGCCAATTTCCATTCCTATATCCTGACTGTACATTACTATCGTTTGTATAACAGTCTTTGATTCTTTTTCATTTTTTTCTTTTTTTTTTTTTGGCAAACAGCTTGATATCGTCCATGTACATCAGGTTGTTAATCTTTTTTTGCGATTTAGTAAATTTGTATCCCATGGGCATTTTCTAAGTATGTGATTTAGTGGCATCATTGCTATTACAAATAGTAATAGTGAAAGTACATCTCCGTAGAAGATACCTCGCGGGATTTTAATCTCAACTAAAGTTTTCCTTTCTATCAATTCCATTCTCCTGTTTTTCATGGCTTCCGTGATGAACTTTATGACTTTGTAGGATATCTTGTACATTTTTAGACTATTATCCGGTTTTGCGGGATCATATCGTTGGCCTTTTTGTTGTAAACCTACGCCATGGTAACATTTTTCCGCTTCGTTTTGCTCCTCTTGAGGATATACAGATCAGTGTATAGTAGATCACCTGTTCTTCTTGGCACCCTTTCTGTTTTTTTGGCATCCTTTCGGTTATTCGGGAAAACAATCCGTGGCTTATAATTTAGTAATAGATCTCCTCAATCTGTGCTGTTAGGATTTTCCACATCATAGGTAGACACATTATCAGTCTATAGTGACTGAGGAAACTTCCTTTAGGGGGACTTCTGGATCAAGGTGGTCTTCTCCTTAGTCATCCATTCGAGTATATATGTTTCTTCTAAGTATCTATTCAGTTCAAGAGTCAGTCTGTCGTGGATGGACGGGAATTTTCCAAAACCAGAATCAATGTATGGCGTCATGGCCAGGCTTTTTCCAATTAGGCACTTTCTTCAGTATTGCTCCGATCGATTCCAGGTGTATTATCATTTATGGGCCTTCTTCGAGTCTTTGTAATTCTTTTTCCATTTTATCTATCCATTCGGTCTTTCTGTTATGTTCTTTTTGTTCCCATATTTTACAACAAAATAGTCTTGCTTCCTTTGCATCCGGTGGTTAGCATGTCCACGTGCATTCTCCTCCCACTTGTTTGTAGGATTTTCTTTCGTGGTTTTGGAAAGTATTGTTTTGATTGTACTGCTTGACTCTCTCGGTGTCTTTTAAGTCTCTCTTGTTTGGCTAATATCTTTTGATTTATCTCTTTAATCTGTATTGTCAGATTTGTCAGCTGTTTTGTTTTGGTCTTTTCATTTCAACATATGCCCGGGTTTTTTTTCTTCCTTAAGATATTCGCTGGTTGTCCAAATTTCTTTACTTGTTCTTCTTGTCTAATTTTCCATCCAGGTTTTGCATTTCTATTTGATTTCCTTATGGGTGTACTGTTTTTTCATGGGCTAATTTCGGTCCTGCATAAATTAGCTCGTTTAATTCAGTTATGTTGTCCTGTTAAACAATAATGTGCATTCATGTATATATATATATATATATATATGGATGTGTGTGATTGAGTCTCTGTGTGTGTGGGTGGCCGTTGGAATTATCTTCAGCATCTTTGAAACAGTGTCAGATTGTCTGGAAAGTCGTCTTTTGTCTATTTTATCGCAAAGACCACACGTGAATCGGCGCGAAAGTATGAGGCCGGAAGTAGGGAGCGGTAAGGACTAAGGAGGTTGGTCATTCAGGGCCCAGGACGTGGAGCTGGTTAGTCGAGGATAGAACGCTAAGCCTAGCAGTCAAGCTCAGGACGCGGGACCGGACAGTCAAGTCTGAGACTCGGGGCAGAGAAGGGTATCAAGGAGTCAGAAGGCAGCATAGAGTCAGAATTGCCAGGTGAAGACGAGGATCAGATATAACCCAACATTTTTGGTAGATGTGTACGATTTTCGCTGAGTTCTCGCGATAGCCACACCTTAACACACACACATACTCACACGCATACACACACACAGGGTGCCAAAAATGTCACAGGCTTCACTTTCTTACGTTTTGCAGTTCTGAATACGTGTTTTGTCTTTTCTTCCTTCCTCCCTCAGTTTTTTTTTTTTTTTTTTTTTTTTTTTGTTTTTTTTTGTTCAACTTGTGATGTGCCCACTAGGCCGGGTGTGAGAAGAAATAAAGGGGTCCTCACTAGACGGACTGATCAACGGCCAACCAAACCCGCCGTGTGGGTTATTTCAAAGTCCGTTGGATATTTGGTAATAATTTGTTTATCTTTTCGGTTTCTACTTTGACTTTTTCCAGTCTTGGTTCCTGACGGCTGGTTATTTAGTCTCCTTTTCTTATATGTCTTTCTTTACTAACCCTACATTAATTTTGTCTTCTGGTGTAAACGTTTGTTTTGCAGTGTTGGTGCGTGTAGTGATTCCGTTTTCATTATTTTGCGTTTAATTTCGGTTAGGGTGTTCTTGTTTTTCAATATTTAGCACTTCGGTTTGAGTAGTGGAGTCTTGTTGATATTCTTTTCTATTTACTTGTTGGTATACTTCTAGTATCTCTAGGTCTGAAAACCAACCTTTTTTAATGGCATTCTAACTAGTTCAGCAAGTCTTTAGCGTGTATTATTATTATAACTATTTTACTCTTTTGAGTCATTTCACACCAGCGTTAGCTGATAGTTTTCCACTGGAGTCTAAAAGACAACAAGGCTCGACAAGTCTCCAGGACTCTTCTTAGTATTCTAGCCGATCTCATCAATGCTGTATTTTGGATGGTACTTTTTACCAACCCCTCCGCTCGGGCAGGATATGACACAAGGTCAATTTTTAAGCGGAGTTTAACAGGTTTGAATTCAGAGTTTTCCTTCTCCTAGACTAGTTGCCTAACCATGGCTGAAGAACCTAGTCTGTCCTACTATTTACCCATAGGGAGAATTATTGGATTCATACCTTTCCCAAGGGTATTAGTGCTATGTGAAATGCAATCAGTCTCGTGCAGGATTTGAACTCGTATCCCCGTGTTCATTTCCTACGGCGATAACGACTACACCACGGGCACCTCCTGTATTTTGGATGGTACCCACTCGTCCTTTTATTTCCAAGTCCTCTATTCCTTACATCAATCTTTTGTATGGACTGTGCCAATAACAATTGGTATAACTGTCACTTTCATGTTCCATAGTTTTTTCAGTTCTCTAGCAAGGTTTAGGTATTTATTCCTCTTTTCGCTTTCCTTCAGTTTTACCCTGAGGTCAGCCGGAACGACAAAGTCCACCATTCGGTAGGTTCTCTTTTTCTTTTTTTTTTTTTTTTTGACTATCACTAAGTCTGGTCGTCTGGTCGAGATTAGGTGATCCGTTTGTACCTCAAAATTCCAGAGTAGTTTGTGCGTCTCATTTAATTTTCAGTTTTACGAGCGGTTTCTTACAATCCTTCAACGGGTCTTTACTCAAGACCTGGAGCGAGGAAAAGTAGTGATTATATGTATTCTACGTATTTATATTTTTGCCACCTCTTTTAGGAAGTATTTTCCAGTCACATTGGCAGTACTCTCCAAAGAAGATGAGCAGTTCCGCAAAGTGCAATTATTTCATATAGGCTGGGACGTCCAGATAACTAGTTAATGTGTTTTCTGCCTCTTTCCTGATCAGGCACTCCTACTATTACTGACACGGTGATGATTCATTTTATTCCACTCTTCTTCTTCTTCTTCTTCTTCTTCTTCTTCTTCTTCTTCTTCTTCTTCTTCTTCTTCTTCTTCAATTGGTTAAATATTTACTGGTATCAAATTACTTCTTATCATTTTCAATTAATTTTAAATGTATTCGTTGTCTTCAAAACAAGTTTTTTTTATCTGTTTTATTTTGTATAATTTAAGTGATCTAAAAATATATTACCCACAACCAATCAGTATTTGCAAATACATTGTCGTCTGTATTCGATTGGAATTAGAACATTCACATGTTAACTGGTTTATACTTCAAATACAGAAAGTTAAATCTAATTAGAATGGGTTTAAAACTAAAAAGAAAACAGACCTAGTTTAGTAAAAGTTAGCGTCCTTAGAAATAATGTCCCAATGATTTCATATAGTAAATAAAAACCCAGCTTTTTAAATAGTCAGAAATCACTCTTTTCAGTTCCTCTCACTAAACACGCATAAAAACAGATTTTTTTAATGACAGCTAAATAAGAAAACGTTCAGGTATTTCATTACATTGGTAAATCGCATGACGTAGCGCTTCGCACTTAAAAATAATCTTTGTTTTAAGATATTTTAGCAAGAAGAAAACGCTTGTATAGTTAGTTAATCGAAGAAACTAAAATAAAACAAAAGTCCTGAATACAGAAGAATATGTGTGTGTGTGTGTGTGTTGTGTGTGTGCGTGTGTGTGTGTGTGTGTGTGTGTGTAAAAGCTCTATTATTGATTTTGAGCACTATCTAATAATACTGCAACATTTGGTCTTCCATTAACTCACCAAGAGAGCTAGTAAGAACCATAAACCTCAACAATATATATATATATATATATATATATATATATATATATACAAAGGTTTCATCTGACAATAGTATTTTTGTAAAATATTTGAAATGAAGCCAATACGAGGAGTGAGATAATTTTTTTACGTTTTATCCAGCTCAACTGGCCAGTATTTGAGCACTTTTTTGATTGAAGAAAAACGTTTTAAAAGCGTTTTGTTTACGCATGTAGGGAGTCTTATATTTATGGTAGATATGCTTAGTCCCCCAAAATTTGATGCTAAAGAAGTTTTATATAAGTTTTGCTTGGAATAAGGCACATGGAAAAAAGTAGTTAATGAATGAAGCAAATGAATGAAGGATAGGAAACGGATGGGTAAAAAAATATGAAACGGCGCGGACAAAAGGAACTTTCAAAACAAGGCGACGAACAAAACAAATTTATATATTCTAATAAAACTTACATTGATATATAAAAAATTATCGCTAATTCTATTAATAGAATAATCGTGTGTGTATATGTGTGTGTGTGTGTGGGTGTGTGTGTCTAACACAGCTAAACTACAAAGGATTACATATTTAAAATGTCTTTCTTTTTATGGTTGGAAACAGTCGGTTTCTTTGAGACTGGAAAAAAGTCTCTTAGTCGATGTATATTGAAGAAATGAATGTCTGCGAGGCCCATCCATGTTGTTGCTTTTCACTCCTGTTGATGAATGAGAAGAATGTCACACTGAAGAGAGAGCGTGTATCTGCAGCGAAGAATTTGTGTAAAAAAAGAAAGAGTGCTTGAAGACGACGTATTTATAGAAAATACGCGTCTTGGAAGTGGCTCCAAACCCAGGACGAAAATTTACGCGCGGACGTAGTTTTATGCAGGTCACGTGGTTCTCCTGGCTAGTGGTTTTCCGAGACTGAATATGAGTGTGTCCGCCATCTTTGTCGTGGGAACAAGTGGCATACCGCCCAAATTAAATTATAGAAGTGTAAAGTCCTATACGCACACATGCATAATGTTTTGGTTAGTTTATTTGTTTAATGGCACATGAATAAATCAATAGGTTATTTAATGCCAAACCCTTCTTAGTGGAAGGGCAGTAGTGATACGATTTAACCAATAGCTGGGAAATAAGAATGTTCATACCTTTCCCCAATAGTATTAGTCCGAAAGTGAACGTAATAGCGAGACAAGAGTTCGAACTTGTTATCTACGATGTCGTATTCCAACACGTTAGTCATTACGTTGCGGGGATTCCTCATACACACATAGGTGTGTGTGTGTGTGTGTGTGTGTGTGTGTGTGTGTGTGTGTGTGTGTGTATGTGTGTGTGTGTGTGTTTCAGTCATATTTCTCAACAATACAATCTAATATCAGTATCTAAATATATAGTATCTGAACTTATGTAAATTTCACGGAATACATGCTTCATAGATACACAAATTTAACCAATGAATAACTCTAAGGAATAAATCGATGTCAATTTTAATTTCTAATTTTCAAATTTGATGAATTAATTACAACGTATAAGTCTTACAAAAATAAGTTTAAAAACAACATTGTTATAAAAACAAATCTGGATCGAAAAATGAAAGATTCGGTTTTGTGAAGTAAGTAGTTCAATTTTATAGATAAATTCATTTTAGTTTTGCGAAAAATTTACAGAACGTCTTGCGTTTGTATTTCGATTTTTAGTAAGGTTAACGTTGCTCGTTCATGTGAAAGTTATAGTTGATAAAAAAGACTATTGCAACCAAATATGATTATTGCAACAATCAACAAAACAATCATTAATTATATATATATATATATATATATATATATATATATATAGTTTCTTTGTTTAATGGGATATCAAGCTTCGTGGGTTATTTAATGCTAAAGCATCATTATGGAAGAAAAGCAATGGTAATATTTAACCCATACTTGGGGGAATAAAGGGGTTCATATCTTTCCTATGAGTATCAGTCCGAAAATAAACGTTATAGCGCGACTGGAGTTCGAACTTAGTTACTTGGAGGCCGAAGTTCAGCACACACACACACACATATATATATATATATATATATATATATATATATATATATATATATATATATATATATATATATATATATATATATATATATATATATATATATATATATATATATATATATATATATATATATATATAGTTAGATACAGAGAGAGAGGGGGAGAGAATGGGGAGAGAGAAGGAATGGTTTATTAAAAAAAGATTTTAAACGAATAATAAAACATCGTTATTCATTTTCTGTTTTATTCTTTATAATAACCTGCTTTCTTTTTTTCCCTTATTTCTTTCCTTTTCTTTTTTTTTTTTTTTTTGAGGGTGGGGATGATTTTTAAAGCATTATGTATATTAGCTAACATATTAGATAAAAATTGCTTTGTCAATTTATATAAATACAGGCTATTCAGAAGCTTGTTTGAGGCGGGAACAAACGATCGCTTTGGCGGCAACAACAAACTCAAAAACACAGACACACACACACACACATATATATATATATATATATATATATATATATTTATATATATATATATATATATATATATATATCGTATCTATTTTTATTCTATATTGCAAATACATGGTGTTTTTAACCAGCTTCACACTGACGGTGACATATTTTTGCTTTTGTTCATTTGTTTGCAGACACAGCATAAATTTAGAGCCAATTCATCATTTTAGTTCTTTTAAAATCATGAAGCAGAAACTTTTACAGATTGTTGCGTCTTCGGAAACTTCCCGAAAAGTTAGACGACTATTTAAACGTATTACAATGTAATCATCCATTCCATAGTCTAGCACTTAGCCGGACAGGTGAGTAGATAGTATTAGGTTGGTCCCTGGGGAGGGGCTTCCTCGTAGGCTGCACCTGCTTAGCAGAGCTGAGTCTAGTGTTTGATGCCTGAGATGCCCCCCAAAAGGAAATGCCGATGAGACTAAGTCTTGATTTGTGGGTGGGTCCCGACCCCACTGTAAAACGATCTTCTCAATGTGATCATCGTCCGTTGATGTGGCAGATTTGGAATCCTCTTTGGTGACTATTGGAACAATATTTCCCTGAGGTCTGCCGCAGCATTTTAAAAAAAGCCTTCATAAAGTCTGTTTTCATTTCTGTCTTTGTTTTTATCTTTTATTTTTATTTTTGTTGTTTTTTGGGGTTTTTTTCTTTTTTTGCTGATTTGAAAAAGAATTTCACTCAAACGTTTTACTCTTGGACTTGGAAAAAATGAACAAGCGCTCGACAATAACAGATGAAGCTTATCAATAACCAAAGTGGAGTGATGCAATTCAAATAATCATGTTTGTGATGTGACCTTGAACAAATGTTTTGCAGCTGTTACCATGTCGCGAGTACATGAAAACAACTCATTAGCATGTTACGATAAAAGTTCGTTATCCCTTTGAACACAATTCATATATATATATATATATATATATATATATATATATATCAGCAATACCAGCACAACATATATGTATGCATATATACAGAGTGTCTCAATATAGATGGTACCCATGTGACTGCTAATAACTCTACTAATAATGTTGAATTGTTTCAGATTTGAAAATAGTATACGATAACGACTATTAATCATATTTACCAACCCCTCCGCTCGGGCAGGATATGACACAAGGTCAATTTTTAAGCGGAGTTTAACAGGTTTGAATTCAGAGTTTTCCTTCTCCTAGACTAGTTGCCTCACCAATGCTGAAGAACCCAGTCTGTCCTACTATTTACCAATAGCTGGAGGGAGAATAATTGGATTCATACCTTTCCCAAGGGTATTAGTGCTATGTGAAATGCAATCGGTCTCGTCCAGGATTTGAACTCGTATCGTCGTGTCCAAATCCTACGACGATAACCATTACACCACGGGCACCTATTAACTATTAATCCTCGATCACAATGCCTTGGACAAGAGAGGGAAAATATTTTACGTCACAACTTATTTGGATACAAAATCCTTGAAAACTGTCTCAAAATATATGCAACCCATTAATATGATAATGATTTATTACTGTGACAAGAAACTCAAAAAAGATTACATGTCCTGGAAATAGATATAATAATAATTAAAAAACATTGATTTGATGTCTCTAGCTTAAAGGATATATTTTTTACAGGATGTGTTCCTAATGACCGCCATTGCGCTTGTCTCATTTATAAATCATTATCATATTATTGGGTTGCATCTATTTCGAGACACCCTGTATATATCCTCATCGTCTTCATTTTCATTATTAGCAGCAGCAGCAACATAAGTTATCCTGATAGCACGGAGTCCCTTGACTCTCTCATCAACCGTTCCATCGTCCATCACTCCAAGCAGGTCTCCTAGACGATATCCAGTGTCTGCACTAAGCAGATTTATATGTCTTTGGTGATCTGTCCAGGTGTAGGAGTCTATTAGAGAATGTTACTTATAAGTTCATCCTTACTTCCCCAGCAGTGACCAGCTTGTCTTGTTCGTCTTACTTGGATGGTTTGCGGGATGGGAGGTAAGTAACCGTACAACTTTTGTTTTACAGATGGTTACTATCATGATTTATTCAAAACAACATGCAGCATCCTTGTATAGTTCTCATCTAGCTTTTTCTTTTGCATTTCGTTAAAGTCCGGGTGGTGCTTTCATACAGTAGTACCGATACAAGCACAGCATGGAAGAAATATCGTTTTATGCTATCGGAGAGATTAAATTTCCATATGATCGACAACCTAAATATACATATGACAAAGATATACAGGTTCGAGATTTTTCTATAACTACGTGAAAAATACATTCGGAAATTATATAATTTCGGTCGTACTTAGAAATGCTGACACCAATCCGAAAAGAGACTCCAAATCGATAATGATTGTATGTTATCAGCTCAAGATTACAGTGTACAGGCAACATAACTAAGACACTATATATATATATATATATATATATATATATAGGGTATCTCAAAATATATGGGACCCATGTGACTGCTAATAACTCTAGTTATAATGATAATGTGTTCTTTTTTGTTTCTTATTTGAAAATGGTATTCTATAACAACAATTAATCCTCGATCACAATGTCTTGGACAAGAGAGGAAAAATATTTTAAGTCACTACTTATTTGGACACAAAATCATTCAAAACTGTCTCAAAATAGATGCAACCCATTAATATGATAATGATTTATCACTGAGACAAGAAACTCAAAAAAAGATTGCATGTCCTGGAAGCTGATATAATAATAGTTTTTAAAAAAGACATTGATTTGATTCTCTAGCGCAAAGAATGCATTTTTTTTTACAGGACGTGGCCTAAATGACTGCAATTGCACTTGTTTCAGTATGAAATGAAATCCGACAAGGTTTATATCTTTTTTCATCATTCCTTTTTATAAAAAGATGCGAATTTCTGTGCGTTTCCGCACCCACACTAATATCAACAAAGCCTACATCCTGTTAAATTGTTTATGAATATAATCAATATGCAATGTGTATTATATCAACTAACAAATAGTACTTATCAGAGTCATAGGATATATAATTTTCCTAACGATTTAAAAAAAATAGCTTTTAATAATTAACTGTTCTATGTCATCCATTTACAATTTTACTATTTTATTTTCATGTATATGTGTCACCATAGGTCAGAGGTCAGTCGAAGAAATAATAAGAATTAATCACGGTGGATTTGGAAGAATAAACTCAGTACATAGTAATATGTGAGAATTAACGAAAATAGACTCAGAAGGGGTGAATCGGGAAAATGTTCTTTTGACCAAAAAGGAAAGGACAAATATTTATATTGAAACGATTGTTATTCATTATTCTTATGAATCAGAAACTCAAAACGAGATTGTTTTGTCTACAAAGTCAATGAAAGTAAAAGATTGGCTATGAAGATTTGATCTGGAGTTCAGTCTAGGTTTATCAGTACCTGAAACTGAAAAATTCGGGAAACAGGAACATTTTTTTTTTAAATTTAAGTATGGAAAATTTTAATTCAGTTTTCTTACCGTTATGAATAAACGGTTACTGACGTCATATCACGTGAACATAGAATTGTGATAATTTCAAATTTAGGGAGGACCGCCCCTTTGTGGCAAAAGTGAGAGTAAATCCATCTATCGATAAAATCAAAGAAAACGGTTTCAAGTTAACAAAAGAGAGAAGCAGAAGGTACTCCGCAAAAACAATTACCGACACCGACTACGCCGATGAAATGATGCTTCTGGCAAATGCACCCGCACAAAACGAAACCTTGCTACATAGTCTGGAACGAGCAGCTGCAGGCATAGGCCTCCATGTCAATGCAGACAAGACAGGATATATGCTTTAATCAAAGAGGCGACATATCCACACAAAACGGTAGCTCTCTGAAACTAGTAGACAAGTTCTCCTACCTAGGAAGTAGTGTCTCATCAACCGAGACAGACATCGACACACGACTAGCAAAGGCATGGACAGATATAGATAGCCTATCGGTCATATGGAAGTCAGACCAGACCGATAAAATGAAGCACAGTTTCTTTCAAGCAGCGGTCGTGTCCATACTGCTGTATGGATACACTACATGGACGCTAAGTAGACGTATGGGGAAAAAGCTTGACGGCAACTACACAAGAATGCTGTGGGCAATATTGAAGGCAGCACCCCACAAAGCTGCAGCTGTACAGCCACCTTCCACCCATCACGAAAGCTATCCAAGTTAGACGACCCAGATATGCGGAACTCTGCGTGAGAAGTAGGGACGAGCTCATAAGTGATGTACTCCTGTGGACACCTTCACATGGACAAGCAAAGGCAGGACGACCAGCCTGAACCTACATACAGCAGCTCCGGGCCGGTAAGGGATGTAGCCCTGAAGACCTACTGTAAGCGATGGACGATAGGGAGGGTGGCGAGAGAGGATCAGGGATATCCGTGCTGATAGCGTGACATGATGATGATGATGATAGTAAAGCGGATGTGAAGAATGAGACAAACAGTGGGAGGTGGATTTGATTGTTGGAAACCACATTAGGAGAAGATTGATATTTTTTAGCTTTTTAGCCCCCCCCCTCCGATGGAGATGTACATAAAATACAATGAATTTCTTACTCTCACAGAAGAGACCCACGGAGAGAGTGGGAAGTGACGACTAAATTCGTGTCGCTCTAGGTTCTAGCCTAGCGCCAGACTACCCAGAGTGGAGAAGCAGAGAAAAACCATATTACATGCTGTTTGGACGTGATGTAGTCTTACTGATATACAAGTACAACACTATAAAAGAAGCGAGGTAAGACTGAGAGAATGCAACGCATAGAGGTTCCCTTGTGCTCGATTCATAAAGATAGAAAAGTGAAAAGAATTCGTGATAATACTATACTTTAGAGATCGGACGAGGATGCCCTCGTGACAGACTCGTAGAGATAAAGAAGCGAAGAGAAATTGAGATGATATACCTCGAGGGTGCCTTTTACCAGACTATCTGAGGTATAGAAAAAGTGAAGTAAATTAAGATAATTGGAAAGAGACAGAGAAAGCACGAAATAACACGTCAGTAGAAAAAGGCGACTACTAGATTCCATATCTTGACCTTTTACTAGCCAACTCTGGGTGTAGAAAAAGCGAAGTGAATTGAAAAAAAAACACGACAATTGCCGAGAGACAGAGAAAACCCAAAACAACGCGTCAGTAGCAAAAGGTTAATTCTAGATTCCACATCTTGGCCTTCTACCAGTCTACCCTGCGTATAGAGAGGGTAGAAAGTCATATTACAACATTGCAAAATAATCCCAAAGATTGAGAGAAAGTAAATATAACCGTCATTGAGATTGTCTTACGCCAGCCGTAGACAGCGAAAACAAAAAACCTAAACTTATACAAAGAATCAACTGACTTTGTTAACCTGGCTTCTGACTTAACCCCTCCACCACTGAGAAGGGGAATACTTGTAAAAATTGCTTGTTAAAAAAACATTTTTTATCTTTTCCTACTAAATTTTATTATTGTTACAAAGCCATGTTTGTTCTCTGTTTGTTGGCGTCGACTTTTTTCTTTCTTAATTGTGCAATCTCATTCGTTTATTCTCTGGCTGGCGACTCCGATTAGCAATTGATTTGTTGTCCGGATCTAAAATACACAAGGTGGGCAGATAACGTGTCGATTATGTCATCCGAAGATATATCCGACCAGCAGAATGATCAGCAGATTGGAAGCGGAATCACCCTCGTGTTTGGCGAGGCCGAGTGTACCGTCACATATATAAGCAATAGTTTTGTGTATAACTTTTATAAGAAAGCTTTAAAAAGAGAAATAAACTTCTAAAGTGAGCAATCAAAAACAAATTGCTTTGTGACGACTATAAAACAAAAATACTAACGTCCACACATACACACACAAATACAGTAACGTACAAATATTTTCAGATTTTTAAAACAATATTAATTTTTTATTGATTGGTAACTGCTAAGTGGGTGTTTCGTTTTGCGTTTTTTTATCGATGAAACATTGGCCCTGTTGAAGTCATTCCCATACCTATGCAGGGATTCTGAATGAGAGGGGGAAAATAGCCGTACAAAAGTTTTCGGCAACCACCCATAAACCAATCAATATACAGTATTTTAAAAACAGAAAAATGTCTTCAATGAAAATTTGTAACATAATGTTCATTTCAAGAAGTTACTATACATCGTTTCTATTTTGTGTGGCTTCCCTTAGCTTGAATAATTGCTTCAGTACGCATGGAAAGACATGCGTACAAATTCTTTACCATCTGCACAAGAATGAGATGATATTCTCAGTAGCTAAGCTCTCACAACGTGGATTTTTTTTAACAACCCTTTATTTTTTGTCTGCATTTGCCTGATTTTATTTAAGTAAGAGCTTTGAGCAGGCCAATTTTTCAATACGGTAACATTTTCATCAGCCAAACTCTGTTGTGCTCGCAATCTGTGCCTTGAAACTTCGAGATTTCTGAGATGCCGCTTTTTTAAATTCCGAGTTGCTTTGCTATTACTCTCTGGCTTATATTCTTGACTATTTTTACTCTGTTCATCTTCATTTCTTAGAAAATTTTCGCCTTGATTTTAGATATAAGAATTTTTATCATATTTAAGAAAATATCAGTACTGTTGCTGAAAATATTAGCGGTGGAAGATTTTTCTGTTTTAAAACGCTGTATCTTGTTTGGTTTATGGTAAGTGACCGAAAACATTTGCCATTTTTTAGAGTGATCTTACATCTTCCCGTTTTAATCAGAACCTACAAAACAATAAAATGATTCGGTATGGAAATGGCCCCTGCATAGAGTAATAATCTTTATTTTCATATTTCATGAGTCAGATTCTATTACTGGGGGTGTATTTATATACAGTAGTATGAAACTGAAATTAATCAAGGTCGTTTTTTTGTATTTATTTATAACGTGATTTCAAATCTAAACTATTTCTTGAAGAAATATCGTCCTGGAGCGTGGTTACTATTGCTAATATATGTATGGTTTAGTTTGGTTTATTTGTTTAATGGCATATAAACCTTCGGAGCTTATTTAATGTCAAAGCCATCTTTGTAGAAGAATAATAGTGGTACTATTTAACCCATAGCTGAGGATAAGAGGGTCCATACCTTCCCCAAAAGTACCAGTCCAAAAGTGAACGTAATAGCGGGACTGGAGTTCAAACTTGCTTCCTACGATATCACAATCCAGTACGTTAGCTATCCGCCACGGTCTCTTTCGCTTTCTCTCTCTCTCTCTCTCTCTCCCTCTCTCTCCCTCTGTCTGTCTGTCTCTCTCTCTCTCTCTATATATATATATATATATACATATATATTGTGGTTTACTATATTTATAAATAAAGGGTGGTCATTATCGGCAGTAAAGCATATGTAGATCTAAGAGCGGAGAGGGGAGAAACTGACAGTCCCCTAGCACCAATGATTGTGTATACACTAACCTAACGTATATATATATATATATATATTAAATATCTTCTACATAACAGATATGCTAATGCGAAACAGAAAAATGTAAGTAGAAAGTAAAGTTGGCGACCTTAGTCGAGGGAGACCCGAAGGCTCCCTTTTCAATAGCTACCACACTGAAATGTAGGGGAGGGCGCTTCTCTATTCCCTGGATTGCTCCACTTTACCCTTAATCCTTACCTTATGATGCAGAGTGTTGAACAAGGCGGTATCAGGTACCATTTTTTGAGTCTTTGCTATGACTCGACCTGGGATTGAACCCCGGCTTCCTGGACCATTGGTGAACACTCTACTCATTAGGCCAATGGCTCGGTCTTAGTTTTGGCACAAGGCCTGTGTGGCACCTACTGAGACTCGAATTCACTAGTAATGGTTTCTAACCATTACACCATGTTAGGTTCTGTATTTAATGGTTTACATGGAGTGATAACAAAAATAACGTACAGTGACTAAAACTTTAATCTTTTTTAATTTCAAAATCTAATTGAAGACGTGTTCACAGCTGAGCAACTTATACAATAAATGGATGATGTCTAGATGTCTGGACTCTTATTAAAACGTCTATATGAGTCAGTACCAATTTTTGATGTTTTCTTATCAACAGTTTTTGACGAAACAGAATTATGCAAGTGAAGTACTCACCATCCTCACCAGATCTAGCTTTTTATGACTTGTTTCAAGAACAGAAAATTCATCAAGATAATGATTTATAAAGTGAGGAGTACAAAAAGAAATGAGACGACGCAGGTGTTTTGTATGCCAGAAGAACTATTTTCAAGAAAATATTTTATTTATTCTTATTCATTTTTTTTTCTTGGTAAATACATATTCAGTCTCAATATTTTTTTTAATATACCTACTATAAAATTGTGATGGAGGAGTGTAACAAAATGGGTTAGGACTCCGCCCTGTTGCAGAACATCGATCACCAAATAGGCTTGACAATGGATCTTATTATGTACAGTATAAAATAGAGATACTCGTTTTCCGTCATAAGATCGGGGGGAAGAGTCTAAAGAAGGACCAATTAGGTTTGAATACTAAGAGACCAATTAAGTCGGAAGAATTAATAAAGAGAGTTGATTGAAAGAGAGTGTGTAAGGATCGAACCCAAACTTGACTGACAATTAACCAGATAGACTGAGTATAAACCTTGGCACTCCTAACTCTAAACCTGCGGTCGCCTGGGAAAAACCGACCGTAAGATAAAACTGACCCACAATAATTGAAAATTTTTTGATAACCATTCTCTCTTTGCCAGAGTTTCTTTAATCGACCAAAGCTGAGAATTGAGAAATTTGAGTCAGTTGACCAGTACATAAGTAAGTTGGTGACCGTAGTCGAGGGCGACCAGAAGGCTCCCTTTCCAATAGCTACTACACCGAGGTATACTCCACTTTCTCCACTTTACTCTTGATACGTACCTTATATTGCTGAGTGTTAAGCGAGGAGATATCAAGTATCATTATTAAAATCTTTGGTATGACGTGACCTAGGATTAAACCCAGGTCTCCCAAACCATAAGCGAACACTCTACCCACTAGACCAATGAGCCAAAGTAAGTTGAGGAAAAATATTGTCTTTGGAAATCGGTTATCATTGTCAAGTGGGTAATTTTACGATGTCGTCCTTCATTGTTGGCAATAAAAAGTGGGGAGGACATCATAAAAACCAGTACCGAGAGGCATACGTAAGGGACAGAGTTGGCCAGTAGGAGTGGAGGCACCAAGCTAACCTGTAAACAACCAGCTCCGGACAAATTTTACCATATTTGGTGAAGCGGCGCGAAGAACTTGGAAGCAACAGCTGTTTCTGACAGAAAATTTAGTTTCAAATTGGCAAATGAATCAGCTCGGCGCAAGCCACCAAGAAATAGTAGAATAAGATAATAGTCCCAACGTTCACTAGAATAAAGAGCCTCCAAGCTTAAAGACAACTGAGGCCAAAGGCGATTGATAGTAACGTAATGCTTTTAGACCTAAGGTCGTAGTCTATTGATTAGCCGAAGTAGTTTAGTGGTAAGTTCTATCTCTGTCAAGCCGATGTGATGAAAACAGTATACTTATGATAAATTGTAATTTACAACAATAAATGAAAAAGACAGTTGCAATTGTTGAACATTCATTTGGCTGCTTCATCGTATTTTTGATCTACTGGAACCTGTCAACTTAATTTATTGTGGTGCGCAGCTGGTGACGACTCAAGAACGATTCGTTGCGGAGTTCGAAGATCTCTCAAACACATGGATGGAGGCGACAATTCACAGCGTTAGCAGCCTGTGATCACGGATCAGAGATCGAATCCTCTCAACGGACACCCGAAGAACCCTATACAAAATAGTCCTGTCAATCTGTCCTGTAAAAGAACCTCTGTTTTTCTGCAAACGATTAAATTAATTGGTTGGTTGGTTGGTTAGTTGTATTTTTATGGCATATCTACCCATGTAGGTTATTTAATGTCAAATTCTATTTATACATATATATTTCATACATATGATTTGCAAACGAATAGAGAGCCAGAGCTCATTTGTTTGCACATAGCTAAATGGTTTCAAGTATAGCTATCTAACACTAATAGCTTTATTCGCACTCAAATGGTTTCAAGTATTGCTATCTAACACGAGTAATTCTCTTCATTATTCATAATTTCCTCGCCCACCAAATGGTCGTTAAACCTTGAAATAAAGTTTTGAATTAAAGGGTATCTTCGTCTCCTTTTTTCCTTCCTTCCATGAATTCTCTTGCAGCCTTCTATAGACAAAGAAGACACTAGCATTAAATAGGGTAAGAAGAAGAGCAAATGGTATCAGATATGCTAAACTCAATACCAACCCCTACAGCCACGAAACATGAACAAAATAATACGTACAACAAACCTTCTGCTATTCCTCATAAGGGTACTCCACTTTCCCCAAAGCTCCTGGACTGGAGCCTCACCATCAGATGCAGCTTAGTGTCATAATCAGGATATTCAGTGGAACGTCTTATTCCTCTGCAGAGATGCAGCGGCGTATTCTATAGCCCCAGCCGAGAGAACAGAAACGATTAGAATTTCATAACTTTGAAATAGATACACGAAAAGAAACTTGTTCTAAATTAGTAATACAAAATTAGCTTATGTTCCACAACTTAGCAAGTTTGACTCGAAACTCTGAATAGTTTATTATTCTTATTATCATTATCCTTCAATCTAATTTTCAGTTTTACTTTCGTTTTCTTACAATCCTTCGCCAGGTCTTTAACCGAAACCTTAGGTGAGAGAAGGTAGTGATTATATATATATATATATATATATATATATATATATATATATATATATATATATATATCATGTCGCACTGTCTTCAAGGTTATATCCTGTATCGGTACAAAGCTGTTGTATGTAGGTTCGAGTTGGTCGTCTTGCCTTTGCTCGTCCATGTGAAGGGATCCACAGGAGTGTGTCGTTTATAAGCTCGTCCTTACTTCTCCACCAGCGTCCTGTCTGTCTGGTTCGTCTACCTTTGATAGTTTTCGTGATGGGTGGTAAGTGGCCCTACAGCTGCTGTTTTGTTGGGTGTTATATCCAGGACTTGTTCAATATTGATTGCAGCATTCTTGTGTAATTCCCGTCAAGCTTTTTCTCCATATGTTTAGTTAGCGTCCATGTAGTGCATCCATATAGCAGTATGGACATGACTGCTGCTTGGAAAAAAACTGCGTTTCATTTTACCGGTCAGGTTTGATTTGCATATGACCGATAGGCTATTGATAGCTGTCCATGCCTTTGCTAGATGCGTTTTGATGTCTGTCTCGGTTCATGAGACACTGCTTCCTAGGTGAACTTGTCCACTAGTTTCAAAGAACCACCCTTTAGTGTGGAGATTAAAACCCATGTATTCCGTCTTGTCTGCGTTGACATGGAGGCCTATGACTGCAGCTGTTCGTTCCAGACTATGTAGCAAGGTTTCGTTTTGTGCGGGTGTATTTGCCAGAAGCGCTATGTCATCGGCGTAGTTCGTGTCGGTAATTGTTTGTGCGGGGTATCTTCTGCTTCTTTCCTTTGCCAGCTTGAAACCTTTATCTTTCATTATATCAGTAGACGTTCTAAGCACGTAGTCTAGGCAGGTGATAGAGGTACGGGCCGAATGTGTCTCCAGGCAGCACACCTGCTACAATGTCGAAGTAGTCTGGCATAATGGCTGCGACGGTTTCTTTAGGTAGGCCGTAGGCGAGTAGTATTAGCTCCATCTTCCCTCTGTGTATGGAGTCAAAGGCCTTGGAGAAGTCAACAAATAATGTTGTTGCGTCTAGGTTTTTTGCACGTACACCTTCAAGAATTCGACGGATAGTTAAAATTTGTGACGTCGTGGGTTGGTTTCTCCGAAAGCCATTTTGGTTCTTCCTAAGTATTTTCTCAATTTTCGGTTCTTTGCTGTTGCGTAATAGAGCATTGTAGATCTTGGCCTCTATGGATGTAAGGGTTATATCTCGGTAGTTCTTGGTTATTCCAGTGTCACCCTTCTTAAGGAAGGGGTGGATGCATCCTTTTGTCTATCTGTCTATTGTGTTTGGGTTATATACGACATTACCCTATCGGAGCAGTATGTCGTCGAATTCCCTGGTCTTCCATACTTCTGGGGGTATTTCATCAAGCCCTTCTGCTTTCCTATTTTTAATTTTTCTTTGTACTGAATCGAGTTCTTCTTGTGTAAACTGTCCTAGTTCCTAGTTTGATGTCTAATTGATTACTAATAATTTTCATGATTGGTTCATGCGTAACTTTCGGAGGTCTTTCGACTAAATTCTCGAAATGTTGTTTCCACAGGTGTATTCGTTCTTGTTGGCTGGTTGCTTTTAGTTTAGCTTTCGCAGTGCTCTTCCTTCTTCTCACTTCGATTGCCGTCAACCATGCTATCCTAGATTGTCTATCTTCAACCAAATCACTAATCTTATCGATCTGATTTTGTATGTATGCTGTTTGTTCTTTTAGGTATATGTTAGCTAATACATTTTGTGTCTTCTTAAGTTTCAACGCGTTGATATTGGTTGGGTTCCTCCTATTGCATTTGGAAGCGGTTTTCACGGCTACACGCTTTTTTCTAACCACTAATGTCTCCCATGGGACTCTAGATTTAGCTCTTTGTTTAGTTCGTATGCATTCTGCTGTCGCTTCTAAGTGGGCATTGACGAAATTCTCATATTCGTCATTCAGAGTAGGTGTTTCTGATATCTCCTCAAGGGCATCAAATTTATTTCTTAATGTTAATGTATATTTATCTCTAATATCCCTATTGTTAAGCAGGGGCCACTCATAGTGTACAGTTGTTGTTGTTCTGGCTGCTTTCCTTCGTAGGCTCAATCGTATCTTTGCCGTGACAATTCGGTAATTGGAGTACACACCCTCGAAAGAAGAGTATCCCTCGCAATTCAATGCTCTATTATTCTATTTCTTATTTATAAAGACGTAGTCTATCTGTGCTATGTGTAGTTCCATAGATTTTCCTTTCTTTTCTGAAATTTAGTACAGAGGCATGTTAACCTATTTTCGAGCGTGAAATCTGTTAGATGTTCCCCATTCCTGTTTGACGAGTTGTGTAAGCTGAATTTGTGGTTTACGTTATTACCAATTTGGGCATTCATGTCTCCACCGATGATGAGAACGTTGTGTTTCGGGATGCTGCGAACAAGGGAGGATAGCTCGTTATATAAGATGATGAGGTCAGTTTCTTCCCTAACATTGGTAGGGCTGTAGCAGGAGATAATTGTTGCGCTGTGGTTGCCATTAAAAGTAGCTACCGTCATCCTCGATTTTATTTCCTCAATGCTATTTAGTGATTTTAGGGCCCGTGATTCTAAAAGCATACCTACACCTATCGTGGCATTAACAGAGTTTTTCCACGCAGATGCAGAGACAAACGTGCATCCATTGCCAGTATTGTGATATCTAATATCTTTTCTATGAATGTATCTGTGTTCTTGTATGCATATTATGTCTATGTTATGATCTATCGCCGAAGCTGTCACCTCCGGTAGTTGGCCTATTCTGTTTTAAGTTCTAACACTGATGTCGCTATTTGTATTATCTGTTTGCATTTTATTAATTTTCAGCTCTGTAGCTGATTTTTCGAACACTGGGGCCAAGTCTCCAACCTCAGCAGGACGCACCCCTTTTATTATCCGCGCGAAGAGCGATGCGGTTTGGACAAGTGGTTTGAGTGTGAGTCATAGCAATCTTTCGATGTCTGTGTATATATACTACTGTTTCTTTTGGGGAATATTTTCCAATCAAACTGATTGTACCCTCCGAAGTTCTGCAAAGTGCAAATTTTTTGTATTTCGTATTGGTTGGGTCTGCCAGATGTCTTGCTAACGCATTTATCTGCCCCTTTCTTGATCAAACCTACGACTTCCTCTATTAGAGACATTGTGGTAGAACATTTTTTCAGTTTCTGTTTTCAGGTCTTTGTATTTACTTATCTTACTGTATTATTATTTTACTTCTTGCGAGTTTTAACACCAGCGTTAGCTAATAGTCTTCTACTAGATTCTAAGTGACAGCAAGTCTCCTCAGGTCTCCAGGGCTCTTCTCGGTATTCTGGCCAATTTCAACAATGTGGTAGTTTGAGTGGTCTCGATTTGTCCTTCGATTTCCAACTCTGCCAGCCCACTTTCCAAACCTTTTGGGACAGTTTCAAGTACACCAATTATAATTGGCATCACTGTCACCTTCATGTTCGACAGCTTTTTTAGTTCTTTCGTAAGGTCCAAGTATTTGTCTCTCTTTTCATTTTCATTGATTTTCACTCTGTGGTCCACCGGGATGGAAGGTTCTTTTGCTTTGTTAATTATTACTAGGCCTGGTTTATTGGCTGGTATTGGGGGATTCATTGGTATCTCAAAATCCCAAAGAATTTTATGAGTCTCATTCTCCAGGACGGATTCTGGTTTGTGCATATGCCATTTGGTAGTATGGTTAAATTTTAATCTCTTGCACAATTTCCAGTGGGTAACCTTTCCCACCCAGTCGTGTTTAACCTTGTACTTCTTTTTTGCTAGTTTTTGTATTGGCTTATTATGCGATTAACTGTTTCATCATTGTCTCCCCATGACCTACACTTGTTATTCTGTTGCATTATTTTTTTATGTTCTTCTTATCACCTTTCCTACCCAGTCATCCGTTATCTTGTACTCCTTTTGTGCCAGTTGGCAACATTCACTTATTATGCGATTAACCGTTTCAACTCTGTCTCAACATAACTTAAACTTGCTATTCTATTGCCTATTATTATTATCATTATCATTATTATTATTATTTCATTATTATTATTATCTTTACGAGGTTTTCCCATCAAGTTTTAACTGGTGATTTAGACAAATGGCGTGATTAAAAAAATGATTGCAGTAGAACATTGAAAAGATAAATAAATAATCAAACATTTTCAAATAAATCAAATTTTAGCATTAAATAATCCATAACGGATTGATACGCTATTAAATATATCAACCCCCTCTCTCTTTCTCTCTTTCTCACTCTCTCAAAAATTAATTTGAAACTGTCAGATGCAAAGATTGTAAATATAAAAAAGAACTTCATAAAACGATAAAATATCTTCGAGAAAAACTTTCAACGGACAAACCATGTCTTCGTTGACCTCAATATTTCCTTGAGTTTTTACTGAGTTAAATGTTTACACTTGTATGCGATTACAAGGAAAAGGTTGAGATATCGGCGGGATAGAGAGGAATTCGCCAGGAGGGAGGTACTTAACGTTACGCTGTTGAGACTTCGATTTGGACATTCGATTTGGATGTTTAAGACATATACATTTTATGAAATAACCAAAAGAAATTATCAGGCGACTCTGTAGTTTATTTTAGAGAAAAGCCACTTCTTTCTTTTGTAATGGTCTGTATGGAAAGAAAGTCTGAAATAGAACGCAACGAGTCTTTTTACAAGTTCGAAAAGTTTTGTTTTCTTCTCTCTCAAGTCTTTGTAGAAAAGTCTTGATTTGAGTCAGAGCCATATTTCTTCAACTGTGTTAGAGATCCATCTCTCTCTCTCTCTCTCTCTCTCTCTCTCTCTCTCTCTCTCTCTCTCTAACCCCTCTCTTGCCGTCTGCTAGAGTAAGCTGATTTCATAGCAATTGTCTAACGGACTCGTTCTATTCAACTATTTTGTTCGCACATACATAAACACACACATAATGACCTTCCTTGATCTATCCTCGGCAGATGTCCCTCGTAAATAGGAGACATATCGACGTTTAACACTTTCTAACGTTAGTAAATCTGCACAGAGTAACTTTGCAGACAGCCAATGTAATGACGAACCTAAAACCGTTTTCGTTACCCTTGGTCAAACGGTTTATTCTTGCATAATAGATAGATAGATAGATAGATAGATAGATAATGTAGTTATTATATACTGATTTATTCGAAGAAGTGTCCTCATCTTGGTTGTTATACTCCCCGACCTTCTTCGATAACTGTCGTATGTGATAACCTTTTGGGAAATTTCAAATTGAAGCATTTACTCGATCCACAACAGTAGATTGTTCTCATTCCACTCTTCCTGCTCGAACATATCTCGTATTGATTAATGAGAGGATTATATCCCCGTTGATTGAATATACTTCAGCAATAAAATTTCGAGAAAACCTATACGAAATATGAATGTCAGTTTTCAAAATATACATTTTTTGAGATCCCAGAAAATTGCCGAGCTCAAGAACGATGTACTCCATTCACCACAAATATATATATATATATATATATATATATATGTGTGTGTGTGTGTGTGTGTGTGTGCGTGTGTGAGTGAGTGTGTTGAAAAATGATAGATTGTGGTGAATCTGTTATCTAACCCCTCCGCGCAAGATGTGATACAAGGTCAATTTATAAGCGGAATTTAACCGGTTTGAATTCAGAGTTTTCCTTCTCGAAGACCAGCTGCCATACCAAGGTTAAAGAGTCCAACCTACCCTACTATTTACCTATAGCTGGAGGGAAAATAGTTGGATCCACACCTTTTCCGAGGTTATTAGTTCTATATGAAATGCAAACAGCTTCAGTCAGGATTTGAAATCGGGTCACCGTGTCCATTTCCTACGACGATAACCTCTACCCTACGGACGCTTCCACAACTTATGTACGCATATTTGTACAATGTGTATTATCCAAGATAGGTATTTAAAAATACGTAAAAATGTGAGGTATATGGAAAAGTTCCCAGTGGTAAAAAGAGACCAAGTACACAGGTGAAATCCGAATTTTCGCTGGAAACATTTTTACACACCTAATAGATAAACTTGTGTACACATATCTATCTTATGCATTCAGAACACATTCTAGGTTTTAATAGCTTGAACTGAACTTGTTTCCGAAATCTAGATTATTTCCTAAGATTATTTCCAAAGACTCATCCTCAATAAGTAGTGCTGATAGCAAGGATTCTTTTGAATTTCACTTGCCATCCGTACTTGTCGGTCCTCACTTTTGGCAGGTCCTCTGGGCTGCGTCCAGTGTTCGCAGAGAAATGATGGATGTAAGTCTTTGCTGCTCGGCTAATACTAGTGTAGGAGTTCACTGGAGAATGTACCTTATAAGTTCGTCTCTGCTTCTCCAGCTAGTGTCCAGCATGTCCTGTCGATCTTACTTGGATAGTTTGTGACGTGAGAGATATAACTGCTGTTTTATGGAGTAGTGCTTCCAGGATTTGTTTAAAACAACACGCAGCATCCTTCTATAATTTCTATTAGCTAAATACACCTGTGCAAGCAGGTAGCCAGGGACATTCTAAGATCAAATTGCCTTAATCCAATAAAAGACTGTCGAATTTGTATGATTTGATCTCGGACCACCATCTCACGAGATCTTAGCAAGTCCTGAACAGCATCGCCCCTTCAAAATAATCTTGATAAAAAAATGAAGGATAAATAAATGGATAGAACAAAATAGAATAAAAAATAAACCAGAAATGCAAAAGGTTTCAGTGACGTCTGCCATGTTTTGATACGTCAGCATAAAAGTCAAAGGTAAATAAAAGCGGGAAAAAAACTATTTAAAAAATGAAAAGTAAAATAGAATAATGGTAAGAAAATGAAGAATGATATTGGAAGAGTGAAAATGGAAAATGATTAAAAGGATATTAAAAGGAGAAAATAATCAATAAAGAAGGGGAAAACCGCGAAGGGAGAAAATAAAAATCAAGATCGAAAAGAAAAGATGAGGAAGAATGGGTGGAAGGCTAAAAAATGAAAAATAAAAAAATAATAGTAGAAACGAAATGAAAAAAAAAAACAGAAATGAATAATATAGAGATAAGGGGGGCTAATGGCATAAGAGGAAAAAAAAACGACAGAAAGAACAATAAAAAAAATTGAAGAAACAGAGAAGGAAAAATGACTGTAGATAATGGAAAAAGTAAAGTAGATAGAAAGGATATTAAAAGAAAGAGGGAATAATCAGTAAAGAAAGAGAAATAACAATAGAAGGAGAAAAGTAATAAAAAAGAAGAGAGAAACTAAAAGAAACATAAAAGGGAATTATCATTAAAGAAAGAAGAATAACGGCGGAAAGGAAAACTTTATAAAACGGTAAAAAGGGATAGAAAAAAAAATGAATGGAATAATTGATTAAGAAGAAAGAATGGCGTTAGGAGGAATAGTTGTTTAAAGATAATAAAAAAAGGAAAAATAAAAGAGAATCACAGATAAGATAAGGAGAAATAAAGAAATAGGGGTGGGGAGTAAAAGGACAGAAAAGTTAAAACAGAAGTATAAAAGAATGACTAATAAAGAAAAAGGAATAATGATGGAAGTAAGGATAGAGAAAAGAACGAGTGACAATGACAGATAAAGAATGAAGTATAAAAACCAAAAGGAAGGAAAAGAAAAATATAAGGAAAAAAAGCAGAGGGCTGGTTGTTTACCTGTAAAATTGATACGCAATAGATTAAAAAGTTACACCAGATTAACGAAGTGAGGAAGATTGTAACACAGTATCAATAATTTGCAAGATCGGCACTCGAACAATAGTACATCGAGAAAGCGTCAAAAATAGAGATAAACGTCTCCATATTCAGCGAAAAAAAAATTGCTGCGATTGACTTGGGAAAATATATTAAACGAATACTTTTTCTCGCAGAACCACAGGAGAGCTAAAACAATTCTCTAATTGACAAATTGTCATTTCTCACTCACTGTCACGTTGTATGACGTAGAATATAGAATTAAAAGCCATGAGATCCGATAAAATTTTCTTTTTTTTCATAATGTGTGTGCGTGCGTGCGTGTGTGTGTGTGTGCGCGCGCACGCGCGTGTGTCTTCTTAAAATCAATTTACAACTTTTGTTTGTAAGCATATCCTCGTTTCTTATTAACAATGTTTATGTAAAGTACTCGCCGTCTGGGTCAATATACGACTCATGGTCAATTCAACAAGGAGGCCCTCACACACAAGGATGAAAAAAAAGTGCTGCTAGTGTGCCGAAGACGTCAGACTATTCTGACCATCACCTTTGGTAAAATGGAATAATGTTGCTTTAAGAGTCGGAATTCCCAGGATCAGGGTGGCTTCTATCTTCTTTACTTTTAACGTAAAGTCAAGTATCCATATAAAAAGTTATAGGAATCCCACCACCACTACCATTTCTTTGTAAAATTTAACCCTAACCGGCCACCATGAATTAATTGACTTTTTTCCTGTCCAAATGTATGACTTTTTCTGTGACTTTATTACCGGCCACGAACAAGAACATGGTTGAAGGAAATGACCAAATACTACACTCTAATCCCAACCCAAAAGGCCAACAAATGTTTTTACGGTTTAGTTACTTTCAAAAAATATGCACTGATTATAATAATGAATCTACGATGATGACTAATTTTAACATTAATATTCTAATTTTGCTAATTTGTGTTTTTAGAATTGTAAGAACATGAATTACGCAAAGAATCTATAAAAAGTAGACGAACGCTCTTAAAGTCAATATTTCCATATACAAAAATAAATAGATAAATGAATGAATGAATAAATAAATAAATAAATAAGCTAAACCTAACCCAGTAGAGCCAAGTTGTGTACGGTGAGTCTGGACTCAAAAAGCAATGGATAAAAAGTAGAGATACTTTAGATTAAAATAAAAACTTTGAATTAAATTAAACTAAGAAAAAAACTCGCCCCAAAGATACAGTGTGCGTGTGTGTGAGAAAGAGAGAGAGAGGGAGAGGGGGAGAGAGAGAGAGAGAGAGAGAAGAAAAGTGTAAAGTAGTTTTGTCTGGATAGTTCGGTGAATTAAAATCGAACCTGGTTCTTGGTAAAAATGCTTGCTGACGTCAGAGCGTGTTACCATTGGCAACGGCAAAAATCAGCAGCAGCAGGATCGGTGTCAAAACGAGGCTGGAGATGGCAGAGGTGATTACAAGATGGCGGAGGCCCAAACGTGTAGTTCTAGCGGCGGTCGGCCAATTCAAGGCCCTACGTCCTCGGCCGCCGCAGGACCCGTCAGGGTGGGCCATTACGAAATGGAAAGGACTATTGGGAAAGGAAATTTTGCCGTCGTCAAACTGGCTACGCACATTGTCACGAAAACAAAGGTAGGACATACTTGCTCCCCCCCTTTCGTTTGGATGGTTACAAAGTCAGGGATCAATTTCTAATGGCTTGTTGGTTATAAATTGATCACCGATTTTGTGACCGATTTCTGGGTGTCGTGTTTTTGACGTACCAACTGTTGGGTACGTGTTTATGTCTAGTGAATGCTTTTAAAGACCGTGTATATATTTTTTTATTGTATTGTATAGTGTTTGTAGGTGTTGTTTTGCTTACGGGCTTCTAGACTCGTCTTGATCCGGAAAAAAAATTGTGAAAGTTTTATTTTCTTTTGCGAAACTATTATTGTTTATAAACATTAACATTAAACAAGCTTCTTTTTTTTTTTTTTTTTTTTTTTTTAAATCTTTTACAAAATACATATAGATATACATATATATAGTACTAGTCAGTGTTGTGTAGAGTTAGTTAACTTGGTAATTTAATTTTTTGTTTGGTTTAGTGTAAATAGGTGTTTTCTAATTGGTAGATGTCCGTTTTAAATCATGTATTTAATTAGTGTTATGTATCTAATAGATATATGTGTACACTTTTTATTATTATTCAACAATTACATGCACCATGAGATTTGAACAGGAATTGCATTTTTTTTTTATGTATAACACGGTTAATGTGCAAAGATATTGCTTATGCACTTTTAATTTACACTGTAGACGTTTGCAAGTGCATTATTGATATTGCAAATATCTAAAGTCCTCAGGAGAAAAGCAATTTTCTCTTATATATTAACGTGCAACTCTATCAACCTAGGACACATTCTTACAACTCATATTGAAGTGGGAATCTCTCGGATCCCAGAGAAAGATTAGCACACACACACACATACAGATGTAATTGTGTGTATGAGAGAGAAAGAGAGATGAACATAGACTGAGTGAAGGAGAGTTCCCGTATGACAAAGATAACGAAAAGAAGGAAATTCCTATACTAGTGTATTATGTTTTGTTAGAATAGAGAGGGGGGGAAGGAATGAAATTCCCTTAAAAAGATCCTCTGCTGAGATATTCCCAAAATCTCATCTCGATTTCTCTCTAGAGAGATAAACAAACAGTTAACATAACCATCAATGCGTGTAAAGTTTAAATGTGCGCTTTTAGCTTCAGTTTTAGTCACCAATGCCTCTTTTTTTTTCTTTTTCTTTTTTTTTTATTTATTCAGCTTAAAACTGTAGATTTTGGTCGTTTTTGTTATTTTTCGTTTGTTTATTCCCTCCCAATTAAATATTCGAAAATGAAATTTATGTTGACTTTTGGGGGGTTGATTTTCTTTGTTTTGTAGTAATCAATTACTAAAATAACCGAGAAAATAATTTGGCAGGATTAAGAGTATTTTGTTGTTGTTTTTAGCTGATTCTGATCGCGTGTGGGTCCATCTGATGTTTTTAAAATCTATGCCCAGCTGTGCAGGTTGTGTTTTATTTTAACATCCAACTAACTGGAATTCTTCTTCAAATCAAGTTCAAACAGTAACACCTTTTTATCCGTAAAGCAATTCTGTTTTTCTTTTTTTCGTATTTTTTATGTGTGTCTCCTATGTGGTGTAATGGTTAGCAAGCTATATTAGCTGACCATTAGTAGTGAGTCCAATTCTCACTGGGTGCCCCACACTTCTGGCCTTGTGCCATATCTACGTTAAGCTTTGTGAACAACTATATGTCTCCTCAACACTAACTTAAATTGTCATGCTTGTTTTTACGGTGTTTTTTTTTTTTTTTTTTAATTGAATATTTCAAGGGTGTATTGTTTGTTTCTGCTGACAACCTTAATGATAGCGTTAACCATTCACCACCTAGGAATCATTTTGAAACTGAAATCAAAATTCAAATGAAAATTATTAGATTTTTGCATTGTTTTAATGTTTGTTTTGATAGAATATTTTAGACTACTCAGGTTAAACAGTTCTTGATTAATAGTTTTCATTTTATTTTTTTTGTCCACCTTCATTTTCTTATTAAAAACACACGAAACTAGCAAATATGACAAGAAAAATAAACCAACAAGTGTTTTTTGAGGGATTATTTTCGTGGTGTTTTTATTCTTGGCAATACTTAGTAACCTCACAATTAGAATTTATTTATTTATTTATTAAGTTTAGTTAATATAACAACTTATTAACTCCTTATGAGTTATTTATTGCCGAAATTTAATTCATTTGTAAATGTCTGATTAGAATCATAACTATATTTTCAACATTTCATTGAAATCATTTTTTTAATCGCACTTTTTTAGTTGACTATAATCATCAGTTTTTGTACAGTTTTATATGTATCAAGTATTCCTATCTAATACTAATAATGTGCATGCAAATATATGGTTAAAAAAAACGTATAGTAATAATCCTTAGTAAACATTAATAGCTTTTAATGTCAAGTAACAATTCTTGATGAAAATAATTTTCACATAGTTGTATGGTTCAACCGTTTCTATTTAATAATAATTTCTCACCCAATTATAGGGTTTCAAGTATTTCTATCTAACACTAAGAATTTGTACACCATTATATAAAAAAAAAAGTAATAATAATCCTAAGTAAACAATTTTAGCTTTAAATAACTATTCTTTATACAAATAATTTGTACACAGATTTATGGCATAAAGTAGTTTTCTTATCTAATATCAATTATTTTCAAACGCATATATTTGACCATAGATAGTATATTAACCAGTACTTCCACTCCAGGTCAGAGTGGATCTGAGAGTAATAGCAATGAAGGGATGACGCCACATCCTCATAGCTGTAAAAACCAACCTCACTACTGGATGCTTTTTAGTATTATACTCAGGACACTTTTTCAAGAAGTTTTATCGTCTCCATAAAACACTGCTATGAATATTGATAGCTCTAGACATCTTATGTCGATAAAGAATTAAAAACAAATCAGTTAAATAATTTCTGAGATTATTTAGGTGTAAAAAAATACTGTTCAGATTAGTTTTGTTGCGCACGTTGAATTTTGTTTATTTTAATTTGATTTGATTTTTTTTCTTTCTAAAAAACAAAACATTTGAAAGACATTTTTTTTTTTTTTTTTTTTTTTTTTTTAGTTTCGAGTTTTTATTTTATTCATTTATTTATTTCACAAAGCTTAGATTAATTACGACATTCATGTCGCATCAAAATCGGCAACTGAGCAAATAAGTACACTATTTTAGATTTAAAGAAAACAAAGTTTTATTTATTTATTTTTATCTTGAGATATTATATTAAGCTACTTCTTTTAATTTGTTTAATTTCCTTATTTATTGATGGCATTTTCAAGGTCGTTATTAAGCGAATAAGATAATTAAAATGAACACCAAATTTTTTAAATAAATTAAAAAAAACCCACCTAGACGACACTAACTATATATTTCGCTGCAAAACTGTTTAAGCCGGACTTGGTGGTTTTGCTGGAGATCACGTGACCACATTAACGTAAAACTTACTGAAAACAAGCAGAAAAGTAGATGTTTCCGGGTGATTATCATGATCACACAATTTTATTTTATATTTATAAACTTCCTCAAAATAATGCCCACTTTAATGTTGTCAAAATTTCAACATCGACGTGTAATACTAGTGTATTTGTTGTAAATGAACACGTAAAGTAGCAGAGCTTTTAAGTCACTTATTACCACAAAACTTTAAAAAAAAAAAGGCTTAAACAAATGTTACTGGTCACTATTGTATGATTCTGCTTTAATTTAAAAGGTTTCATATTCAAACTATTTTTTTTTCCTTTAATGTGTGTGTGTGTGTTTATAGTCTGAGGCTTGGTTAAATCAAATTTCCTTATTCTTTTCTTTTTTAATCATGTGCCTCTGAAAATTTGAAATATATATATATATATATATATATATATATATATATATATATTCTTCAACTACACCGACAGCTTCTCTTAGTTTTAAATAGAGCGTAAAAGATATCTCTGTTCTACATGCTGTTGGCATCATGTTTTTTAAGCTTTTTCCCCACTCCCACCCTGCTTTCTTTTCTTTTTACTTTCTTATCAAATAAATAAAGTTATCTCCAAAACAACACTTTCTCAAAATTTTTTCCAAGTAATGTTTTTATTGCGTCATATTTTGGCTCTTGCTTAAACTTCTCCTCCTCCTCCTCCGAAAAAATGTAATTTTTTTGTTTTCTTTTACCTTCGTTTTTTTTATTTCTTTAACGTTAATGATCAACTAAAGTGGAACCTACTCTATTAATTTTGTTGCAATTTTCAAAATAAGTAAATAAGAATAAAATTTTTAATGCGAATTTACGAGAACAAGAATATTCTGGGTTCTGCAGTTTTTCTTCTTGTGTAAGATATATATATACATTTCCATAAATTTCGATCTAACATTTTTGACAATATATCACCACTTCTGATAAGAATTAAAATCAAATGTAAATAAATGACAACATGTTTGGAACTAATTTCACCAGCTCTTCCATAGGTACGCAATGTAACGTTAAACACTGTTTAGTTTAGTGGGTGTTGTATGTTTTGAACATAACATATATCGACATATGACATCTAAACAATATAACTTATTTGTAAACAATAAAAAAAAAAAGACTGTTTTTATTACATTTTTAAGTAGCCTCGGTATTTTTGGACAACTTTATAGTTCGCACTGGCAAGCTTTCTTTGATTTCTGTCTGTCTTTAGCCTATAAAAACACTTGTAAGATCACGTAGTTGTGCAAAATTAAAAGTTACTTCACTTCGTGAACTTTAAATAAATACTATCGACATCCATTGTGTGTGTGTGTGTGTGTATAAAAACCTTTTTGAGTTTATCTTGTACACATGTCAGCTGGATTAGGAAAGTATTTCCTCAATTTATCCTCCCTCACTTTCCCTTCCTTTCTCTGTCGCGTGCTTCATTTTATAATGTGCCTTTTTCTTGACTTTACTAGTTGTGATTACTATCAACATCATATGTGACACGCAAAGATATCAGAGCATGTATCATGTTAAATAGTAATAATGTTAGAATTTTAAAAATCACCATCGCTGAGTAATCTAATTATATATATATATATATATATATATATATATATATATATATATATATATATATATATATATATATATATATATATATCTCAATTAGATTACAAACTTCTAGTTATGACTATGTATTCGTCGAAAAATTGATGCCCATTGTCAAAAACTAATCTAATCATACTATGAACGTTTTTATTTGTTAAAATGTGTCTATTGAAGAACAATTAAAAATAAATTAATCAAACTTTTATTAAATTTTAGTTTTTTTTTTTCTTTTCTAATTACTTTGTGTGTGTTTGCTTTCTTTACAAATGAATGTATTGATCCAAGCTCTTCGCCATTGTCTGGAGGCGAGACAAGGTCAATTTTTAAGCGAAGTAAAGCTGGTTTGAATTCAGAGATTTCCTTCTCTTAGACTGGTTGCCTAGCCAGGGTTAAGGAGACCAATCTATCCTATTATTTATTCATAGATAGAGGGAGAATAGGTGGACTCAGGACTTTCCCTAGCTCATTTGCTCAAAGTAAAACTCGAACAGCCTCTTCCAGGATTTGAACTCCGATTCCATTTCCAACGATGATGACCGTTACGCTATGTGTACTTATATAGTGTACGTGTGTGGTTTTGTGAACACAAATTTTAAAAACTTAACAATTTCGTTTCTATAAGAACCTTTTTTTACTTCAGATTTTTCTTTAATTCTTTTTAAAAATTTCAATTTTCTGAAAATTTATAAAAGAGCGTTAATATTTTATGAGTCAATTTTTGACAAGTGCATAGTCACACCAAATGAACTGCTTTTGAAGAGAGAATAAGAGCTTTGTGAATTTTGTTACTATGTTGCTTCTCTCTTTCTCTCTTCTATAATTGCCAAATTTCAGTAATTGAATGGAGGTTTTTAAAAAAATCCAATATTAGAAAGCAAGACAAATAAGGTGGATATCACGACTGAGAGACTGACTGCAAGAGAAAGCTCGAATTAAAATCAATTTTTTTTTTTTTTTTTTCTTTTTTTTTTTTGAGTATCATTTCTCACTAAGCCTGGCTAAAATTCAATCTTGTAATTTACACTCTGTGATTTAAGCATATCTCCAATTGCAACTTCGTGATTTTTGAGCACCAAAAATCTCTTAAAATTACCCATAAATGTTTTATTTTTTTAATTTTTTTACATAGCTTATTATTTTCAAACAAATGAGTTTTTGCAGTTCTCTTTTAGAATTGCGTATCTTCCGTGCTCACCAGACTTCTTTTAAAACATGGGAAAATAAGGAGTTCCTAAAAAAAAAAAAAATTACTTAGTCAAAAGCTGATAATGTGAAGGCAGAGGGATAAAAGTACAAAACAACACTTACAACTACTCTTATGAACTTTTATTAAAGCAATCGGATAAGTTTTTGTGCATGAAATCTGATTGGAAAATGTCATTCTAAAGCTTATCTATAATTTTTCAGATACAAGGTGTGATTCACTAATTTACTGACCAGCATCGTTGGTTCCCCCTAGATCCTCAAAGTAAAGCAATGAAGAATCTACTTAGTACCTAAATAGTTGACCACTTAATCTGTAGACTGTAGGCGAAACGAACAAAACAAAGCTTAGTAAATTCTAACTTAGTGACCAACATCTCTCTCTCTCTCTCTCTCTCTCTCTCTCTCGTACAGGGTCGGTCAGAAGTAATGCATCATCCTTCCCTCTCTCTTTCTCTCTCAGATGTAAGTCATTTAATAAGGGTTTTTTTTTTTTTTACTAAGATGTGGCACAAGGCCGTATGAATGGGGCACCTTCACTCTTGAAGGTTTGCATGTACTAGCTTGCTAACCATTACACTACCCGAGAAATAATAAAGAAGTCAATAATTTTGTTATAAACAACTCCATTGTTTTTGCTCCCAACCTGTATATACCTATTATGTTTTGATTGCTGCACTCGTCAACTTTTCATAGGTATTTCTCAATTTTAGTAATTTTTCAGTTAGAAGTGATCCTTTTTAGCAGAACCATTCTTTTTACTCCTAATAGTGTTTGTCACATATACTACCCTTTCTAGAAATTGAACCTTGTCCAATTCCCAAGAAAGGCGTGGAATAAAATCTGTTTGACTTTCTATACAAAACGAATAGGTAGGGAACAGTCATGTTTAAATAAACAGAAACTTCTGACCGCTAGTAGTTCAGTAGACTTTTTATATTAGACATAAAGTTGGGGATCAATTTCATATTTAGATTATAACTAAACTGAATCCTTCACTTTACCAGAATAGATTTCTTTTTTACAAGGCCATGAAGTGGGGATTAACTTGATTTACATTTTCCTTTGCTTTTGTCTACGTGTCTTGTTTTCATAATCTCCTTCTATATAAGATACCTGACAATGTTGGGTACACAGATTTCCATTATATGAGGTATTTTAGAAATTAAATATATGCTTGGATTTTTTTTATCCCCATTTGGCTGACTCTTTTTTTTTTCTTCTCTCTACTCCCTATAACTTTCTATACTTCACAATTTTGTAACTGATGAGAATTAAGACAGGTAATGACAATAAACTTGGCATGATTCTTTCAAAATGAAGGAATGTTTTCACTTGTATCTTTTTGGTTTTTATTTTTGTCGATATGTGTTATTTTCATCATATACATTTTTATGAAATATATGACAATATCGCACACACTATCAAATCTCACTTCAGACTAATGAATGTTCATTATTAGATATCAAAGATGTAGTTCCTTTTAATTAAAGTTTAGGATAAATATTTCTATTTAAAGGACATTTTATTTGTTTTTATTGTTCTTTTATTACAGGTTCTTACCTTGTTTACACTGTGGCATACTCTTCGGTTTTGTTTGTACAGAAACCCTCACAAACATGTAAAAATTAATAGATAATTGTTTTTATTTACAAATGTCTGTGATGCTCAGCAAGGGTGGTTGGTTTGTTGTTAGGGTCTATGACATAGCAACCTTTTGTAGGTTATTTAATGCTGTGTGTGTGAGTGAAAGAGATATGTTTTGTAGGTTACATTTTAAGCAATCCAGCTCATTTGTTTGCACACTGTTAAAGTTTCAAGTATTCCTTTCTAACACAACTAATTCTATTTTGTCTTAATCATTTGTTTGCATACAGTTGAATGACTTCAAGTATTGTTATGTAACATTAACATCAGTTATTTGTTTACACACAGTTAGATAGTATATATATATATATATATATATATATATATATATATATATATATATATATATATTTGTTGGTAATTTTCTTTAAATGAGTTAGAGCTAATTTGTTTGCACAAAGTTACTTGGTTTCAAGTATTGTTATCTAACAATAATAATATTTATCATTTGTTTGTACAATGTGAAGTGGTTTCAAGTATTGCTAACACTAATGGTTTTACTTGCACAAAGTTAATTGCATCCAAGTATAGCTATTTTATACTAGTAATTCAATTTTTGCACAGTTAAATGGTTTCAAGTATTCTTATCTAACATGAATATTTCTATTTAGTATTAATCATTTGTTTGCACACACTTAAATGACTTCAGGTATTGCTATCTTACCCCGATAGTTTTATTTGTACGCTGTTGAATAGTTTCAACTCTTGCTACGTAATTCTTACAATTCAATTTAACATTAGTCATTTGTTTGCACATTGTTAAATGGTTAAACAATTCTATTTGATCCATTGATGGAACCCTAACAGATGCTACTACTCTGGGTTAGTGGACCTAGGAGTAATGCCAATGAAGGGGTACTTCACATTCCCTTGAGCTCCAGAAGTGGAGCCATACCATCAGATCATTTGGTGTCATATCCGGGACACTTGTTGGGAGGAGGGGTCTTGTCCATTTGTAGAGATGTAGTTGGTGAGTTCTACAGGCCCAGCTGACTGGGCTGGGCTTAGCAAGCCTGTTGTGATATGTATACCCCCTCATCTATAACTAAGCAGTTTAAATTAACACTTTTCCAAGCAGATAAAACATCTAAAATTGTCACTTTACCTGGGTATTGTTCATAACAAAAATGTGATTCTGCCTGCAAAAGGGGTTAATTTTTTTTAATTTTCAAATTTTGTCTTCTCTCTCTCTCTCTCTCATATTTAAAATGGTCGATTCATAGCTGTTTGCAACAATTGAAACTATTCCACTGGTTGTAGCTGTAACTATTTCTACTACCATGGCATTGTCTGCTGACAACTGCTTTTGTTCCATGCTTTTCCCTTTAGCAGGACAACATGCTGCTACTGCTACCTTTTTAAGCAAACAGTTGTGAAAGTAGGGAAAAATTCGGTGGGTGGGGGGAGATGCTAATGTCTACTGCTTTTACATTTTCTTATTTATCATCTTTTATTATTACTCCTACCTATTTGAAGAATTTTTTTTCTTATATTTAAAAGTAGAAGTTATAATTTGGACTATACACTTGCTCCACGTTTCAAAAGTACAATGTTTTTATTGACAAATATCTGATGCTCAGCATGCAGTAATGTTATTAGATGTATAACTCCTCAACTCTAACAAATATTCATCATTTGATACAGTATAGATTAGATGGCCCCTGCTCCAAAAAAATATGCAAAATGTCAACTGTAGATCTTCACCTATATATAGAATGTTATTTCTATAAAAATCAACACCTCAGCCTTTGAGTTGGCATCTGTTTATTTCTCTCAACCATAGAATAAAGCAAAGAAGAAAAAAAAGCCTGAAACTAGGGATTCTAGCTTTGAGCATCACTTCCACAGTTCACCAAAAGGGAATGTTGAAAACCTTTTGGACACTAGCAGGAACTGGGTAATCCTTGTCCTTGCCACCTAAGGATATCTATGTGTGGACAGTTTTGTAAAACATCATCTCTGTATAATCCTTAAGCAGTGACCTTCTTTTTTTTTTTTTTTTTCTTTTCTTTTTTTTTTCACCATTTAATTAAAAATAATACAGTTGCCTCTACAAAAACTTAAAAATTTAAGGGGTTTTCAGAAATACTTAGTTTTGCCACTAACAAAAAGTATGCTTAGAATATACAGACTGTACCCCTTGCAAAAGATCCTCACCCCAAAAAAGGGGTGTCCTGGATATGACAATAAACCGCATTTGATGGTGAGGTTCCAGTTCTGGAGATATATTGAGTGTGGAGTACCCATTCATTGCCATTATTCCCAGGTCCACTTTGACCCAGAGTGTAGCACCTGTTAGGGTCTCATGTATGGGTCAAATAGACTTTAAAAACTATTTGTATTCAATGAGATGGTATGAAAAAAAAAAACCTTAAACAAACCTTAAACTACTCAAAAATGTAAATATAAATGAATCCGATTCCTAACCTTGAGGGATAAAATAACCCGAGATGGATTGACATTCCATTAAAATCCATCAATCAAAATCTTGTCAGTGTCATAACAAGATTATAACAACTAGTAGTACTTGCCCATATTATATAAAGGTTGTAAGATGGTCATTATTAAATATGTAGTGTCACTTTCATTTGGCCTAATGAGTAGAGTGTTCGCTGATGGTCTGGGAGACTGGGGTTCAATCCCAGGTCGAGTCATACCAAAGACTCAAAAAATGGTACTTGATTCTGCCTTGCTTAGCACTCAGTACTCTAAGGTAAGGATCATGGGTAAAGTGGAGCAATCCAGGGAATGGAGTAGTACCCTCCCCTACACCTCGGTGTAGTAGGTATTGGAAAGGGACTCTTTGGTTTACCCTCGACTAAGGTCGCCAACTTTACTTTACTTACTATCTTGTATACATTGTGGCATATATCAGTTTTGTTTGTACATCAGATACCTTCAAAATCCCCTAAACTTGAGTTTTCCACTCAAAGGGATAATATCAAAGTTTTACTGTTTGTTTGCTTTTGTTGTTTTTGTTTTGTTTTCTAAACCCATTTTTAAGCTGGGCAATCATTGAGATTAAGGGAATTTCCTCTTCAGTTCTTCACCTGGCTGTAACAAAGAGGGTCAAAGCATATGAAGGGAAGAGAAGAGAGTGCTAGCTGCCTCTTGTAAGGATTACCAAGAGAATGATTAAATTCTGTGAAAAACACACTCTTTCACAGTAAGGAGTCAGTAAGATATAGAGGTTGAGTGACAGACCCCGCCTAAAACCAAATATTAGCTGAATTTTCTTGTATAGTTTAAAACTTGTCTAGGTATGACTTACAGTTCCTGAATGTTCAGTTGAAACTCAGCAAAAACAGGCAAAGCTTAAACTGTACAGATATTTGGTGAATCATATGATTATATTGTGGAATTATTTTTGTAGTACTAATCCTCTCACCACAAAGAATATATAATATCACCTATAAATAAGTATTGTATTGGTAGGTGAAGTTGTTCAGGTGACTAAACTTGAAAGCCATTTATCGTTGCTTTTATCCAGGTGATGAAAGAATCTGAAAACACAGTTTAAGTTTTTATCTCCTTTTATTTTTTTTTTTTTTTTTTTATTTCCTTTGAAAGCCAGCTCTTGATTTTGAAAGTGATTTTGATCTCTCAAATATGTTGCTATCTAAAAATACAGTATTGGACAACAAAAAAAGTTTTTTTTTTTTTTGTTTTTTTTTAATTGCCACAAATTTTAATGAAATTTTAATTGCTTAGACACATAGGAAGAAATTTTCCTTGATTGTTGTCAAAATTCCCTTTAGTTGTAGCAAAAAGTCATAATTTTCTGAAAAGAAAATTCTCAGAAATATCAAAAAATAGGAAATTTCTTAAAATTTTTTTTTCCTTGATTTATCCTAATTTGTAATTAGTTCTTTGCTGATGACTTTTTGCCACAGTTGGGTCTTTTTCAAATTCAGACTATTTACAAGCCATTAGCAAAAAACTAATCACAAATTAGGATATCGAATCAAGGAAAAGAAAATTTTAAGAAATATCCTATTTTCTTGTATTTTTGAGAATTTTCTTTTTAAGAAAAGTGACTGTTTGTTACAATTAAGGGAACTTCAACAACAATAATAGATGAAAATAATCACTTCCTATATATGTGTAAGCCATTGAAGTCTTATTAAAATTTGTGGCAATGATAAATGATTCTGGCTATTTTTTTGTTTTTATTCCCCTTACCATTTTTTTTTTTTTTTTTTTTTTTTTTTTGTATGCATTATGCAATTTCATTATTGGGCACAGTTTCACTGTTGTAAAGTTTTATAATAAAGAATATTTAATGAAATCTGTTTCAATTTGTATAATGTTCTATTAAAAATAAGATCCTGGTATCTTTGGTTTTAAAGGATTAACTTAAAAATAGTGATGTATTTATTTATAAACAATACTGTAGATATTAATCATCGTGTCACTAAAATTTAAAGAAACTGAAAAAATTGTAAAAACAAAAAATTCTTTTAAGAACAAATTTAGTTAACTTATATTAGTAATGTTTTATGAATATTTTTGTTTTATTTTTTGGTAGACATTGCTTTAATGTGTAATTACAAAAAAAAATTGATAACCCTCAACTTGTTGATGTGTGCTTTTTATGCCAAACATAGGAGCTGAAATATTAAATTATTGTGGCAAGAGAAATATGATCCAGTTGATTACAAATACAGACAAGGGACACAAGTGACTTATGCTCATTAGCAGCCACCATTATGCATGTGGCAATAAATGGACATTTTATCTGGTGGTTATCTTCAGTAATACCAAGTCCTTTCTTTCCAGATATCCTCTAAGTTCTTTTGTATAATATATCAATATGTAGTCATTTTCAATCTTGATATAATAACTTGTTATTATTGCTATTCAATTTAAGACTGCTTTTGGCAGTCATAAAGCTCAACATTGTGTTACATCCTATTTATAATATTTATAATTAATTGAAAATAAAGGGAAGTACTCTATAATGAGCTGGGGAGTCTCCTATGGCATAATGGCTACAGAGCTGGACTGCAGACTTGAAGTTAGCAAGTTCAAACTCCAGTTGCACAATTATATTCACTTTTGGATTCGTACCCTTGTGAAAGGAATGAAGCTCCTTATCCCTTCAGCGATGGGTTAAATAGTATCCTTGCTGTTCTTCTACAAAGACGGCTTTAGCATTAAATAACCTACAGAATTTGATATGCCATTAAAACAAAGAAACCAAATCAATCTTTGAGCATTTCATAGTTATTTCCCCCAATGGTAATTATGGAGATATTATTGATTGCAAATAAAGGACTAAAATAATTTATTTTCTTTAAGAAATTATAATGATTGAGGTGAGTGCAAAAGCAGATCCCACACTATAATTATTAAGTTGAAAATTGCTTTATACTGTTAGAGGATTTTTAAGCTTTAACAAAAATCTTGCTGCCATGTCATATTTGCTGTATTATGATTTTGTATATATAAACATCAGGTCTGTATAAAAAGTTATTTATATAGTTTAGTTTTTGTACAAGGCCAGAACTATGAGTACGTGATCAGAATTGGACTTACTGACAATGGTCTACAAGTTCAGCTGCAGTGAGATATCCATAGATCAATATAATTTTGATAATAGTCAATGGTCTTTTGCTTGATTTTATATTTGAAATAAACATCAGTATCTCTCTCTCTCTCTCTCTCTCTCTCTCTATATATATATATATATATATATATATATATATATATATATATATATAAAAACTGGCCTTGTGGGTAGAGGGTTTGCCAATGGCCTGGGAGACCAGGGTTCAGTCCCAGGTCACGTCATACCAGACTTAAAAAATGGTACTTGATATATTCTTGCTTAACACCCAGCATTATAATGTACGTATCAAAGGTAAAGTGGAGCAATCCGGGGGAAGGAGTAGCACCCTCTCCTTCACCTTGGTGTAGTAGCTATTGAAAAGGGAACCTTCAGGTCACCCTCTTTACATCTCTCTCTCTCTCTTTCTCTCTCTCGTGTGTGTGTGTGTATATATATATATATATATATATATATATATATATATATATATATATATATAATCCTTTCTTTTCCTATGAATGGCATTTCCTTACTAGAAAAGAAAAAAAAAGCTTTAAACTTAGAATTTTGAGTTGTTTCTATACATGTTGTTAAAATTTGAGATCATTTGAATGAGAATTGGTCAAGTTATTTGATTATGAAAGGATATCAATTATTCTGAAACGCCCTGTATATGTTCTTGATACAGATGTGCACACTTGTATATATGCATTTTCTACAAAGATAATATTTAATGTGGTAATTTGATTTTTGATAATGCTTAATTTCCAATCATTATGTTTATATAAAGTGTGCAGCTTCTTTTTTTACTCTCATGTAAAAGATTTTTTTCTACTTTAAATTTACTCAGAACTTAATGAGGCACTGATTCTCAAAGTCTAATGTCTTTAACATGCCAAGATTCAAGGCAAACGCTGACTCAATTTTTAAACATTATGATCAATCAAATGCAGACAGTTCACACCAGCCTAAGGAAATTATCCTGTTTTATTTTTAAATTCAAACATGTCATATTAGTTTTTTGTTTTTTCTTTGTTTTTAAGAATAGAATTTCTAACTCTGCAAAAAAAGAATAGAATGTTTGACTGAAGACAATTTTGCTTATGTTTTAAAAACTTGTTTAAATTTATAAATCACTTGAATTAACTAACCAGAAAATTAACTAAACTTTTGGATTGTCATTGTCTTATATTTTTCTTCTGTTCATAATTCAATTTTGCTGACTGGTCTCTTTTGTTGCATACAGCAACAATGTGCAATCCACAGCTGCTATATGTTAAACAATACTCAAACTAGACTCTAAATGCCTGCTCAGTTTAGAGTCAGCCTCTGACCTTAATATTCATTCACAGCACAATAAATGTGTGATTCTAGGACCTTTTCAGCTTAAAGTGCATCACCAGGTTAACAGTAAAAGGCCAGTCATATAGTAATGCTACACGTTTTGTTTCATTTAAGCTATTATTTAGTGCTCCAGTATTTCAAATTTAGAATATTATTTTACATTACTTAATAAATAAAATAAATAAATAAAACATTTTTTAATTAATTTCTTTTGTTTTCATTGTCTTTGTGTCAAACCATGATGTCTCTAAAATATAAGCTTTAAATTTTCTAGTCATATGATCTTTATACCCTCCTATAAAAGGTCCCTACATTTTTTTCCAGTACTTCAAATGTATTTTTAAAAAATTTTTTTTTAATGTATAATCAACTTTTTATCTACATAAGATGAGAAATATAAAGTCAGATGAAATAATTTTTTTTTAATTAGAAAACATTATTCATATTGCAAATATTTTCCTTGTTTCACTTTTATTTTGACACCTTATATTCTTATACATTACACACTATGTATGTGTGTAATGTATAAGAATATAAGGTGTTTTAAAGAATTTTTATATTTACCAAGACAATTATGAAGAATGAATAAAAATGCTTATGTCCTTTAAAATAGTCCTCCTTCACATTCAACACACTTCTTTGAGTGAGTTTTCACTTAGTCAAAGTAATTCTGAAATTCTCTTTTGATACTATGGGAAACTGCAACATTGTATTTCTTGATGATGTCCATTTTTACCCATGATAAATTTTCAGCTAAGGGAACAAGATAAAGCTTTGCAGAGTTAGGTCTGGTGAATATGAAGGATGCTATATCTGCATAATCCTGCATTTTTACTAAAATCTGCTGATCAAAATGTATCAAATTTCAGCAGTGACTTATTGAGACATCTCTTTATCGTATAAATTGCTTGGTCGTACATCTATCTTAATGTGAATTTAAAATTTTTTTTTAACCTAAAGCTTCAGTCTCAATACTTTTTGATCACATCTCATATAGTTCAAGATGGTATCACTTAGAGTACAAAAAATCCTTACATATAACTTGTCCAAGTTATGACACTAAACTGCTGCAGATGGTGAAGCTCCAGTTCTTAGGAGTGTGACATACCTCTTCATTGTCATTACTCCCAGGTCCACTCGGACCTAGATTAGTAGTACCTGCTAGAGTGCCATCTATGGGTCAAATAGATCTGTTTAAAAAAATTATTCATAATCATTAGGACCGTATGCAAAAAAACTCTTAAGAGACAACTACACAGAATAATGTAAATATGAATATGCAATGAATGTGATTGCTTAACTTTTTGGCAAAATAACCCTAGACAGGTTGACATGCCATTAAAATTAATCCCTTCATATGACAATCTATCATGATACAATATTATCAATTTGAGAAGTTTCTCATGCTTTTTCTTGTATTAACTTAGTCCAACTTTTTTGCACTTTGTTGCTTTCCCTACTTTATCAATTACCACCTTTCAATATTGTTTTATTTTTTCAAAACTTACATGGAACTAGTAGAAATATTTACCATTATTTTTGTTTGATCATGACTCTTCATAGCTTCCTTTTATCAACCAATTGTCGATTGCCATTATTCTTGAAAGAGATAGTGAAATGGTTTACCATCACATTCCCTACTGATTGAATTTAGAATTGTCCTTTTCCTAGACTGGTTACCTACCATCATAACTAAAAAAAACTTAATTGACTTTTCTGTTTTACATATAACTGGAGGGAGAAGTAAATTCATGCCTTTTTAAATAGCATTTGTGAAAAGTGAACACAGTCTCAGCTGAAATTTTTAAATGCAGCTTGCAAATGTTGTTTTCTGTGCCAGTAGCCATTAAGTCACTTGCATTTCTAATATTTCATCATTATGGGACCTATACAAGGACACTGTATGCTATTTTAAACAAATCCTAGAAGCAGCACCCTACAAAACAGCAGCTGTACAACCATTTACCTTCTATCTCACAAACTATCCTAGTAAGATGAGAAAGACATACTGGGCCATAAGGATGAACTCATAAACAATGTTCTCCTATGGACATGCTAGCCTTTGCCAAACAGTAAGATTTACATTTATCAATTTAGTGGGGACACTGGATGCTGTGTAGATTTACCAAAAGTGATGGCTGATAGGGACTGATGACAAGAAAGATTCAAAGGAATCCGTGCTGTCAACACACCTTGATAATGATAAATGTTAACTTATGTATATTCATACGATATTTACTTTAAAGGCAGCACTAAGTGATAAAAATCTTCCTTATTTTCATGTAAAGTCACGTTTTATTTGATTAAAAATTAATCATTTTCCAATTAAAAAGTTTTCATGTTTTAAAATCTGAACTGAAAATTCTCTCAGCAGATCAAGTAGAACATATACTACACTCTTTATTTTTGGATAAAAGAATTTCATGATACTGCTTTATCTAAATAACACTTTTGGTTCATTTGTTTATTCTGTTCTGTTTTTATTTTAGTGCTTGCTTTTTTTTCCTCAACCCCTGACCACATTCTGGAAATCTTTTACTTGCAAAAATTCACAACTCTCAATCTGATTGGTCTAGAAAGTTGTTTGCTGTATTCTTTGGTGCCTGGGAGACATCTGTGACCAGACAGAAAATATGCATTATCATGAAGATAAAAAGGTCAAATCTTCCTATCAGCAGCTCAAAAAGAAAAAAATGCTTTTGATTATTAGTATCACGTAAATATTGAGCATTCAATTTTCTATAACTCAAAATTTAATACTCAGATTTATGGGATTAGGCAAAATCCTATGCCATTTTGTTGAATTCTCTCTTTCCAGGTTGGCAAGGGCTTCAATGATCAAAAAAATAAGTATATATATATATATATATATATATATATATATATATAATCATGTGACTTTCTAAAACCTAAATTTCAGCCTAAAATTAAGGTGTCAACACTATGCAAGGTACAGACTTGGTGTATATAAATAGTTGACCAAGGTTAGGTCTAAGCCAACTAGTATGCCTACAATTTCCAACTGCAAAAGTTAACAATTCCAGATAGTGTTGAATGATACTAGAGTATATATCATATAGCAAGTTTGGTAAGAGAAATAACTAAAATAACTTGTTTTTTATGACCTTGTTAGCAATTTTTCCTAGACCTGGACAATACCCAGCAATATAATCATCCACCTGAATTTTGGATCCTACTTTACTTAAGATTTTCTGTATATATATTGCTGGAAAGTAAATGTTTCATAAACTAATATATTTTGGTGAATTTTATATTGTATCATTTGCAATGTTTGTTTTCGTTTAATGCAAAATTTCTATTTGTTCATTTTCAAAAAATAATCCGATCTTCCATTCATAGATTAATATTTGAAAAAATATGGAGGTCAATTTTTATTTAGGTAATAAAGATTCAAAATTCCATACTAGAATTAAAAGACCCATTTAACATTGGTACTTGATTTATACAAATTATGTTTCTATAACAGAACAGAAATTGGATTGTTTTTGTCTAAATTTCTATGATGAGAAATTATTATATGCTGATGTACCCGGATTAATGTCCTCATCTTGTTTATTAACCCTATTTATTATAGGGACCAATGCCTACCAAAATGGAGACACTAGTCTGAATTTGTCAATGTATAACAGTAATAGATTGGAATCAAAACCTATTATTAATCATAGATAGGGCCATATCCAAATTTAAGAAATGAACTTTAATGGCTATGAATATGCAACTTTATCTTAAATAAACCTTTTATTTACAAAATATGAAATTTTGATCTATGACTATTGAAGTTTATTTAATAACTTATCTATATATTACTAAAATTCTTGTGTGTGTGTATATATATATATATATATATATATATATATATATATATATATATATATAAAGTATAACCCAGCAGAAACACCACATCATAGCAGTATTTTTATATATTTAAAATGTTCTTAGAGAATAAAACAATTTCTTATCCAATTTGGTATTAAACAATTTTTGGTGTCTGTATTGTTGCTGAACATGATTTTTTTTTTTTTTTTTTTTTTTTTTTTTTCCCATCAACCAAATTCTTAATATTGTTGTGATTATGAAATGCTAATTCGGGCCTTTCTATCTACCCTTAACTGAAGTATCAATATTTTCATAGTGAAATGTTGTTATATAGCTCTAGAGGTGCAAGTGGCATAAGAGATATTGTCATAAGAATTGGACTTAGCCAGATCCATTCAAATCCTGGATGAGGCTGTTTGCATTTCACTTTGTGCTCATGAAATGGTATAAATCCATCTGACCTTCCCCAGTAAATAGTAGGGTAGACTGATTTGGTAAATACATATTATAGATTTTTGTTTTCCTTTCAACTATTTACACTTCCATTTTCAAAAATTAACCAAATGCATATTGTTGATATATTGGGAAGTATAAACTAGGGAAATTTCATATCAAATTGATCTTTAACATATTTGTAAGATTTAGATGTAAAATAAATCTGTTTGGGCTTGGAACACAACATTGCTACAATAACAAAATAGAATGGATGCTCATAAGACATGCCTACCATTTCAACTACTAAATACTGTTGTCTCTAACTACTGTGTTGAGACTGGACTAATATTCTAACAAATATTTTGTGTGCATAAATTCTACCCCTGTATTTTTTTTTTTTTTTTTTTTTTTTTTTTTTTTTTAGAATTGTATCTTTTTATGAAAAACCCTGTATATAGGGTTCAATCAGGTTATTTAGTGAATGTTTGATTTTTAGTATGAACTTTTATTCCTAAATTAATGAATTTAAGCAGTGTTTTTTTAATTGTTCAAAATATTATCTCTGAACATCTATGCATTTCTGTGATTGATTAACCAGGTTATTTATGCCTATACATTAAATCTCTAATGGTTTTGATGCCAAAAGATTTTTAAATGCAGTTTTTACTTTTCTTATGGAACGGATCTACCCCCCCCCCCATTACAAAAGTGTCCAGATGCTTGAAAAAAAAAAGGTAGTTGGTGGGGGTGAGATCAGGAAAATATGGTAAATGTGGCAAAGTCTCATCCCAAGTCCATTGAGTTTCTGCAATATCATCCTAGAAACATGTGATTGAGCATTATGAAACAAAATTATGACCCAGATTGAATTTATGCAAAGAAAGTCTATACATCACTTTTCATCTGAAACCTTCATAATCAAATTCTGAAAAGAAAATAATAGGAAACTTAGAAAGAGAACAATTTAATTATTAGGAATGTGAATTTTTTTTTTTTTTTTTAATACAGCTACTATTAAAATACTATTTTAGAACAGAATTTAAACAGTTTATACTAAAATTTGACAGTATTTTCAAAGTAAAAGTAAAGTTGGTGACTGTAGTTGAGGGTGACCCCCCCCAGGTTCTCTTTTCAATAACTACTATGCTGAAGTGTATGGGAGGGTGCTACTTATTTTCCTGGATTGTTCCACTTTACCCTTGATATGTACCTTTTTATAATGCCGAGTGTTAAGCAAGGAGGTATCAAGTACCTTTTTTTTTTTTTTTTTTCTCTTTTTTTTTTTTTGTATGACTCCACCTTGGATTGAACCTTGGTCTCGCGGTGAACACTCTACCTTCTAGGTACAACCTAATATCTATCCATCTCTTTTGCCATGAGTAGGATGTGGAACCAGATAATTTTTAAAATGGCCTATAAATGGTTTGAGTTTAGTTTTCTTTATTCTAGACTAGTTGCAATACAAAGGTTAAGCAACCAATTTACCCATAGCTGGAGAGAGAATAGTTTGGTTTGCACCTTTCCCAAGAGTATTAACACAGTGAAAATTCAAAGAGCCTCATCTAGGATTTGAACTCTGATCATCATGTCTATTTCCAACAATGATCACCATTACACTAAGAGTGTATTTGTACATTGGATGTACACATGCACTGTACATCTCTACTAAACATAGAACATATAGAGCTTGTCTTCCTATTTTTGCAACCTTTTTATAAACCTTATCTTTTCTATTATTTTTGTTTATTTTATTTCATTTTATTTTATTTGTTTTTATATTTCACTTGTCTTTTGACATGTCATGACATGATCTGTTTGCCAAAACCTTATTTGTTGAGAAGCCTGTATGCTGCTCTTGTTTGGCATCTATTATGATATGCTTATTTATTTATTTATTTGTTTATTCACTAGATTTCATCTCTTTAGAATGGAAACCTTTCCAACAAATCTCTTGAGTCACTGATTCTTTTTTGCACTCTATCTACAGATGTCTGGAAACTCTTGGAAATTATTATGCAGTATTTGTGTATCTTGGTGATGCTTTGTAATGCATTTAATAGGTTTTCATTAAATTTACTTTGGAGATTAACTGTTAGAACAATTACAAGAAGAAATGACTTTTCACACATGAAATTTTGTAGAAATCAAATTCATGTAACAATAAACAGAAATGGCTTACTGAAATGTCTATTCTGTGTTAGTGTTGATTAATTTAAAATATCCATTTTTTTTTTTTTTTTTTTTTTTTTTTAATTACAGATTGTAAAACATTTGAAAAGCTTGTACTGAATCCATATTATACTGATCCAATTTTTGTGTGTGCCTGTTGATGTATTACCAGAGTAATGGCTTATCATCTATTCCTCTCTTAGTAAATAGGTATTGATTTTTTTTGGGGGGGTCAACTTTTTAAAGGCAATATTAGACAACTATAGCTTAAATCAGGAATCATTCCTTGTTGATGGTACTCGGTAATCTAATATAACCTGTCATCTGTTACTTAGAAAGGAGATACATTGCCAAGTTACTCCCTTAACCTGAGAAATACCATGAAGATCAAAGAAAGTTACTTGGTATGGTACCCTGATGACCTAATAAGTTATGGGGAACTGAGAAGTTATTACTCTAAATTAACCTTGAGCCCCACATGTATGTACCCACTCATTGGACTCCTGACTGTTAACAGCCTGTCAATCCAATAATGTTAAAATTCTTTAACTTAGAGAATAAAGCAATTTTTCAATCCATTTTGCAATTTAAAATTGTGGGATCTTCATTCATACTCACTCTCTTAGAAGATAAGTGTTGAGTCCAAGTTATAGTATATATCTCCTTTATTTATTTGCAATAAATTCACTAAGTAGATGTCTTTTAAATGAGTAGATTTTACTTATTTTTTCTTTAATTTACATTTGATATTAGTTTTCAATGAATGAGATGAATAAAGGAGAGATTTTTATCTGTTAAAACAAAAATTGGAATTAGTTGAGACTTTATTGGGCATATGTTTAATCAGGTTATGAAAGTAAAAACTTATAACCCTGAAATTTAAAGTTTCAATCCTAAACTCTTCAGCCAAATCATCGAGTAAAAATCAACCCAATAATTAAAAAAAAAAAAAAGCACCCAGTAAAATACCAAAATCATCCTGTAGTGTTTTTTATTTATTTATTTTTTTTTTTTTTACTGGACAACTTACAATGTGTCTTAACTGCATTCACTATTAATGCCTCACAGCAGTGTTACTTACATTATCTGATTTTGTTGAATGGCAAGATTTCTTCTATGTCAAGGATCTATAGCATATCTGGGCCAAATTATTCTGTATAAGATCAGCAAAATATTAATTGAACACTTAATGTAATGTTGATTTTATATATATATTTATATATTGTTACTCTATGTGCCCAGCAGGCTTGCAAGGTACTGTTCGTTACCGCCAAGTCCACCAGTTAACGCAGGGCACAGACGTTGGCTGTGGTCTGCAAAACGATATTTGGTGTCACAGATATCACCAACTCCCTTGTGGAACCACATTTTAAAGCTACTAGGCAAATTGTAGGTGAATTATTAAGTCAACACAGCTAACTGGCTAGCTTTACCCCTTAAATACAAGATCTTTGACAAACACAATTCTTCACAATAAGAAAAGGAGTCTGAACTGCCAAAACAAAACAATTCAAGTAAAAGTCAGGAACGAGAAAGTCTTTCTGTATCTCGGAAGGAGCCTCCATTGAAATATCCGTATCCTGGACTAAGCCCCTCATAAAATATCTTTATCCTCAGACGAGCCAGGCATAAAATATCTTTATCCTCAGACGAGCCAGGCATAAAATATCTGTTAATGGCGGAAGGTGAGAATGTAGTTCAACGACAGTAAACACGGTTTGCTTTCCTTCAGACTATACGATTTAATGGCAGAGCACGTGCTCTAAATTTCAAGTTTATCATTTCTGTATGAATGCAGCTGGATAAAGTTGAATATACTTAAATTGTATGTTCACTTACTTGGAGTTTTGAGGAATTTATTCTCTTCTCTTTTTTTCTTTCGTTATTGGGTTTCCATTACATGTTGGTAGAAAGATACACACCTTATTTTGGATAAGACCAAGATTAATAATTGTCTCTTTCCTCATGGACAAGTCTTTCCTTTGGGTATTCGTTTAACGAGGCTTACCATACCTCGGAGTGCTGGTTCATTCAAAAGATAAGTTCTTTCTTTTCTCTCGGGTTCTCTGCATGGCATTATTTTGGAATTTGGGTTTCTTCCATATCCCAAATTATATCTTCATTTTCAATGAACAAAAGGCATCTACTCGTGTGTCTTCACCTTTTGACTATATGGCAACTCTTTGTGCGTCTTCACCCAGTGATGAATGAACGGCAAATAATTTATTTTCCGTAGTTGGAAAATTCACCACGTGTTGATTTTTTTTTTTTTTTTTTTTTTTTTTTTTTAGCGGGCTCTTCCTCGATACCAATCATGGTCAAAGGCCTGCCTCCCCACCGACACACACATGGCTAATAGGCATGGGAGGACCTCACTCTCTATCTCACCTTGTAATGATAGAGAGGGTGGGAAAGAGAGACAGCCTCTCCCACTGCCACTATCCTGTAATTCTTGTTTACTACTATCGTCCACTGATGGTCAAATGTATTAGTGTCATATTTTATTGTGATGAGGAAATATATATATAGCTGCCTTTGGTAATGTTCACCTGGCTATCATGACTTGTGGGTGATATTAGGTTGATCTTCTGGTCCCAAGGAGCCTTCTTCCCAGACATTTCCTGTTTAGCAGGGTTAAGGTAATAGCTTGATACCTGAAATTCCCCTAAAAGGAATGACAAAGTGAACCGGCAGTTCTTTTGACGGTCACACATGACTCAATTCGTACATCTCCCCCACTCCCAGTTATATTAACCTTGTGTTAAATCTGGCCTGGTGAGAAGTTAGATAAATCCACACAAATACATGTTGATTCAAAAAAAATATTAACACTTTCATAAGTATAACTTTGATATTATGGTTTCAAACAGTCTCTGGAAGAGTCCCCATGGTGTTGTGGTTTATATGCTGGACTATGACATCATTGTAAGCAAGTTCAAACTCTAGTCACGCTATTATATTCACTTTCAGATTAATATTCTTGAGATTGGTATGAACCCCTTTATCCCTCCAGCTGAGTTAAATGGTGTCACTACTGTACTACAAGGATGGTTTTAGCATTGAATAATGTACAAAGGTTGATATGCCATTAAATAAAGAAACCCAAACAGTCTCCAGCTGTTCACCATCTTGGAATCTTCCACTTGTGATTCCCTTAAATGTGAACATTTCTATGGATGTACTTTTAGAAAAGCAGAACTAATAGAGGCATCTGGAGGAACATTCTAAGAATGTGTTGACAGGGATAGTGAACAGGTGGCAACTGCTTGAATTTATATCATAATGTACTCTCATAGAAGTGTTCACATTTTTTTTTAATCACTGTATGAGTGCATAAGTTGGTGACTGTAGTCCAAGGCGACTCTAAGGTTTCTTTTTCAATAACTCTTACACCATCATGGTGAGGAGTGCTACTCCTTTTAGATTACTCCATGTTACCCTTGATACATACATTATAATGCTGTGTTAAGCAAGAAGGTATCAAATACTTTTTTTTTTTTTTTTTTGTAATACCAAAAACTAAAAAAAGGATGGTACTTGATGCCTCAGCATTATAAGGTATCCAGGGAAAGGAGTAGTGTCCTCTCTTACACCTTGGTGTAGTAGCTATTGAAAAGGGAGCCTTCGGGTTGCCCTTGACTATGGTCACCAACTTTACTTTAACTTGTGTATATAATGTGTGTGAGATACTTTAAAATTTATATTTATTTTGTAAACAAGTAATTGCATATTGTAAAATGAATTAAAATATAATTCTAAAAAAAACAAACATGATGGAAATATTAAGAACATGTTATTGAATGATAAATTATAAGGAGTAAAGTAGGTGAAACTTTTATATTTTTTCTTTCCTTAAGTATTGTATAAGCTTATTGTATAAATAGTTATGAGCTACTATAAAAATATCATATAGTTAAAATAAATTACATAAGACTAATTACTGTTTGAAAAATTGTTTGATATACTCTTAGTGACTGCTTAGATGGCATGTTAACTCATATTGGGTTATTTAATGCTGAAGTCATTCTTCTTTCCCAGTTAGCTGGGGCTCTAAAATACATCAACTGCACCTCTGCAAAGGGGTAAGACCCCCCCTGCCCCCCAACGAGTATCCTGGATATAACACTAAACAATCTAATTGTGAGGTTCCAGTAATGCTGGAGCTTTGGGGAATGTGGAGCACCCCTTCATTGCCATTGCTCCAAGGTCTACTCTGTCTGGAGTGGTAGCACCTGATAGGGTCCTATCTATGGGTTAAATAGAACAAAAATGTATACTTATGCTAAACTGAATTACTTGAAATAGAACTGTTTTTATATTTAACTGTATATGGACAAAAACTATACTTATACTAAAGTGAATTGTTTGAATTAGAACTGTTTGACTAAATGGAATAGCTTGAAATAGAAATGTTTTTGACAATTAAACTGTGTACTCATGCTAAACTGAATTGTTTGAAATAGAACTGATTATTTGTATAAAAATGAATTTGGCATTAAATGACCTACAAAGGTTGATTTATCATAAAACCCAAACAACCAACTTAACTAATCTTCTTTCCCCACCAACCAAGCAATTATGTTTTGAAGCAACTAATGATAAAAAACAATTATAACTTCAAGTATCTATTCTTAATATTAATAATTTATTCAGTTAGGTAGTTTTAAGTTACTATTCCTATTTATTACTAATAATTTGCACAGTTATATGGTTTCAAGTATTCCTATATAATACTCATAATTTTCAAGCCCAGTTGGCTAGGGCTCTAAAATACACCAACTGCATCTGGGCAGAGGGGGTAAGACCCCCTCCCCCCCAGCCAATGAGTGTCCTGGATATAATAGTAAACAATCTCCCAGGTCAACTGACTGACTGACACTAAATGATAGCACATGATAGGATCATATCTATGAGTTAAATGGAACTGTTAGACCATTTTAAACTGTGTGAACAAATGAGTTGTTTTAAATCGGAATGTTAGAAATAGAACTCTTTGATTATTTAAATGTGTGTAAACAAATGACTGATGTTTAATTGAATTGTTAGTGATACATAATACTTGGAACCATCTAATTGTGTGCAGAAAATGAGCTCAGACTTGTTTTAAAAATGTTATCAACAAAATGTATCTATAAATCATATACATTTAGTATATATGTATAAAGAGGATTTGGCATTAAATAACCTACAGTAGTTGATATGCCATAAAACCCAACCTAACTAATAATTTTTAAAGATTGATTTGACTCCTAGATAGGACCCTAACAAGTACTACCATTCTGGATCAGCGTGAAGCTAGAAGTAATATCAACAAAGGAGAAACTTCACTCTTCAGAGCTCCAGAAATGGAGTCTCAACCCCCAGATTCAGTTTAGTTTCATATTCAGAATACCTTTTTTTTTTTTTTTTTTTTTTGTGGGGAATAGTTTCAAGGGATACATATAACTATATATTTCTAAAATTCTTATTGTATATACCTGTAACCCAACAAAAATGACACTGAGATCAATACACTTAAAATTTAACTAGTTTCTTGTTCAATTTGCAGCTGAATGATAATTTTAGAATCTGTATTCATTATGAACATAATTTCTCAAGTTATCCAAATTTTTGATATAACACAGATAACTATGAAATATTAATTAGAATCCTTCATTCCTTCCTAAGTAGAATAATCAGTATTAGGAATTGTTGTTATATTTCTGTAAAAGTGCCTGATCCCAACAGTCAAGTCATTTCAACTTTTACTGGCTATTATTTAAACATAGTCAATTATTGATTTTCAACTAATATTGCATCCATTTTAAGGTTTGTTTGTTGTTTTTTGTTTTTTTTGTTTTTTTTATTCTTAGATTGTCATTCTACTATCATCAACTAAAGAACATAACATTGGCATTACAATTGAAGTTACACATGGAAAAAATGTAATCAATATTAAAAACAACAAAGGTGAAGATAAGTTTATATATTTTATATAAGCAGTTATCTTCACCTTTGTTGTTTTTACTACCGTGTTTTAGTAGATATGTTGAGTGATTTCATTCAGATGTTTGTGGTAGTCCATTACCAAAAAAAGTACTGAGTAACAATGAGAAATATGTAACTATAAGAGGGCATGTATACTTGAGAAAGGTACAACATCCTATCAGCTAAAATGTAATAAAGAAAAGTCCGATTTATAAAATGATGAAAACTCTTCATCACAATCTATAAAACAGAATATGGCTTTTGTAGTTATACAACTTTGTTTCAATACAAAGTAATGAGAAATTCCACTATTATAACATTCAAGTGCCTCATGTTACCATAACTACAGAATTTCTCATTATTCAGTTGCAAGACCAGGTTGCTAATACATTGTAAAAAAAAAAAAGCTAACGGAATCAAAATTGATAGTAAATACTTTTATATCAAAACTGAAACTGTATTTACCAAGACAGAAATGAACATTGAATGGAACATTGATTTTTTTCAAAATAGTCCCCTTGGTATTTACACTCTTATTCCAGTGGGTTTTCTATTGGTCAAAGCACCTCTAAAACTTTTGCTCTCATGCTAAGCTGCACTATTGTATTTCTTTTAATCCCCTCCTCATCCTTGAATTTTATATTTGATGTGAATATCCCGTTAAGGAAACAAAAGTTGCACAGAGCTAGGTCTAATAAGTATGTAGGGTGCTGTACTTATACAATCCTGTGTTTCAATTGTCATTTTGCTCAAAAAGTATTAAAACTGGCTTCATTATTCCCCCACCCTACATACTGATTGGCACTGACTTAGTGAAGTCTAGATATCATCACTTAGTGATATTTGCTCAGTTGTGTACATATTTTCATTTAAATTTTAAAATTAAGGCTTCAAACTATTGCCTCAATAGTTTGATCACGCTTATGCTTATGTAAAATATTTTCCTCTAATTTTCTAAAAATTTTATTCCATTACACTTATGTTGAGTATTGGCATTTAATATTTTTCAAATGATTTATCCTACAGCCTTCTTCAGAAGCATAATATTCTTAGAGGAACAATGAAAAATAAATTTTACTCTTGTCTTATAGATTCTACTCCTGAAAAAAGCTGTAGAATGGGTCTGTCAAAATACTGCTTGTCAAGTCAATTACCCCCCCCCAGTTATAGACAATAAGGAAAAATATATTACTAGAACGGTTATGAATACAAGTATATTGGGGGAAGTCTCCCTGGCACAATGGCTATTGTGCTGGACTGGCTTTGTTGTGAGTGAGGTTTTGTTTTTTTTTCTTCAATCATCAACATCCTCCAATCTTGCTCTTGAGATAAATTTTCAGTTTAGGAAACAAGAAAATTTTACTGAGAGTTAACACTTATTATTTCAGTTGTGGTCATTTGATATTTTACATTCAAAACAAATAATGAATTCAGAAACCTTTAATAACTAGATTTTCAAAATGACAGTTTTGTTGGTTGTTTCATTGATTCCAAAGAAGAAAAAAAATCAAATGTTAATGGCATGAAGTTATTTTTAAAATGTTGGCTGAAATGTAACCAATATGCTTTCTAACTTGTGAAGAAAAAGCTGTGATCTCTGTCTGCTTTTTTTTCCTCAGTGATTATAAAGAATATTTATTCACCTTTTCACTAGAGTTTAATATGGCACAAAGCCTTTTAATGATAGGGTTTCTACTTTTTGGTTGCTTATATATTCATATGCCACTTTTCTTTTTTTTTTTTTTCCTTTTTTTTTTTTTTTTTTTTTTTTTTTAATAATAAAAAAAAAATGATATAAATGTATTTGATTAATTTGATGAAAGGGTTTTTTTGCTCACAACTTAAAGACCTCTCTGATCAGAATTTGATGAAGAATGAATTATAAAAGTGTGAGTCAATTATTTTTGTGATGGGGGTTCCTCATGGCATAGTCACTCATGTGTTAGACTTTGGTGAGTTCAAACTCCAGTTGTACTATTATTTTTGGACTAATAATTTAAGGAAAGGTATGAGCTCCTTTATCCCCCTCAGCTATGGATTATATAGTATCACTACTGTTCTTCTAAAATGATGGCTTTAGCATTAAATGACCCATGAATGTTGATATGCCTTTAAAATAAAAAAACGCTTAAAAACTGAACAATTTTTTTTTATTACCATATTTTAATATAACTTCAATGGCTTTGATACATATAGGAAGTGATTTTCCTTTTTTTTTCTTGTTAAAGTTCCCTTAGTTGTAGTGAAAAGTCATGATTTTCTAAAAAGAAAATTCTCAGAAATAACAAAATAGGAAAATTCTAAGAATTTTCTTTCTTTTGATTTGACATCCTCACTTGTGATTAGTTCTTTGCTAATGACATTGACATCAAATAACCCATGAAGGTTGATATGCCATTAAACAAAGAAGCCTCAACCAAAACATTCCTGTGAACAATTTGAAAATGGTCAGAGGCCATTGTTAAAACCTGACCACCCACCCTCTCTTCACTCTAGATGCCACATGCCATCAGCAGCAGCAAGTGCTCTGTGTCTAAACTAAAATGTGATACAGGCACAACCTTGAAAGAGAAGGAGAAATGCTATGAGTTGGTGGAAAGGTGACAGGTGGGGGTGTGGAAAAGCTGCCTGTAGTCTTGCTGATAAAGTTGGTCAGTGAAACACTTACATCAGTAAGTCCACTACTAGCAATAACTAGTTGCTCCTCTTTTTGACTCTTGTTCAACCATGAATTCTCCCAATCAGACATCTCCCCCTTTTTTTTTCTTCTTTTTTTTTTGTTCTCCCCACCCACAAGATGCCATGTTGTATATATTCATTTTAAAGGCTGTAATGATTTTTTTTTCTCTATGCCAAAGCAGTTTGGCTTTCAAAACTGACCTGTTTAATATTCATCTACTCGTTATAAAATTGGACATAACTACTAGATTATTATTCTTTACTAAGCTTTGTTTATTTGAGGCACAAGGCAGCATGTATGCGGCACTCTGTCTCAAACTCACTAGTAATAATTGGTTAGTCTAGCTAACCATTATGCTGCAGGAGGTGCACGTGAGATTATAATTTTCATATGCAAATAGTGTAATATTGTATTTCAATATTTTTCTCGTATAAGGTATGCAAAAGTTTTTCTAGTGTTTTTGTATATATTGGTCTAATGAGTAGTGTATTCACCAATGGTCCGGGAGACCAGGGTTCAATCCCAGGCCGAGTCATACCAAAGACTTAAAAAATGGTACTTGATGCCACCCTGCTTAGCACTATAAGGTAAGGGTAAAGTGGAGCAGTCTAGGGGATGGAGTTGCACCCTCCCCTACATCTCTGTGTAGTAGCTATTGAAAAGGGAGCCTTCAAATCACCCTCTACTACAGTCACCAACTTTACTTTCTTTTATTTTATATATGTGTGTGTGTGTGATGGGGATTAAAAAGATGATATAAAAAAGATAGATAAAAAAAAAATTAAAAAATAGCAGTTCCCAGGAAGCCTCCGACAGGAAGCGAAATTCCTGCATGCCTGGAGGTATGAGCTTCCTAATGCCATAAGAGAAATTTGATTTAAGCTGTTACCACTGCTATAGAAAGGACTCTTTTCCCTCAGCAGCTAGCAAAGTAGCACATGGGCTCACTAAGTCCCGGGCTTGTTGCCAGCCACGTCTCCTGCTAGCAGCTGTCTCTGCTAAACATATCTTACCAGACACACCTACTGGACAAACTCCAAACCTATGACTAATATATTTCAACACCTTTGCTGGAAAATACGACTACCTCTGATTCAGGAAAGCATTCGTCACCACAGAATAGTTGTGAACTCCGATCGAAAGTTTTGAAGTATAAAAGTATCCTTGTCTCTTTCCTTCCATCCTCAATTCCCTTTCAGCTTCCCACAGACAAAAAACAAGTTAATGGAACTAGAAGAAAAAGGAGTCAGATATGAAACTCAGAATTATCCCAATAGAACCCAACAATAAACAGACACCAACAACCTACTCCACAAATAAACAACAAAATCTTCTATGCTCCATATATATTAATTAAAACTGAGTTTTTTAATCCCAATGGTCCTCCTTTTTGTCCTATGTTGGCATCTTTCACAAGTCTAGAATAACTTTCTGAGTCCTCGGCTGCTTGCTGAGTTTCAAGAGAGTTTGCCTTCCTGTAGCCAATTGGAGACCATAAATTGCTACCCTCAGTGACTATCTGAAGGATGTTTTTGGCGGTACAAAAAAATTGGAGTCAGAATTTGATAAAAACCTTAATATTAAAGAGAAATGTCCAGCTGGATAGGAATTGAAGCAAGGGCAGAGACTGAAAAGTTAGCCAAACAAGCACAGGAGTTATGGTTGGCCTGTGTTGTTCTGAATGGTATCATGTGTCAAGGTCATAAGAATCTATTATCCAATGAGAATCAACTGAAGTCTTAGAAAAAGAAATTCGAACAATGACAAATGTCAGACATAATTATCCATTTGCTACTACACTTTTAGAGTCAATACCAGAGGTGGCCATCAAACATGGTGTGGACAGAGAATGCTTGGAAAGAGTGTTTTCTAAAGGTAAAACTTGTGCAAAACAGTTGCTATGGTCCAGTCTCCCAGAAATTCCCTATTTAAGTATCTTTCTTATTTACAGTCTTTCATTATCTTTTAATCTGCATACCTCATAGGTGAAGGGATTAATTTGAAAGATTTGAACACTTTCTCTATTCTGACCAATGTGAATCGTTTTTTGGGGGTTTTGTTTTAGTATAGTGACTTCAAGGAAAGTGTATGTCTAATGAATCATCTGCATGGCCAGTCTCAGTTTGAGGCCTCTGATTGGCTAGAAGAAGCCAAGATTTTTCTTGAAACTCAGCAAGAACTGTAGCCTAATTGCATTTGCAGTAGCCAGGGGACTTGGAAAGTTATTTTAGGGTTTGCAAATGATGCAAACCCTATGTTGATAGGACAAAATAACTGAAAAAAAAAACTTATCATAAATGTGCCAAAATTCTTTTTTTTTTTTTTTTTTTTTTTTTTTTTTTTTTTTTGTCATCATCACTGAGGACAAATCTTGTGTGTGTATGTGTGTGTATATATATATATATATTATAGTCTCTATCACTAGTTAATGAAAAAGGACACTGGAAACCTTTTGCAGATGCCAAATACTAAACATAAGAAAGGGGGCTATGGGTAAAGACAAAAAATAAGCACAGATAAAGCATTTATCTTGGATTGATTGATTTTTTTTTTTTTAATGGCATGTCAACCCATCTAGGATTATTTTATGCTTAGAAATTAGGGAATCACATTCATTGTACATTCATATTTACATTTTTGTGTAGTTATTTTAAGAGGGTTGTTTTTTTCCACACAACCATATCAAATATTAATTTTTAAACATCTATTTGACCCATAGATAGTACTCTAACAGCAACTTGGGGAGTCTCTATGGCATAGTAGCTAATATGCTAGGCTGTGAGTTCAAACTCCAGTTGCATTATTGCATTCACTTTTAGACTAATACCCTTGTGAAAAGTATGAGTCCTCCTATCCCCTCCAGTTATTTTCTACTTCTGATCTTCTACAGGAATTGCTTTGGAATTAACCTGCAAAAGTTGGTGTGCCATTTAAAACAAAAATAAACCCAAACCTAACGGCAACTAATAGTGGACCGATGAGTAATGAAAATGAAGGTGTAATCCCCACTACCCAGATTTCCAGAACAGGAGCATCACCATCAAATGCAATTTAGCATCAAACCTAGGAATTTTTTTTTCTTTTTAAGATGGGATTTTAGCCCACTGCAGGATATACAGTCAGCATATTTTTAGCCCCATTGACAAAGCATATTTATTTTGGAGATATTTGTCACATGTCACTAACTTTGTCATAAAATCTTGAGACATTAACTCTTGTATGTTGTTTTATCTCTAAATAGATGCTTTTAAAAATTAGGCATATCCATGAAATATTCATATTCTGCATTTGCAATCTAGCTATTTTTTTTTCTCATTAACTAGAAAGAGCTGAGTACAAATTATTCATCAAAATGCATAAATTCATTACTGTTGATTAATTAGTTTGTTTTGGGGTTTTTTGTCATTAACTAGGGTAAAAAAAGATATTTTTCAAAAATGAATAAATTTCTCATTAATTGAAAATTTCTATTGGAAATTACTGAAGATTCACCAAAATAACAATGCTTTTTAAATGCTTATGATTTTAAGAACGGTCATTTGCATTCCAAAATTTATTTAGACAATTGTACTTATTCATGCTTTTGATGTCATTATCACAACATCCCACTCACTCTGTGTATCAATCATTGTCGGAATGAACTGATTCACTTGGTATATTTTTCTGTCACTGTTTTCTGAAGACTTTTTCTTGTCTTTCTTTATTGATTACACCCCTGAAGAATGGATTGATTAAAATGTGTTGCCAACTTGAACACGAACAGGTTGCTCAGTTGTCGAAACAAAATTTGGAATGCCACTGATATTTTAAGTTTTTTCTATCTAAAGCTATCAAAATTTGACAAGTCATATGGATTAAAGTTGTTGGTGGCAACAAAGGATGCATTTTGCTCTTTGGGTCATTGTCACTTCAATACTTTTATTTACTGAAAAATGAACTTGGAGTTCCTTTATAAAAGCAAATCTACAAAACGATGCACTATAATCAGAATCAAAAATGCTTAGTAAAACAGAATTACACACACACAACTACTTTTGGATCAAATTACCAAAAGAGATCTTCAAATTTTTCTTTTGTAGCACTAAAGATATAACTATTTACTCATGATTCCCCCCCGCCAACCAGAAAATTTCACATTCTACAATTTTATTTATTTTTTCAGAAAATTAATTAGTTTCTTTTTCTGTTTTTTTTTTTTTTTTTTTTTTTTTTTTTGACAAAAATATATTGTTTTAAACATCCTATATAAAAATCTGCCCTGTTGGCTAGAGCTGTAGAATAGGCCAATTGCATCTCTGCATAGGGGTAAAGACCCCCCCCTCCTGAGTGTCTGATATATGATACTAGGCCATCTGATGGTGAGACTCCAGTTCTGGAACTTTGGTGAATGTAGAGCTCCTCTTGATTGCCATTACACTCATGTCCATTCTGACCTGGAGTGGTGGTACCTGTTAGGGTCCTATCTATAGGTTACATAGAAATATTTAATCACTTTCTATACTTGAAACCATTAAACTGTCTGCAAACAAATGATTTGTGTTAAATTGAATTATTAGCATTACTTAGCAAATCTTGGAACCATTTAAATGGGCAAATAAATGAATTCTGGCTTGTTTAAAAATAATGTTACCTACAAACTAATCATTTACAAATATATATATATATATATATATATAATTTGGCTTTAAATAACCTACAAAAGTTGATATGCCATAAACCCAATCAACTAACTATATTATAATGATCCAGTTTTTGTATGTTTGTATTTTACTGTACTGTAACAAAAACAGCACATCATAGTGAGAGCTTTGTTAGCATAATATGATTAAGATTATCTTAGAAAACAAAACACTTGCCTATCAAATTTACAACTTGGTAATTGTGTGAGAGGTCTGTTTATGCTCACCCCAATCCTTATAATTTCTCCAGAGATATACTGTTGAATATTAATTATAGAGCATTTCCCTTTATTTTCAATGAAAATATAAGATGTAACTTGATATCATACTTAATAGCTGCTAAATGTAACCTTTTAAGTAAGTATATAAACTTAAATTTGTATAAACTCAAATTTGTATAAACTCAATAATTCGCTTACTTTATTTATGCTATTGAAAATTTGCTTACAGCTTAAGTGGAATAAATTTTTATTGTTTTATGGTGTCTAATTAGCAAAGTATTAAAAAAAAATGAAGTACAGTTTTTAATCCTGGCTTCAAACCCTAAAAATAAGATACAAGCATATAAACATATATTAAAGGTATCTTTTTTACCTAAGATCTGTTAGTAATTCAATATATTCTTTATATGACACAACTCTCCTACCCATACATAACAACAGACTGCTTAGATAAGGTCAGCCAGTAAAACATGACCTGCATTGGAAAATGGGTTAAGAGGTCTAGACAAGATTCCCCCTACAAAAGACCAGGTCATCTGCATGCAAAGAGCAAACAACTATAGGATTTGAAAATGGAAGCTGCCGATTGGATGAAAGATGGCACGTGTCAAAGTTATTTTTACGTGCCAGAAATTGAAGGATGTTCGAATGAAGCAGAAGTGAATTGCCCTGGTGACAAAAAGAAAGAATCTAACCAACTCATTGAAAGTGAGCAACAGCTGCACAAATTAAGATGATGGAAATCTTAGGAGAAAAGAAGATCCTAAGATTCATCTTGAAGCCACTCATTATCACAGTGATAATAATTGAAGAAAATTGCAAGATGTGTGTGAAGTTTGAAAAGAAAAAGGAATTGACTGTATTTCCTGTAGACTGCAGAAAATCGAGAAGAAGAGAAAGAAAAATGTAAAGATATTTATGAAGTGTCCAATGAGACAATGAACTAAAATAGAAAACCTCAGAATTGAGATAAGTAAAGACTGTTAGCTAATTTCCTCTGCTCTAAATGTTATGATTGCATACATAAAGAAACTGACATATTTACCCACATACATCATTCCATATACAAATGGTAGATTTGTTTGTTTTTATAATGTCTTGATCCACTTTGGTTCATTCAGATTTAGCGCATAAAATCTTGTGATATAATTCCATTAAATTGTTGTCAGTTCATGTCTTTGTGGATTTCTGTCTCATTTTTATTTTTCAATGTCTTAGGAGTGATTCTACAAGATGTATGTTGAACGAATATTTCATGTAAACAAATTCATAATGAATATTATATATATATATATATATATATATATGAAGGTAGAAGGAAAAAATATAATCCAAATAGGTGAATATATCATGATGTGAAGTCGACGTTAACGTTTCGGTTATATTAACCATCGTCAGGACTTGGATATAAAATAGTTCACAATATAGATGGGTGATTACTGAGATGACAGGAGCAAATGAACTATTTTGTGAACTATATTGTGAACTATTTTATATCCAAGTCCTGACGATGGTTAATATAACCGAAACGTTAACGTCGACTTCACATCATGATATATTCACCTATTTGGATTATATTTTTTCCTGCTACCTTCATACTGTCGGATTTTATCCATATTTACTTTCATATATAATTTTATATATATATATATATATAATCATCATCATTGTGCTGATACCATAGTTTCCTGACTCTCTTACCATCTGTCTCTATTGTCCATTGCTTCTGGTAGATCTTCTAGACTGCATCCAGTGTCTGCCCAGAGCTGATATATGTAACTGTCTTCTGGTCAGCCAACTCTAGTATGTCCCTGTGTAGGAGTTCATAAGGGAACATCGCTTATGAGTTTGTCCTTACTTCTCTAGCAGTGACTGATAATTATTGCAGATTATTAGATACTAGTAGTACTTACCCATATCACTTACAGGTTGTAAAAGGGTCATTATTCAAAATAATAGATACAGAGTTGCTTTTATTAAAGTTTAAAATAATTGTTTAAGAATAAAAAATAGAGAGGAGTTCAAAGTCGCTTACTCGACCTGGTGACTGTTGAAATGAAATGGATTCCCTCTAAACTCAGCCCCTGATTTTGACATGGTCTTAGTGCACATAGTTTGGGAGAGGAACATCTGCCTCTCATTACAATTAACCAAGACAGTGGTTAAGTACTGTCTGGCAAACTCCCTTTTTGAACATTATGACATAGAGGGTGAGAGTCAGGCCCCACCAAAAAAACCACTCTTAGCTGATTCACCTACTATAGTTTAAAAACTTTCCAGGCATCACTCTAACAATTTATGAAAGTTTGATTAAAATCTGCCTCAAAATGACCAAACTTTAGCTTTGCAGACAGACTTTTAGTGAATTGTAAGACTTTTTTATTATTAAGTAAAATTGGTATCTGGTTAAAATTTGTAAAAAAAAAAAAAAAAAAAAAAAAAAAAAAAAATACTGAAAACGAGATTTCTACTTGAATTGTCTGTTGATTGCAGTGATAGCATTCATAAAATTAAATATATATTTTTATATATTATCTATTTAAAAAAAAGAAAAAGTTAAAACCAAAATATCTAAGTGATCTGCTTTGCAAAGGGTTAACTTGAAGCTGGTAGGGTAAACAGATCAAATACTTACTGACATATTCTCTTTAGACTGCAAGAAAGATTTTACTAATTTGGTTAATAACTGTCTCTTGGCAGATTGGCTGGCTAGCCTGAGGTCATGCTGACAAAATAATGTCATCTGCACTGGCATGGTAACTGTACTCTTTCGATGTTTCACTTACTCACCAGCAAATTATTTAAATTACTACTCTGAAAATCAAAATTACATAGTACAGGGTTCTCCAAAACAGTCACCATCTTGTATTTGGTTGAAACTGTATTGGTTTTATGGGTGTGTAAATCAGGCAAATATCTCCTTGACATCTCGGGTTTTATAAAGTCATGATAAAGAATCAATATATATTTTCTTATTGAAATATTTTTCCTAAAAGGAGCATTTCAATCAGAATCTGGGTTAACATGTTGCAACAGGTTTTTATAACATTTTTTTTTATAATAGATGTCACATGCCAAATGGTCAATATTCAAATTATTAGTCTATAGTACTTGTAAGTATTTGAACAAACAGATTACACAAGAACCAAATCATATCACACTCAACAAAGCAAGGCATGTATGTATTAGGGTGTTCAGAAAATAATGTTCAATTTAGATTAATGAATCAGTCAAAATATTTTCTCGACATACTTCTGCATTTCTACCATTGATTAACAAAGTTATTCATGCCTGGATAATAAAACTTTAAAGGTTTTGATTCCCAGGAATCTTTAAATACAGTTTGTACTTTTCCTTTGAAACATTTTTTTTTTCTTTTTTTTTTTTTTTCATTAAAAAAAAATGCCCAAATGCTTAAAAAAAATGAGTCAGTAGGTGAGATATCACGAGAATATTGTGGATGTGACAAAGTCTCATATCCCAAATCAGCTTCTGCAATATCATCCTGGTAAGATGTGGTCATGAAACAAAATTATTACCAAGTTTGAATTCGGGCAAAAAAAATAGTGAATGCATCACTTCTTTTTTCATGTAAAACCTTCATATAATCTTTAAAATCAAATTCTGAATGAAGTAACAGAAAATTAACAAAGAGGACATTTGTGATTTTCTTTCTTTTTCCTTTTTTTTTTTTTTTTTTTTTTTTTTTATTATTTAATTTCAAAAACTTAATATTTACCCAATTCCTCTGCTATGATCAGGATGCAACACCAGATCAGTTTTTAAGTGGAGTATAAATGTTTTCAATTCAGAGTTTCTCTTTTCCTAGACTCATTACTTTACCAGGGCTAAAGAATCCAGTCTTACCCATAGTTGGAGAGAAAACGGTTGGATTTATGCTTTTCCCAAGTGAAGTGAAACAACTTCTTCCAAGATTTGAACTCACTTCACTAATTCCATTTCCTATGACAAACATTACACTAAGTATTTCTCCAAAAGCAAGGCATGTGTTATGTTTTATGGTTTTTGAATGCAGAAGTATTTAAGTATTTTCTATAACCCTTATGAGCATAATCCTATAGAAATGATAAAACAGAAATTCAAAATAAAGGATTTTGAGCAGGGAGTGGAGAGCAAAATTACCAGTTTGGTGAATCATTTGAACAGAGGAGATCCAAATTAGAATTAATTTAAGATTTTTTTAACAGCAATATTAGTTTGCCTTTTCTATCTCCTTAATCAATTTGGAAGAAAATTTTAAAAGCACTGAAAAAAAATTTTTTAATGATTCTATTAAAAAAATCCACATATTCAGAACCACAAAACATCGCTAAATGCATGCTTTGTTGCAACAATTTTTTTTCATTTACTTCATAATATTCCTGTTTTTAACTCATAAATTAGATTGAAACAAATTATCTGTTCAAATACTCATGACAAATATTGTGTAGATATAACATTTTTTATTTCGTATCATATAAAATGTATTTTTCTCTTTTTAAAAATCTGCATTTCAAGCTCACCCTTTAGCCTGTTTATATTTGGTTTGGATTCAAGTTTAGGATCTACAAATTTCCTCTTGTGAGGTCCAGGACATGGTCTCAAAAAATCACAGCATTATCCCAACATATTTCATGCTGAATTTAAGCTGTGTCTTATATGTTGCAAAATACAGTATATATTTACCTTACCACTCTGTTATGGGCAGAATGTGATACCAGATCAATTTTTAAGCAGAGTAAAACTGGTTTGAATTCAGAGTTTTCTTTATTGTAAAATCATCTTTGGTTGTTAAGTATTATTTTCTATTGATGAAATTTGGGTTTTTAAACCAGTTTTGATTTTTATAGTTATTAAATGACCTGTAAACCTGTTGAGTTTTCATTGTAACAACGATATTGATGCTTTTATTTGGAAGATAATGAAAGATTCTAATTAACATTTCAGTATCTCCTTTATATTGAGAATTTGAATGATTAAAAAAAATGTTGAAAATTATCATTCAACTGCAGATTGAACTGGAAATTGCTTACAGCATTCTAAGTGTATTGCTTCATTAAATATCTTACTTGTTGTTTTTCAATTACATACATATACAAACACAATGAACATTTTTTTGTAATATATATAGGTTGACAGATGTTCATTTTTGTAAAAAAATTTCTATCAAAAAACATATGGTCTCTAATTTGAAAAAAAAATTAACATAATTTCTTGTTACAATGAACTAATTCTAATTCAAACAAGTTATATACTGAATAGATTTTTTTTTTTTTTTTTTTTTTAATTCAGGAGTTACTGAGAATGGTTTCATAGATTGCTTCAATATTTAACTCTACTAAAATTAAGGTGGTGTTTGCTCATTTAAAAGAAAAATATTTCTGCTCCTCTTCTATAGTACATACACATAACTTCAAATGCTATAAAAAAGTTTTAAGTATTTGAAATTGATATTTTTTATGGACAAAGGTATAAAAGAAAGTTATATCTACTTTTACTTTTTTTCTTAATTACTTGATCTGAGGTTTGAATGTGTCAACTTTTTTTTTTTTTTTTTTTTTTTCCAACAAGGAACCTAGAGTGTTGAGGCTCAGTGTTTTAAAGGTTAACATAATTTCTTTATTTATATCATTCCCTCAATTTTGACTTGACCATAAGTTCCCTCTGAGGTTAAATCTAGTCAAATATCATTTAAATTTTTGTCAGCCATTATAATTATTAGTTTTGGTCATTTTCTTTAATCTTCTAGTGCTTTTTGTAACTCAATCAAATTATCAATTTACAAGGAAACATCCCATATAAGAAATAATGTTACCATTGATTAACAGTCCAAGAAGTTACTACTATAATAATAATAATAATAATAAATGTGGTGACAAAGGTAAAACAGTTAATCACATAAGCAAATACTGCAAACTGGCACAAAATGTATTACAAGACTAAGCACAACTGAGCAGGAAATATAAAACCAGAATCCGTCCTAGAAAATGAGACCCAAAATTCTCTGAGACTGAAATACAGATTACCAAATCCCAGTAAAAGACCATATCTTCTATTAATAAGAAAAGAACTCTATTGTAGATTTGACCATTCCAGCAGACCATAGAGTAAAAATAAAAGAAAGCAAAAAGTCTAATACCTGCCTCTTATGAGAGAGCTGAAAAAGCTATGGAACATAAAGGTGATACTAACTTTAATTGGTACCCTTGAAACAGTCGGCAAAGGCTTGGAAAAGAGACTGGGGGAACTTGAGATTAGAGGATGAATCAAGATCATCTATATTATTTAGGGTGTCTCAAAATAGATGCAGTCCATTAATGATAATGATTTATTACCGAGACAAGCTGGATGACAGTCATTTGAAACATGTCCTGTAAAAAATGCATCCATGAGCTAGACATCAAATCAATGTTTTTTAATTGTTATCGTATCAGCTTGCAGGACATGCAATATTTTTTTGAGTTTCTTGTCTCAGTAATAAATCATTCATATTAATGGGTTGCATCTATTTTGAGACAGTTTTCAATGATTTTATCTTTTGAATAAGTAATGACACAAAATGTTTTTTCCTTTCTTATCCATGGCTTTGTGATCAAGTATTAATAGTTGTTATGGTATACTATTTTCAAATATGAAACGGAAAAGAATACATTAGTAGATTTAGCTGTTTGAGTTTTATGGCATATCAACCTTCGTAGGTTATTTAACACCAAATCCATTTTTATACAAATAATCAGTTCTATTTCAAACAATCCAGTTTAGCATAAGTACACAGTTTAATTGTCAAAAACATTTCTATTTCAAGCTGTTCAGTTTAGTCAAACAGTTCTAATTCAAAAAATTCAGTTTAGTATAAGTATAGTTTTTGTTCACATACAGTTAAATGTCAAAACAGTTCTATTTCAAGTAATTCAGTTTAGCATAAGTGCACAATTTAGTTCTATTTAACCCATAGATAGGACCTTTATCAGGTGCTATTACTCTGAACTAGAGTGGACCTGGGAGCAATGGCAATGAAGGGGTACTTCACATTCCCCAAAGCTCCAGCATTACTGGAACCTCACCATCAGATTGTTTAATGTCCTATCCTGGACACTTGTTGGGGAGGGGTCTTACCCGTCTGCAGAGGTGCAGTCAGTGTATTCTACAGCCCCAACTGACTGGGCAAATTATCAGTAGAATTATTAGCAGTCAGATGGGTTCCACGTATATTGAGACACCCTATATCACTATTAAAATCAGCTAGAATACTAAGTCCTGAAGAGACTTGCTGTCACTCAGACTTCAATGAAAAACCACTTGTTGAAACCTGTGTGAAAAACTCTCGAGAGCTAAAATATAATTTTTTAAAAAAAATCCAGATGAAGGAAAATACTCATTAAAATTAATAATAATGGTTAATACTGTCTTATCTAAAAATAAGATAAACATGTTTTCTAACAAGGAAATGCATATGGGGAATTTCTATAATTCATGTCTGCCATCAGTGATAAATTTGATGTTTATTCTAATTCATTATTAATTTTATATACCTCTTTGTCCCAGCTGTAATAATTTTCTATAGAATGAAAGACTAATTTCACATTGTTGTTGCTTGATACATTATGATTTAATTACATTTACAGCAGACAGGAATTCTTACTCAACTTCACATAGGCCACACACACATAACATGCTTATATCTGCTTAAAAGAGAAGACCTTCCATTCTATGTTGACTATCATTCACCATTTACTATGAAATGTATGGATTTCAATGAAATCTGTCCTAGACATTATAAAGTGAGCAACCTAAAGGACCTTTATGAGCTGGTCAATCCAAATGACATTTCTGGATTCCTGAAGGTGGTAAGACTGTATCAATAAATATAGATAGTCCACAGGCTTTTCACAAACTATTTTTCTACTAGGAATGTTAACAAAACTAAATTTTTCTACCGAAATATCTTTCTATAAAGATTGATTATCTTATATGCATACATCTGTCAGCATTAAATGACCCAATAAGGTTAATGTGCCATAAAACAAACCAAACTGACCGGTTAATGTTTACCCAACCTCTCCACCTATTCTGCCTTATTATTTACCTATAGCTGGAGGGAGAATAGTTGGATTCATATCCTTTTTGAGGGTATTAGTGCTATGTGAAATTTAAACAGCCCCATCCAGATTTAAACCCGGCTATGAGTTAAATAGTACCACTACTGTCCTTTTTACAAGGATGATTTTGGCATTAAATAACCAATGAATGTTGATATGCCATTAAACAAAGAAACCAAACCAGGATTTGAAGTTTGGGTGCCATATTCATTTCTATGACACTAATTATTACACTATAAGTGACACCAGACAAATTGATGTTTATCTTTTAAGAATTGATCAATTAAACAGTCAGTACCTGGTTGAAATATGGAGGCATTGATAGCACCATAGAAAATGGACCTTTGGATCAAAATACAAATTCTAGATGAGGCATGTCACTCCACAATAATACCCTTGGCATAATTCCATCTCTTCCTCTCTGTAAACCATTCTTACATTTAAACTGCATGCTTATGCTAAACTTAATTGCTTGAAATGGAACTGTTTTTTTTTTTTTTTTTTGGGGGGGGGGTTACAGTAAAACTATACTTACACTAAACTACACTTACACTAAATTGAATTGCTATATATATATATATATATATATATATATATATATATATATATATATATATATATATATATATATATATAGAACTGTTTTGACAAAAATAAATAAAAATGGATTTGGCGTTAAATAACCTACAAAGATTGATATGCCATAAAACCCAAACAACCAACCATCTTCCTCTCTGTTCTGAGTTTGCCAAATCCATTTTATACATATGAACAGTTCTATTTCAAACAATTTAGTTTAACATAAGTACACTGTTTAGTTTTATTTAACCCATAGATAGGACCATATCAGGTGCTACCACTCTGGGCCAGAGTGGACCTGGGAGTGAAAGCAATGAAGGGATACTCCTCATTCCTGGAGCTTCACCATCAGATTGTTTAGTGTCATATCTGGGGCACTCCTTAGGGGAGTCTTACACTGATTACATCACTGCATAGGGGTATTCTACAGTCCCATCTGATGGGTCATCTGAGTTAAGGTTAAAGAGTAGTGTTGTATACAAAGACTAGCCAACCTTCTCTACCCTTGTTTTTATGACCATGGACTTATCCATCAGCTATGAATGGCACAGCATCAAAAGAGCAAGTGGAGAAAGTCACACACTTGCTATACTGAACTACTGCGTGTGTCTATAATGTAGTGTTAATCCATATACATCATATGATTAAACTCTTTTCCACTCAACTCTTTTTCTAGTGTTTTTTTTTTTTTTTTTTTTTTTTTTTTTACTGTCGTTACCCCAGTTACAAGGACAATATTTTGCTCTCTTACTTTAGTAGGGCTACTCTAAGTCAAACCCTTTATCAGCATGTTAAGGTAACTTGCTGCAATGGAGTGGCAAAATTAGTTGCTGGAATCCTTAATATTATGTTCAACCTCATTCTAGCAACTCTTATGGCAGCATGTATGTATACAAGGTGTATAGCACCTTGCTTTTTCCTTACTGTTATCATAAAGAGACGAGACTTATAGTATAGGCAGCTGCTAGGTTTCTATCTAACCTTGTCCAAAATCCAGCCTTGTTTATACAGGATATAGTGTATGGAAGACAACTTCAGGTATCTTTGGATTTCAGATATTCTTGGAAAACACTAAATGTTAATGTTTCAAATGTTATTTATTATTTTCTAGATTTAGAGGGCTAGTATAAACCTTTTTTTTTTTTTTTTCTTCTTTCTTCTGTGTTCCTAAGCCTTTTCTTAGCTGCTCTACACTTGAGAGGGTTTAAGTGCATATAGACAGGCAGAGCATCATCTGTCACTTGTAGAAATTACCAAGATGGTGGGTCAGAACTGTTAGATGGATACCATTGTACAGTGAAGGGATCAGTGAGATATAGAGGGTATGAGACAAAGCCCACCTAAAAACCAGCCTGAGCCAAATTTTATATAGTTTAAAACCTTTACAATCGGAACTAACAATTTTTGAAAGTTTGGTTGAAATCTGGCCAATTATAATAAAAATAATATACCAAATTACTTATAAAATAAAGTGTCATCATAACCATCATAGCCTTTTTCTCTAGTCCTCCTCAGGACTTGGGTATTCTCCAAAGTCTAGAAGTATTAATGGACTTACTTAGCCATCCTGGCCTATGTGTTGGCAGGAACTTTGTATTAAGAGTTATCCTTCTCTTAAACTTTTTTTTTTTTTTTTTTACCAATGCTTAAGAACCCAGTCTGCCCTGCCATTTTGCACATAGCTGAGATGTGTGTAAAAGAAGTGAATACTAACAGTCTTGGTCAGAATTTGAACCTGGCTTGCTGCTTTTGTCTTCAATGTCATTAACCATTATGCCACCCATTTATTTCATTTGAAATCTCAAAATACACTCGTTTTACATTCAGGAGTTAAAATCATGAAAGCATAGAAATAAGCAAAATTCAGTAAAAAATAAAACAGTTATCAACTGGTGTGTATTCTGCTTTTAAAGATTTTTTTTTTTTTTTTTTTAATCCGAATGTTATGTCATTTTTGCAAGACAATGGATTTGTGCCGGGATCTAAACTTCAAAGGTGGCTGGCAGTCCATTTTCTTCTGTGATGACTATTACACCACTGGTGCCTCCTTATTTCATCCAAGTACTGACAGTTCAATTGGCTAATTCTCAAAAGATTTTTGCACTATTCTAAATTATGCATCAACTTTTCTTTGCTTTGGCATAGTGGTTAAGTAGATTAAAAAAAAAATTGAATGATTTGTAAAACTAGAATTACCTTTTGTGAAGCAATACGCTATTACTGACCAGAATAAACAAGATTAATTGGAATGTATTTGTGACATGTTTCTTCTACAGTATAAATGTTGCTCCAACATCACCAAAGGTTCACAGGTCCATTGTGAAAGGTGAATTTTTCACTGCAGAGCTGTTTCTGAACTTTAAACAGTTTCTCTAACCCTTAATGGTTAACGATGAACAGTTTTATCACCTCTATAATTATGTATTTTACAGAATGTTTTTTTTTTATCTTTTTAAAAATAACTTTTTTTTTTTTTTTTTTTTTTTTTTTTAGAAAGTAAGAGTCAACTCATTAAACTGGCAGAATATTTTTAATAATATATATATGTAATTGTTTTTTAAGCATAAAGCATGTCTGCTTCTATCTCTGTATAGTCCCTTTTAGGGACTCCTGTCTTCATTGATGATATTTTCAATGTTTGTTTGTTGACAATTCAGTGGATAATTTTAAAATATTTTAATAACCCTGCAATAAAAATATTTATTCAATTGGAAATATATATCAGTAGATATGATAATATTGTGTATAGATGAAGAAAAAGAATTTTCACATTTTACATATTGCAGAATGTCTAAGAATATTTCATAGCAGTGTTTGTTTTTTGGGGAGGTAAAGTATACTTATATATATCATGTGATTTTCTGGGACCTTTTGTAGCTGCAGCCTTGTTGGCTGGAGCTGTAGAATACACCAATTGCATCTCTGCAGAGATAAAATCCCCACCCTCCTCAGTGAGTCTTCTGGACACTAAACCATTTGATGGTGAAGAACTAGTCCTGGAACTTGGGGGTTGTGGATAACCTCTTCATTGCTATTACTCCCAGGTCTATTTTGACCCAGAGTGGTTGTACATGTTAGGGTTATATATATATATATATATATATATATAGATAGATAGATCAAATAGAAATATTTAATCATTTTCTACACTTGAAACCATTTAACTGTGCATTAAAAATTGTTACCTGCAAACTGTTCATTTACAAATCATATTTAATATATATGCATAAACAGGATTTAGCACTAAATGACTTTTCACACCAACTGAAAATTGTTGGTATACCAATTGGTCTAGGCTTAGCCTTGGCCAATTATTCATGCTCATAAAGTTTGTATCTCTCATATTGTGTAACCCCTTAATATTAGGTTAAAATTTAGATCTCAGAAAGTCACATATTCCATTAAACACTCTTGTATTAGTTTAATTTTTTTAATTTTTACCAGATATAAAATAGAATATATATACTTATAAGATCTACTAATATTAAAATGTAAACTCATTTCATATCTAGTAATTTGAGAAAATAATGAATCTTCATCTTTTTTTTTCTCATAAAAATGTAAGCAGTAAAATTGCTTATATCTGCATACACAAGTCCACTGACTAGAAAATATTTATTTTATTGACCAAAACATTTCAAGGTATATTTAACGTTAAGCTACATTTCTACTGCATTATTAAGTATGTGGAGTCTGTTAATTATATAGTATTTACCAAATATCTTAGTTACAGCTCAGTTTTTTTGTTTGCTGTATTAAATATATACATTCAGAGAAATATAATTAAGCACAATTCCCTTAGCTTTGTAAATGAATAATAACCACCTGTTAAATATATCAGAAAAAGGATTTTATGTCGGTCTTAATGAATAGTCTAAGGAGTAAATATTGTTTGTATATTATTATTATTGTTGTTAGTGTTGTTGTTATTTAAATTTACTAGAGATATACATATATAAACAGCAAAGTAAATATATTGATGATTTTTCTTTGACTAATATGCTGTGGTGGCTCATCTGTAGGCACTGTGGAGCTGTAGCACTTTTTATTTTCTCCCAATATATACTGAAAAAATATATATTTATATTTTAAAGATATTTGATACTATTATCTATAATCCCTAAACTTTTAAAGTTAATGGAAACCTCTTATTCTTAGAGTATTTTTCCCCATTTTCTATTTGGAACTGTCTACTCTACAGTTCCAGTAATAGGATGTTTGTTTTGTTGTGCACCTATTCAAAAGGTAAACAACCCAATAAATCAGAGGACTATAGTTCATGTAGTACCAATCAGCTTATCAGTGTGGGAGGTAGTATTTACATGTCATCTCATATGTGATGCTCACGTGTTGTTTACTATATTAATTCAAAAGTATTTTTATCACTGAATATTATAAATTGTAGATGATAGTATATAGTTAATAGTCTTTTTTCATTTTTTACAGAAACTGTGGAAAAATTTGAGTTAATCATGGCTTCTGTGATTAGAAATAAATGAAGTTATTGTGAGAAAATTAAAATTTTTACAGTTATCCCTTTAGAAGAAAGTTGCTATTAAGGGTCTTAATAAAGAATGGATTTTATTTTTAAATGATTCTGGATCATGCTGGAATGGAGTATTTTATTTGTAAGTGTTAAATTAATGCTTAGTATTTTTTTTTTTTTTTTTTTTAAACCCTTTTTTTGTATTCTCTCTCTATCATCATCACTATCTCTCTCTATCATCATCACTCTCTCTCTCTTTATCCATCTCTCATATATAATATATATATATAGGGTTATTGAAAAATAACTCCCTATTTTAAAGAATTATAGTTAAGCAATAAATTATGAGAATTTTTTAAATAGGAAGTTAATTTTCAGTCATCCTGTGTGTGTTTGTGTGTGTGTATATATATATATATATATATATATATATATATATATATATATATATATATATATATATATATACACACAAATTGTATTTCTCAGTGTGTGTTACACAAAAGTGATATAATTTTTATGAATTTTCTGAAGCAGCACCCCCTACAAATTAATGCTAATATAGGAATCTATATTAATAAATGGAAGGAGTTTGTTTACCTGTCCTGTACAGATGTCTAAATAGTTTAATATAGAGCTATAAAATTTGATTTGCATACTTATTGAACACAAGGGAAGATTTAGATATAAAAGATATTTTTGTTTTTTAAATGGAAAGTGGAAAAGGGTCTTTTACTAAACAATAATCAGTGAGGATTCATGTTGCAACAAGATATAACTAATTATACCGAATTTAAATTTTCAGACTTCAAAACAACAAATTGTTTTATTAAAATGATTATTCACATTTAATTCTACAGGTAGTTGTTTATTTTGGAGATATAAATTAATTATATAGCAGGATTACTTGAACTGACAATCCTAACAAAAATATCTAAACTGATAAACTGGTTGTTGCTGGTTTTAATTAATGATATTTCTCTACAAAACTTCATGGACATTTTTAACTGAATCATATCAGTTGTATAAGATAATACAAAAAATATATATGTCTATAAGAATAGCCGAAGTCCGGCCTTTATTAAATTTTTCTTTGCTTTGGTAGAGGCACGAGCATAGCACGTCGCAATCACGGAGGCGGCTTGGCTCTTCCAGAGTCCTGCCGGGGTTACTGTCGGAGCGGATATGATGCAGAAATAACCCGAAATCGGCAATGAAGACAGTTGCATCACTGAAGACCTCCTTGATGCATCTAGGATGTATGATTGAAATCTCTACAAAACTTCATGGACATTTTTAACTGAATCATATCAGTTGTATAAGATAATACAAATGATTTGGAAATTTTGCTTTTGTTATAAAGATTTATTTTTTTATAATAACAATCACCATTTGGTGTGAATTGTTAATTGACCACAAAAATTGTAAAAGAACCAAATCCTATTCTTGACTGTCCCAGTTGGCTGGGGCTGCAGAATATATAGGCTGCATATCTGCAGAGGGCTAAGACTACCCCCAACAAATGTCCTGGATATGACACTAAACGATCTGATGGTGAGGTTTCATAGGTTTACTCTGGCCCGGAGTGGTGGCACCTGATTGGGTCCTATCTATGAGTTAAATAGAACTGTTTGACATATAAACTGTACTTATGCTAAACTGAATTGTTTGAAATAGAACTATTTGATCATTTAACTGAGAGTAAACAAATGATTGATGTTTCATTGAACTGTTAGTGATACACAATAATACTTGAAAACATCAAACTGTATGCAAACAAATGATTAATAGTAAATAGAATTAATTGTATTTGATAGAAATAAAATGAAACTATTCAACTGTGTAGAAAAAAGAGCTCAGACTTATTTAAAAATGTTATCTTCAAAATGTTTAGAAATCATATTTAAGTGTAAAAAGGAATTGGCATTAAATAACCTAAAATGGTTGATATACCATAAAACTAAAGTGAACCATACCAAACTTCTTGACCTCTTACCCATGTTGACAGGGCTCAGAATATGCTGTCTTGTATCCTCTACAGAGAAGTAAGACTCTCCTAAAAAATAAAGGGGTGTATTGTGTATGACGCTAAACTGCATATAAGGTTCCAGTTTTGGACATCTGGGGAGTGTAGAATACCCCTTTGCTATTACTTCTAGGTCCACTCTGAGCTCACGATGATAGTACCTGTTAGGTTCTCATCTATGGGTCAAAAAGATCTATTCAAAAATTATTCATATTTGATAGGACCATGTGCAAAAAAAAACTTAAGAAACAACTCTGCAAAAATGTAAATATAAATGTCCAATAAATGCACTTCCTTAGCCTCCAGGCATAATATAACCCTAGACAGGCTGAAATGCCATTAAAATTAATCAACCAGGATATATTGGGTATTTCAAATTACTAGCTGAAATACCCATATATTAAATATTTGATAACAATGAATTCAAAGTAGTTTCTAACATTTTGATTTGTAATCTGTAATTTAGGGTTAGTATGCAGTTGGCCTAATGAGTAGTGTTCGCCAATGGCCCAGTCAAGTCATACCAAAGACTCAAAAAATGGTACTTGATACATACTTTATAGCACTAAGGAAGGAGGTATCAAGGGTAAAGGAGCAATCCTAGGAAAGGAGTAGCGCCCTTCCCTACACCTCTGTGTAGTAGCTATTGAAAAGGGAGCCTTCAGGTCACCCTTGACTATGGTCACCAACTTTACTTTATGCAGCCTCTCCTTTATATTTCTTATATTCTAAAACTGTTAATATTGCTGCACCTCAAAAGGATTAAGTAAAGGAAAGAAAACAATGTAAATAGTATAAATAAGTCTATAAATATTATTTATTGGGTCCAACACAGAAAGTTCACTTAAACCATTGTTCAAATTACACAACTTTTCTGACATTCTTTTTGTAAATGTTGATAAATAATCATATTTATTTGTTTTAGAATAAGTCAGTGTTATTTGATCTTATAGAGATCAAATAACACTATGACAATTATATCTCTGATAATAATATACCAGAAACTATAGTTTTCTAGTTTGTCCATAGTTGCTATTCATCTGGTATATGCTATATTACTAAGGATTATTTTTATTTGACTTGAAACTATATAACTGTGTGCAAACAAATGATTATTATTAGATAGAAATTATTACTTAAAACCATTTAATTATTAGCATTAGATTGGGATACTTAATATCATATAACTGTATCCAAAAACCCTATTAAGAAACAACTACTCAAAAAATGTAAATATAAATGTAATTCTCAAACCTTTAAGCATAACACCAGAAAGTTTGACATGCTGTTAAAATCAGTCGATCAATCAAGCCTTTCATTATAAGCATTATCAGATAATCATACGAGTAAGATCATTTTCTATTTGTTGATAATCTCTCTAAATTTAAGTTTGTTTGTTTGTTTACTAAGATTCATCCTCTGCAAGGCCAAACTGGTCTCTACTCAGGAAAGAGTTACAATGGCTATGAGATGTGGTAAATGAATAGGAATAATGGCTGAAAAGTTAGGGATGAGTGAAGATGGGAGCAAGAATGTATATCTAAAGAACCAACAAGATACTTATTGACTTTAGACTTAAAAATCTAAAGGTCATATGCTGTTAGAAACCACTCAGAGAGAAAACTGAAAACAGCTCACCCAGTATTGCACCAGTTTGGCCTGATAAAACAGCAGTTCTCCTCCCTAGATCACTAACAATATCAAGACATGGCTGAAAGGTCTAAATGGCCAAAAAGAAAGAGTGGGAATAATGAGGCTGCTCAGAAACAATCCAAATCAATGAAACAAAGTTTAAAGTACTTATTTTCCCCTACTACTGAATGTCTACATGTATATATCTTTCCTATTTCAGAAAAAGAAAAACTTGCTTCCAAAGGTTTTAGTGATATTTTGATTTCATCTTTAGCCTCAAATTTGTTTATTAAAAAAAAATTGTAATTTGTAGGTCTAATACAGAATTGAATCATATTTTGCTAATAACCACTTCACTTCCTCTCTTTTAGCTTATCAATAAAATCTTCTGATTCCATAAGCCAATCCACTGTTGAATGATGAGTTGATTTATATTAAATATAATTGATTGCCCTGCCAGCGGGATTTAGATGTTGAATCCATCCTCTACAGAAAGGTAAGACACCTCCTCAAAAAAAGGTGTCCTAGTTATGATTTGGAATTGCATCCAGTCATGAAGCTTTATTACTCCCAGGTTCACTCTGAACTAGATCTATTTGAAAATTATTAGTATTAGATAGGAATGCTTGTAACCCTACAATGAGGTCCAAACAAATTATTATTAATAGTAGTTGTTGTAGTTACTTGAAACCATTTATAATTGCTTCCAAAAAAGATTGACTTCAGCATTAAATAACCCGACAAGGGTTGACATGCTCTAAAACCAACCAAACCATCTCAAAATTATATTTCAAGAAACAACTTGAATCAGAATTTTGCATTATCTATATAGTCTCAGACAATGTCTTTTCCTGTTGTGCTACATATATCTTAAGAATTCTCTTCATCCTTTATTCAGATTTAAAGTTGGTGGAAATTTATACTTCAACACTGAATTCTTGCAAAGTAGAATGTTATTATGGTGCTACTTGGAATAATAATGAGCTTGACAGCATAGAAATCAAATTTGATGTTATGCAAAATGAATTTTTTTCCTAATCTAATCTATATGAATATTTTATATTGCTGAATTAAGTAGACAGTACATTTTGACACTTTTTTTATGTCTGTCTACAAATATATATTCTAGCATATTTTTCTGCCATTTGAAAAAAAAAAATCCAAACAATTTCTGTAGGTTCTCATTTTTCTCCCCCCACCTTTTTTTCATTGCTTAAAATTTTAGTGCATTTTCTTTTATGAATAGAAATGCAAATTCTAATATATCAATATAGTTTTTTTTTTTACTAATGTTGCTTGGTTGTGACACAATGATGAAAGTATGGAGCACTCAATAGGACTAAAACTCACTAGTAATGGTCTATCAGTCTATCTTTCTTAACATAAACCACATAAGGATCCCTTTTTCTTTTCTTCTAAGCTTTGCTTTGTTGTAGCACAAGGTCAGATGTATGAAGCTCCCAGTGAGGCTCAAAATCACTAGTAATGGTCTGTTAGTCTAGCTTGCTAAGCATTAAACCACATGAGGAACCTTTTTTACTAAGCTTTGCCAGAAGTATGAGACACCCATTGACACTCAGTAGTGTTTTGCAAGTTTAGCTTGGTAACCATTACACTTCATGAGGCACCCAATATACAGATATAAGACCCTCTGTGTAATCATGTAGACCTTTTAATTAGTGTGTGTGTATAATCTCACTTCATTTGTTTGTGTGCTTGTATATTTTATACCAGATCCACTTTCATGCATATTCTGGATAGTTATCTTGTGTAAATATAATCAATACCATACAAAGTAATCTCTCTGTGATCCTCAAACCACTTATTAAAAAACAATTCCTGATAATGTTGCTATATCATCAAAAGGAAATAAACATTCTTGAGTAACAACTACCCCAAAAATTGTAAATGTAAAAGTGTGTGCAATTCTCGAACCACTTAGCATAAAATAATCCCAGATGGGTTGACATACAATTTCAGTCAATCTGTTCAATCCAATCCATTTTCATGTATGTATGTATGTATGTATGTATTCATAAATATAGAATTATGAAAAAACAGTATTCAGAGGATTTTTTGGTATATATGCAAATATTTAATTTTTGTTAAACCATCTTTTGAGCAAATTTTTAAATTTCCCATATGAAAAAATAAAACAATTCTTAGCATTCTATTATAACAAGGTTTCATTTCAAAATATAGTGACATCACTACTGTTAAAAAATTTTTTTCAAAAGAGTAACATCTTTGTTACAGATTTTTAAAATTTTTTTAGCATTTATAAGAATTATGAATTAAAAATTTTAAATAACATCTAAGGTTAGGGTGGGTTATGTTGGTGCCATTTTAGTTCCTATAGGTATTCGTAGGATCTGGATGTAATTTACGTTGTTGAATTGGAAAGAGTCATTATTTAGAATTAGTTCTATACCATCTACAATAATTTTGTTGAATCTTGGATGTAGTGTTCCTGGGTATTTTTCTATCCAAAATGAGATGGCTTGTTTTCCTAATTCATCATACTGTACAGGTTTGTGAAATCAAATGTAACCATGAGTCTGTTGGGATCAATTTTTTGTGGTATCAAGTTAAAAAGTGGATGTCATCTCTAATATAGCTTTTCATCTTTTTGAGAAATGGTTGTGGTAAAATGTATATTTAGTTTGCTGTTTGTGTGAGACATGATGGGCCTGCTACTCTGGGTTTAAATTTGAGGTTACTCAGGTCTGGACTTTTTTGTAATCAGATTTTTTTTGTTGCTTGTTTTTGGGATGTAATTAGTTAAGAAATCTTTTTCTTTTTAGTTAGTGTTTCATTGTATGTTTTGCAGACTTTTGTCATTTTGATATATTATTGTATGTTTGTATCAATTAATTTATAGTTATTTAGCTCTTTGTATTTCTTGGATTTTTTTTCTATAATGTCTTATTTAAAATGACTATGGTGCTTCTCTTGTCTGCTTCTTTTATAATTATATTTTCAATTTCTTGTATATTTTTAAAGGCATGTCTTTGTGTTATATATAATAATATAATTATATTTTGGTTTACAATCTAAAATCTAATTTAGAAAATATTTTGATGAGAAATCAAATCAAAACTATTGACTGTGAGTATAATCAATAATAAAAAAAGGAAATTCAAATAAGAAATATTGTAATTATTTAGAAAAGTTGGAAAAACCCAGGTCCTTGTTTGATAATATTATAATTGGAAATAATGCTAAATGCAACAGTTTTTCTGTGTTGTTTATTATGTATATTAACTAAAATTTGTGTGTGTGTGTATATATATATATATATATATATACATACACACTCTCTCACACACAGTAAGCCAAAAGTAGGTGTATATAATTTAAATTTGATATAATTAACTACTGTCCACTTTTGCTTGGCTTACCCTGTATATAAAAGATAGAACCTTGTATAGTGTATTAGTTTTAGGTCAGCAAGCCTTTAGTATTTAGTTTGATTCTTACTCAATGCCCTATACTTCTGGCCTTGGGTTACGACTAGTAAATAATACACACACACACACCTTAGGTGGTGTCAGTCACATGACCTTTTAACAGTTAAACATTCTTGCAGTTTAAGCCATTTATACAAGATGATTAACCATTTATACATGATATCATTAGCACATGATAAAAACATTCATTTAAGAATTCACAACATGCTTTAATAACACTAAAATTTTCTTTATTTCATACACAGCACTATAATAATTTACATTTTGGATGATGACTAATGGTGGTCAAAAGTAATTGAACTATAAGTAAAAAAAAAAAAAAAAAACAACTTTGAGCTGTTTTTATAGTCTTGATCCAAATTTACCATATATTTCTTAGAGGCAAAAAAAATGAAAATAAGTTACATGAATACCTTAAACTTCTATACAGAAAATGCTGAAAATTTTTTAATATGTAATTTCTTTAGAATAAATATTCAGTTTTCTTGATTTTGACTGATGTATTTTTTTTCTATAGAACTAAGAATAAGAATTATACTTTTTTATGATTAGAAAGCCACAATATTGCTCTATGGGAGCAGTTGGAGAATAAGATTGGTTTGGTTTCTTTGTTTAATGGCATATCGACCTTCGTGGGTTATTTAATGCCAATGTCATTCTCCTAGGAGAACAGTAGTGGTGCTATTTAACCCATAGCTGGGGAGATAAGGGGGTTCATACCTTTCCCAAGGGTATTTGTCCGAAAGTGAACATAATAGCGCGACTGGAGTTTGAACTCGTGTGCTACGATTTCACTGACCATCGCTTTAACCATTACACCACGGGGACACCACCTGGAGAATAAGAGTAAATTACCTGAGATTAAAACTGTTCTTTATAATTTCATCATAATAAAATCATTAAAAAACAAAATATTCCTAAATTTTATTATTTTATTGTGCCTCTATGTAAAATGCTTTCCAAAGCTCTTGGGTAATGGCATCCTTCCATATGATTGTATTAAGGAAATGGCAAAAAGTATTTTCATCCACTGCTTTAAGTACATTTTTATTATGTCTGTTATTTTTAGACCAAATCTGTGGCAAATTTGCTAGTTACCTATTATCTTTTTTTTTTTTTTTTTTTTTTTCAAACCTTGTAATTGCTACCTTTTACACATCACTCTTTATCCATTTCCTTCTTCATTTATCGACCCATTGTAGATGACTTGGTCATTAAGAGAAAAGTTACAAAATTTTCCCTGATGGAATAAGCCATTTTATGTATAAAAATATAATCTGTATATATATTTGACTTGTAATATCCTTCATTATCTTAATTTTAATTGCTTTTATTTTTTATCATGTATATATAAATTATGCTAGTCAAAAATTGACAATAATTAACAAATCTTCATTTTAAAAATGAATTTTAGAAAAAAGACTGTCAATTACTTCATTAATAAATCAGCTAACTATTCAATTAAATTTATAAGATTGATAATGAGTTTATCTATCAATCTGTACAATAATTTTTTCATAGATTTCAAGGCTTTTAAACCTTTTATTGATTTTTATTTATTTTCATACAAACTGTTAAACAAAGAATTTTATTGCAGAAAAAGAGAGAATGTATGTTGAATTTGTTGTTAAATTGAAACACAAAATCTGTTTTGTGCCAGACAGTATTGAGTGGCTTCATTCAAAATGTTCTTTCTTTCTTTTTTTATTTATTTTTTTTTTTTTTATACAATCTAACCCAAACAAGTCTCTTTCAAAGTGTCAACATTCTGTCTTAAATCCTCCATCTGATTCATGCAGCTACTGCTGCTGCTGCTTTCAACTCATCAGCTGGATTAATATGAAGGAGATTTACTGTAACCATGTCAGCAATTTGCAGTTTGATACTTTTTTTTTATGAAAAAGCCAGCTGTGCCATACATATTAGTCCATAGGTATGACTTTGTGAAAACAGTTCTAGGTCAGCCAAAGCAAAGTCAATGTCAGCTAGAGTAGATATATCTGTTTTGGTGGGTTAGGCTTATTGATTAAGCTCTAAATTACTGTGGTAGAAATACAATGACATCAAAACATTTGGTTGTTTCAATTAGAAATTAATAAATAAAAGCCAATAGGATAAAGAAAATCACTTAAAATTTTTTTTTATCAGTTCAAAACTGGAAAATATGATATAAAAGAGGTTATATAAGATATATTAGATATTTAATATAAAAATTATATATAGATTATAAGTTGTATTAGTTTTTACTTTTAAATTTACTACTTGCTTAAAGGCTGCCTTTGATGGCTATTAAACTAAATACTGAGTCTCATTCCCCTTTTTATAGAATTAATATTATAATTAATTGCTGATTAGATAAGTATTCTATTATTAGCATTTAATAATTAACTCTTTGAGAAATTTTACTGATCAGAGCTGGTATGCCACATCAGATAGTTTTTGAGAAGCATTGATGAAAGCAACTTGAGGACTGTTTACCATATATAAACAATGCTTAGCAAATGATAACTTTAGAATATTTTAATGTTGTTATTTGTTAAGCATTGCTTAGATGTAGCACACAGTTTAAGAAGCATTGCTGTAAGCAACCTGAAGACTATCTGATGTGTCGTACCAGCAGGATAAGGTTAATGGTTGCAACCCCATAGTGAAAACATCTTTTCATATATTTTTTTCTTTTGATTACAATCTATTAAGCACCAAAGAATCTGATTTTTAAAAAATTGAGGAGGGGCTTACAAAGGATGTTCAATTTGCTATGTAAAATGTATCCTGACTGGTACTTATCAAAAATCCAAAGTCTGTTTATACATATGCATGGTTGTCCAGTTATATGGGGTCACCACAGTGCTATTCTCATATATCAACAGCTGGCATAGTAAAATCGGCAATCATTGGTAGATTCAAGTAGCTGCATCCATGTAACCCTTCCCCAGCTTGGAGGGTTAGTCGGGCATCAGCCCAATCATTGTTTAATTGTAATGGATTCCAGAAAATGTTAAAATCTTATATATTTCAGTCATAAATGGTGTTACAGATGTTATTTCTTTAATATCCCATCTATCAGCAGACATTTGATTTCTGAAGGTCTCCATGCTAGAGCTAAACATTTCCAAGAAATAATCAAAAATTTTTCTAAAAAAAAAAAAAAAAAAAAAAGTTTATGGGTTCTCAACTTCTTGTAAAGGTTATAGTCTTTTGGATTTTTGATAAGCTCTGGTCTGAGTGTATTTTACATTACTTTTACATGGCAAATTGAATCCCTCTAATAAGTTCTCCCACAATGAGTTCCCACTCCTATATTTGAGTTTATTATGGACATTAAAAAATGAACCTGTTCATCCCCTATCAAGAAATCCTTCTCTTTTCACCTCAACATCTCTTTAAATCAGCCAACATCCCTAACTTGTTTAGCTATCTTTTTGATACTACTATACACTTGCATCCATGTACACAACCTATACTTACAGATATGCTTGCACACCCATATGCATATATGACCCTGTTAGCTGGGGCTGCAGAATACACTGAATACATCTCTGCAGAGGGATAAGACTCTCCCAACAAGTGTCCTAGTTATGACACTAAACAATCTGATGGTAAGGTTCCATAATGCTGGAACTTTAGGGAATATGGAGTACCTTTTCATCGCTATTGCTCCCAGGTCCACTCTGGTAGGGTTCTATCTATGGGTCAAATTGAACTAAACCATGTACTTACACTAAAATGATTTGTTTGAAATAGAACTGTTTTTGCATTTAACTTTGTATAAACAAAAAACTGTACTTAACCTAAACTGAATTGTTTTAAATAGAACTGTTTGATCATTTAACTGTGTGTAAACAAATGACTGTTTAATTGAATTGTTGGTGATACATAGCAATACTTAGAGCCATGAAGCTTTGCTGACATGCTAAACTGAATTGTTTGAAATAGAATTGTTGACATTTAAACTGTACTTAGACTAAATTAAATTGTTTGTAATAGAACTGTTTTTACATTTAACTGTGTGTAAACAAAAAATTGTATTTAAACCAATGACTGTGTACAAACAAAAACTTGTACTAATGCTAAACTGAATTATTTGAAATTAAGTGAAACCATTTAACTGTGTACAAAAAAATGAGCTCGGTCTTGTTTAAAAATGTTATCTACAAAATTTGTTTAGAAATCATATTTAGTATATGTATAAAAAGGACTTGCCATTACATGACCTACAATGGTTGATATGTCATCAAACCAAATCTATGTATATACATACATATATGCTACACTCATATGCATTATAGCACCAAGGCATGTGCACCCAGGAACAGAACAGCTTAATGTGTCACATACTTGTCTGCCTCTCTTTCGAAAACATATCCTGACAATTAGAATACTAGTATCTTTATGCTAAATCTCTTATTTCAGTTCTTGTTTATGGTCATCCTGTTACGGACTTTCAAGATGCAAATTGACTCTTGATATCAATGTAGATACACTTAGAATACTTAAAAAAAAACAAAAAAAAAAAAAAAAAAAAAACAACAATGGTTTTGATATCTGTATGCTCCTCAAACTTTGAACTTATCAACAGAGAAAATTCTATATTTAAAAGTTTTTTTTTTTTTCTTCAATAAAATTGAATATTAGGAGAGTCATTCAAGAAATAAGGGGAGTTTTTTTTTTATTTTTTTTCTTCTTCTGATTTTAAATGTAAAGTCTACATTGTTTGGAATTGGTTCATAACAAAAATTATCTCACAAAATATTTGCTTTGAGGATTTTCAAGATGCTGGCAAATCAGTGCTTAAGGCTTCAACAGAGATCTGTCATCAATTTTTTGTTTTAGAAGTGCAAACCATAAAGTTTACAGAAAGATGTGTGATGTGTATAGAGAAGCATATTTTAATAAAAAAAAAAATTTTAGCAAATTACTTAAACATGGGTTTGCCATTACAAGCCTGAGTAAAAAAGACAGTACATTGAGTGGAAACACTTTGACACTTCTGCAAAGAAAAAGTTCCAGGTATAACAGTCAGTAAAGAAGTTCATGTTGACAGTCTTCTGGGACTTAAAAGGACACATCACTATTGATTTCTTTAAAATAGCTACAACTACAGAGTGCTTCCTTTTGCCAACTACTTTTAAAAAATTCACCTTATTTATTGAATAAATACAAATAGGAAAAGGATAATTTGTTCAACTTGCTTATAGTTTAGTTTGAGTTGATTGATTTAATGGCATATCAACTCCTTATGAATTATTTAATGCTAAAATTTGATTCATTTGTAAATGTTTGATTGTAATCATAACTATATTTTCAATTTTATATTGCATCTTTTTTTATTTCACTTATGCCTATAATCATTTGTTTGTAGATAGGTATGATATCAAGTATTCTGAATACAAATAATTTTCAAACAGACCCATTTGACTCATAGATGGGATCCTAGCAGGCACTACTAGCCCTTCAAGTCAGATTGAACCTTGAAATGATAAGGAAGAGGTAGTCTATACTCCCCTATTGTTGGGTTATTTAATACCAGTCTTTTTATTTTATTTTTTCAAGCAATTATGTTTTGAAGTAACTTATAATCATCCTTAGTATACAATCATAGTTTCAAGTAAGTATTCTTAATACAAGTAATTTGGATACAATTATGATTTCACATATTCCTATCTAATATCAGTTCATACACAAATGGATTCAAGTAACTGTTTCTATATGATACTAATCATTTTTAAACGGATCTATTTGACCCATACATGGGCCCCTAACAGATACTATTACTCCTGCATCAGTGAACCCAAAAGTAATGAAAATGAAGGAGTATTTCACACTCCCCAGATCTCCAGAACTGGAGCCTCACCACCAGATGCTTTTTAATGGTCATTTTCAGTTTAGTGTAATGATTAGTAAACTAAGCTTAGCAGACTAGTTATCTCTTTTGAGAAATTATGATTTTTGTGAGTGTGAATAAAGATCTCCTCCCATACTATCATTAAGTTACAAATTACTTTATTCTTTAAGAATATTTCAATGTTATTGCATTCATAGCTTCTTGCACCATGCCATTTTTAGTGTTATTTTGATATACATATAAATACCAGGTTTTGATTTCTTTGTTTATTGGCATATCAACCTGTCATTTATTCACTGCCAAAGCCATCCTTGTAGGAGGACAGTAATGGTACTATTTAAACCATAGCTGGAGGTATAAGGAGGTTTATGCATTTTCCAAGGGTATTAGTCTTAAAGTGAACATAATAGCCTGACTGAATATAAAGATCAAATCTTTACAATGTGTATACACAGTTGGAACAAAAGTAAGAGTTCATGTAGTAATTTTAATAACTCAACTATTTCAGAGTATTGGTGTTTCTTCACCCATTTATATGATAAACCATGATTCAAGACTAATCTTGTAGACAAGCTTTTATAACAATGCCTAACAGCAGAATAATACACCTTTCAACATATTTGCTATTTTAATTGAGTACTGCAGATTAGAAATGTATTTAGATTGGGTTACTTTAGTTTATTCAGGTTGGCTTTTAGCTCAAATTCATTATATATTTTTAGCAGTTTTACATTATCTTTTATCTTTACTTCACAATTTAGAATTAGTGACAAAGGAAACTTTTCCAATGGTAATGACTTTTCAAACAGCTTTTAGTGTTTCAATTATTTTCCTTTTTACAAACTTCTATATGGATCTAAAGTTTCAGACTGAAAGCAAGTAATAATTTATTAAGCTTAGTCTGACACAAGACTAGAAATATGGGACATTCAGTCAGAGTTGGACCCACTAGTTATACTCTCTCTCTCATATCTCTAATAATTATCATAATCCATTTGCATATGTGTGTGACAAATACAATAATAGATATCTTCTGACTATTTTAACATTAATACCAAGAAAATGTTTGAGAGAATAAAACGCAAAGAAAATCTTAATAACAACATTTTCTCTGCATGTCCCTTTATGTGCAAAGCCTAATTTGTTGTTTGTTCAACTCTCATTTGTTAATTTTTGCTCATTTGCCAGTGTATACAAGACTTGTTACTTTGTTCCCATTGCAATTTTCTTAGAAAATAACACTGTCCAGTCAACGTAATTTTTATGTTGCTTAAGCTTTAACATGTTTTCTTTAGTTGCTGACCTGCTGAAAGACTTTAAAACTATGACTCTTATACAGTTGATATCTAAGCAAGGCAGAAACAAGACACTATTATAAATTGTTTATGGTAGTTTTCTCATTGTCCAGCCCTGCAAAATGTTGGATTATGTCTATGTGTCTCAGTTGCCCAGTTGTATAGAAACACCTTTATCTGTGCTTGTGTTAGTGTTAAGATTAATGGCAATCTCGGCTTCATGAAAGTATAGAAAAATTCATTGGTTGAGTGTTTCTATTTTGAAAAAGATTTTATCATAATGAAAGAAATGGGTTTATCAGGAAAAGACGAAAAGAAAAAAAGAATCTAAATCTTGTTCCAAGTTTATTCTTGATCTTTTGATCCTGTGATGCAGTAATTTTAAAAGAAAAGCCACAACTATTTTTAAAAATAGTTTTTTTTCACTCTTTCATTTCTTGTCTTGACTATTTCCAGTCAGAGAGCAAACTTTGCATGCATTTTAGTAACTTTCTCAAAGTTGAAACAATTTACTATACTTTCAGTCAAATGTTTAAACTTCATCGCTAGTAAATATTGTCCACTCAAAGTTTTCATTGTCCTATGAGTTGGGGCTTAAAATATGCTGATTGTATACCCTGCAGAGGGGTATGACTCATTGTTTTATTTTTTTTCTATCGCTAATTCTAACCTGGCTATTCAGTTCATATTTTTCTTGCTTTCTTTCTGATTTTCCAGCTCCACAAAAGACTACATCAAACTGTCCATCTATTGATGACAAACTGTTCCCAATTATGTCCTGGGTATGACACGAAACTACATCCAGATGTGAGGCTCCACTTCTGGATAACCCTGTTAGCATGGCTTAGAATATGCTGATTCAATTCTCTGTTGAAGAGTACCCCCTAAAAATAGGGGTGTCCTGAGTATGACACTAAACTGCATCTAATGGTGAGGCTCTGGTTTTGATATTACTCCCAGGTTTACTCTGACACCTAGTGATAGTACCTGCTAGGGTCCCATCTATAGCTCAAATAGATCTGTTTAAAAATTATTTATACTCAATTGGAGAGTGTGTTAAAAAAAAAAATTCAAGAAACAACTACCCAAAAAATGTAAATGCGAACATCCAATGAACATGATTCCCTAACCTCTAGGCATAAAATAACCCTAGACGAGTTAACATATCATTAAAATTAATCAAGGAACATACAATGACATGCCATTTAAAGCAATCAATCAATCAATCAACAATGAACACAATTCCCTAACCTCTAGACATTAAATAACCCTAGACAGGTTGACATACCATTAAAATCAATGAACATATGATGAATGCAAACGTCTAACATCTAAGTATAAAATAACCCTAGATGGGTTGATATGCCATTAAAATCAGTCTAAGCTTTCAGGTCACACATAAAAAATAATCTTAGATCACGCATGAATTTTTTAGTTTCAGATAAAGTAAAAAAATAAATATAAAACTAGATGACTAAACAAGAAATTGCCATCTTGCTTTTACTCTAATATTACTTTTCTAAACAAACAAACAAACAAACAAAAATCATCAATTGCTTCAAAACAAAAAATATTTTCTGCACACTCCACTTATTCAGTTAGTCACAGGCTTTCTGATCATAGGCAGATCATTAAGAAAAAAAGATTAAAAAACACTAGATCTAATTAATCACTATATGGAAAGAGAGATTTGTAATAAGTTATTTACATAAATGTTGTCAATCATTCACTTCTCCATATTTGGCCTCTTTAAAATCTTATGTTAATTTATTTATATTTTAATAATCTGATTTTTATTTATCTATTTTTTAATGTACTAAACTCCTGAACTTGTTGGGTCCCTGTTTTAACAGCAGTCCATTATGATATTGATGCTTTTATTTAGGAAGAAATGAAGGATTCTAACTGGAATTTCATATTTACTTCCATCATACTGAAGGTTTGGTTTGATTTCTTTGTTTAATGGCATATCAACCTTCATGGGTTATTTAAGCCATTCCTGTAGAACAGCAGTGATACTATTTAACTCCTTAGAAGGTGAGATAAAGGGATCATACCTTTCCCAAAGGTATTAGTCCAAAAGGGAACATAGTAGTATGACTGGAGTTTGAACTCACTCACTTCAAGTTTGCAGTTCAGCACTTAAACCATTACACCGTGGGGACTTCTCTCTGAGGATTGGGATGAAGAAAACAAAATGACATTTAGTATGAATAAAAATTTCACAAAGTTGTCATTCAGTTACAAATAAGACTGGAAATTGCTTTATTCTCTAAGTTGGAGCATTTTAAGTGTATTGCTCCAATAAAAGTCTCTCAAAATGGCATTCAGCAAAAATGCAGACATCACAAAATAATTTTCATTTGTAAATTAGACTGGAAATTGCTTTATTCTCCAAGAGAACTTTTAGTGTTTTATCATAATGAGAATCTCACAACTGTGCTGTCATTTTTACAGGATTACCATTTATATCATTATGGATGCACTCATGGTTACCATCATAGGAAATGGACATGGTGTCCTAAGTTCCAATCATGGATCAAGCTGTTTGCATTTCACATATCGCTAATATCTTTTGAAAAGTTATGCATCCAACTACTTTCCTCTTGCTATTGGTAAATAGTAAGGTGGACTGGTCTCTTTAACCTTGACATGGCAACCAGTCTTGAAGAATGAAAACTTTGAATTCAAACCTGTTAAACCCCACTTATAATTGGTCTTCTGTCACATCCTGCTTCTGTGGAGGAATTGTTTGTGCATATATATATATATATATATACTCACACAGACACCAAAAGCTAATCATTTACTAAGCTTAGCACAAGGCCAGAAGTATGTGTTGCTTAGTGCAAATTGAACTAACAATGGTCTGCTAATCAAAATAACTAACCATTACATCTCATGAGGCACCCTGAAAATGTATGACTTACATTTAGTACAAAGCAAGAAGAATGGGGAAACTCGTGATGAGGACTGAACTCACTACTTGGTGATAATTGATTTTGTTAGACTAGCTAGTTAAACATTACACTATGATGAGGTATCCACAAAAGTAATTGAAAATTCTTTATAGGAATTAATAGTTGATTGTAACTTTCATTCAACCTTTTATCTAATTGTTTTTTTTTGTTTTGTTTGTTTTTGTATACTCGAGTTAAACTATTAATCTAGAGACTTGAGTTCCATCTTTATCATTAAAAATAATATCTGAATGCCATATCCTAAAAAAAACAAAAAAAAAACAGGGATGCTGTTTGAAATATCAGCAAAAATACATTATTCCTTTGCAGATTTAAGTACAAACTAAGTAAGAATGATGGTACATGACTCATATAGCTGTGAATGTGTTAGAAATTTAGGTTTTTTTTTTATGCAGTGTATAACTTTAAACGCTACTCATTTTACCAGTTCTGGAAATCTGGAGTGTGGAGTCATTCATTCCCACTACTCCTAGGTCCACTCTGCCCAGGAGTAGTCATATCTATTAGGGTTCCTTCTACATATCAAAAAGATTTGTTTAAAAATTATTTACATTCAATAATACCATGTGCAAAAAATATCCTAAAGAAACTATTACCCCAAAGATGTAAATTTGAACGTACGATGAATGCAGTTACCTGGCTTCTATGCATAAAATAACCCAAAACAGGTTGACATGCTATTAAAATCAATCAGCTATTCATTTTATGATTCTATTAAGGTACACATATTAAGATGTTTAATTCTGGTTCTCAAAACTTGTAATGTTCTGGAATGTCTTTTCTGCATTTGTTTTTGTCTAAGACTAATAGATATGGATTATTAAAAAAGCAAACAAAAAATACCTTAACATTTCTTAGACTTGACCTCTCTGCAAAAATTCCTGGAACTTTGGGGAATGTGGAGTACCCCTTCATTATCATTGCTCCCTGGTCCACTCTGACCTGGAGTTGTATCGGACCTCATCTATTGGTCAGATAAAAATATTTAATCATTTACCATACTATAAACCATTTAACTATGTGTAAACAAATGAGATCTGACTCCTTTAAAACTGTTACCTACAAACTATTCATTTACAAATCATAAATATAATTTAATTCCCACCTAGAAGATGACATAAAATACTTTCAACCAGAAATTTTCGTAATTGCATATTCTAGATAATTTCATTGAAATGCATCTGTGGACCTAAAATAATATTTAGTAATTAATTTTTCTCATCCATTTATATGTATTTTTCTTTCTGTTTCCTTCTCTTTACAATGCATCTGATTAAACTTCATTTCTTACTAATATATATATGTGTGTGTGTGTGTGTGTGATATAAAACAGGATTTGGCATTAAATGACCTACAGGAGTTGATATGCCATAAAGCATTTATTCACTGTTATCAATAAATTTATGATTCATAAAGTATTGAGTAAGGTTGATGTCGGGCAGAGATATGTCATTAGAATAAAGAATTCTAACTTTGGTGGCTCTAGTCATTTTAGATGAACATGGGATAGGTGGTACTGACTGCCAAGGTCACTAATGGTCAATTTTGGGATGAAACTGATATTTCCTGCCAAAATGGAAAGAGATAAGTATACTCTGGAATGGGTTGGATCTTCAAAAGCCTCTTACTTTTTGCCCCCAGACGCCACTACTATTAATGGTGTTTATCTAGAAACATCATTTTGTCTGAATACTGTTTGTTATTCTTTGTTTTGTTGGGGGGGGGTAAATGTTTGAATTTACTTCATAATCTTTAACTCTTGATAATTTTTTTCTAAAGCAATGTTGGATACACCAACTAGTATGATATATAAAATGCAAGCACATGTTGTAAGATAAGGAAGCTGAAAACTATTTTAGTTACAAATATCTGGCATTACTCAATAATAATAAAATTTTTCAATTTGATAGAACCCAAGACAAGCTTCAAGTCCCTCTGCTTTTTATTAACCTTTTATCATTTGATGATAGTATAAGAAAAACGAATCAAGATTTATTATAAGATATAAATGGATTTAGATATATTTACCATATGCTGAATTTGAATGTGATCATTATGGTAAGATGGTAACTTGTGATAGCAAGTTAGAGCCTTTAAAATAGATTTTATTTCAATATACAAGTGAAGAGATTTTGATATATTAAGTATGCTTTTTAATACATATGGTCTTGAGGGACTGACTCTCACATACATTTGTTATTTCTATTATTTTCATATCCCATTTTTCATTTCTTCTATGATCAGATTGCAAATACTCTAAATTGCAACATAGAAGTCAACATTTTAAGCCCCCAAAATCTCTACAAAACTAGGGGTCAATTTATATGGCAGGGTTAAAATCCAAACCTTTACCACTGGTTAACTACTCTGTAGTAAAGATCTGAATTTTAGCCCTACCCTATCAGTTGACCCCTAGTTTTGTAGAGACACTGCAACACCTAGTGGGTAGAGTGTTTGCCAATAATCCTGGAGACCTGGGTTCAATCCCAGGTCGTGTCATACCAAAGACTTTAAAAATGGTACTTGATACCTCTTTGCTTAACACTCAGCAGTATAAGGTATGTATCAAGGGTAAAGTGTAGCAATCCAGGGAAAGGGGTAGCACCCTCCCCTACACCTCGGTGTAGTAGCTATGGAAAAGGGAGCCTTCTGATCGCCCTCAACAACAGTTGCCAACTTTACTACTTATATCAGGACAGTATCTTGCCATTTAATATTTATAAACAAATAATTTACCAAGGGCAATGGTCTTTGAGAATTCATACACTTATCCTGGCATCTCTTCTACTTTTTCAAAATGGTCTGTAAAGTCTTCTTTTGCAATTGTCATCAACTGATTCACTGTATTTTCCTTAATTCTTAATCCCATTTTTAATCTGAAAATCTTATAGTAATGGCTGTTTTAGCTTTAAAAAATTCAAAAGTTGCTGAGAGCTAAATCTGAACAATAGAATTACTAACAGACATGGTTTGATCAAAATATCTCATGTGGGATGTCCTGTATACAGTTGTCACAGTGTACTCTGGCTCACTTCAGATTGAGTAACCCCACAAGAGAATCTGTTAACACATACATAGAAAGATAGGAAACTGATTTTTTTCCATTTCAAATTTTCCTCAATTCCATTCCCACTTTTGGTAAATTCTATCTTTTTGAAAATTTTTTTACTTGTTTTCAATTTTAGTTTTCTAAAGTTTCTTAGAAAATTAAAAAAAAACAACAAAAGTTAATAGACCAGCCAACATTTTTCTCATTTTTTTTTTTTTTTAATGTAAAAACTTTTGTTCATTTTAAAAAATTTTTTTTTTATTATACAAGCAAAAATAAGAACATATTTGTTAAAACATTTTTAGAAAATAACTACACTATGTTTATTTATTAAAATTTTTGAACAACAAAATTGCAAAACACTTATTTGAATTTTGAAAGAAAAAAAAATCAAAGGATTTCTTTGTCATTTATTACTGAAAATTACATTAAAAAAAACATTGTTTCAGATTTATGATTTTGTAATCACAGAAAATTGGTCCCCTTAGAAAGGTCTCCTCTTATTGGTTGCTAAGTTTCATCAAAACTGCACAACCTGTTCTTAAAATATTCATAATGGCTGGAAGTTTCTCAGGAATATATTAGGTCTAGTTTGTCAGTCGTAAAACTTTATAGCCATAAAAGGATAGTCTTGTTAATAGCATTTTGCTAGTAATCAAAATACTTAGCTTAGTTTGGCAAAAAGTCAGATGTATGGAGCACCCAGTGAGAATCAAACTCACTAGTAAGTCTACTAACCTAGTTCACTAACTATTACAACACAATACATTAAAATGAAGAGGCACACTTAGCTTAATGGTTATTGTTGAAAATAGAATCTGCAACCTGAGTTCAATTCCTGAATGAGGCTGTTTGCATTTAACTTAGTTTTTTAGCCTTGCTTAGGCAATCAGACTAGAAGGAAAACTCTGAATTCAACCTAGCTTTACAGTGCTTTAAAAAGTTGACTTTTTTACATCTTACCCTTGGTGGGAGGGTTTGAGAAAATACTTAGACCATACAATGCATCAAGTTGGATTAGCAAAGTAGATGAAATTAGCCATAATATTCTGATTTTGTTTTTGTTATTTTTTTATTATATAGAATCATTATTTTCAAGACACAATGACAGCAGTTAGTTCCCTGACTCTTTCCCTCCCTATCATCTATCACTCCTTACATCTCTTTTAGGCTGCATCTTGTGTTTATACAGAGCTGATGAAAGTCTTTGCTGATTGGCCAATGCTGGCACTTCCATGTGCAGTCCTCCATAAGAGGACATTGCTAATGAGTTTGTCCTTGCTTCTCCAACAGTGACCTGTATGTCTTGTTCTCTTACTTGAATGGTTTGTGAGATTGGAGGCAAGTGACCTTACAGCTGCTGTTTTGTGGGATATTGCTTCTAGGATTTGTTCCAGACAGCATTCTTGTGCAGTTCCCATCTAGCTTTTTCTCTATGTATTTTGTTAGTGTCCATGTGGTGCATCCATATAGTAGTATGGCTACAGGTACAGTTTGGAAGAAATCTCATTTTGTTTTATTGGATAGATCAGATTTCTGTGTGATAACTTGTCAATAGCATTTCAATCCTTTACTAGGTGTATGTTGACATCACTTTTGGTAGATGAGATGTTGCTGCCAAGGTATGTTAACTGGTCTACTAATTTTAGAGGCTTGGAGATGGTTCCTTGTTTAAAATACATGTAGTTTTAATTGATTTCATGTAGAGGCAAATACCCCCTGCTCTTTGCTCCAGGCTATACGGTTGGGATTCACCTTGGGCTGGGTCATCTGTGTAGTCTCCCTGTATCCTAGTTTCTGTAGGATATCATCTGCTTTTTTCAATATGAAACCATTTTTTTATTAGATCTTTTGATGTTCAAAGTACATAATCTTGGCAGATTATAAACAAATATGGTGCTAATTTTTTTTTTTTCCTCAAGACTCCAGCAACAATATTGAAGAAGTCTCTCTCCATCAGTTGAGCCAACCATTGCTTTTGTGTTTTTGTTAAGCATCATAGTGCTAATAGTTTCTTTGGAAAGAGCATATTCAAGTATTTACTCCATTTTTCTTCCATGTATGGAATCAAATGCCTTGGAGAAATCTATGAACAGTCGTATTGCTTCAAGATTCTTTGCTCATACTCCTTCAATTAGTTGATGGATTATCAGAATCTGTGAGGTTGTGAAGAGATTACTTTGAAAGCCGTTCTGATTTTTTTCTAAGAATTTTCTCAATTTCAATTGAGAAGCAAGACATTATAAACCTTAGCAGTATGCTTCTGTAAGTCTTAGAGATTTTGAGGTTGCCTTTCTTGGGGAAGGAAAGAATGCAACCTTTGTCTATTTTTTATTGTTTTGTTTATTGACTGTGTTGCATAATCGGAGAAGTATATTATCAAATTTTCTTGTCTTCCAAACTTCAGAGGGTATTTCATCAAAACCTTCAGCTTTCTATTTAAATTTTTTTTCAATTCTGCATCAAGCTTTCTATTTAAAATTCAATTCTGTATCAAGCTTTCTATTTAAAATTCAATTCTGCATCAAGCTTTTCTATTTAAATTTTTTTTCAATTCTGCATCAAGCTTTTTCCCTATAAACTGTCCTTGTTTGATGTCTAGTTTGCCATAAATAATTTTTGTGATAGATTTATCAGTGATTGTAGGAAGGTCTCTGAGCAGATTCTTGAAATGTTCTTTCTACTTCTGAAGTCTGTCTTCTTGGCTGGTAGCTTTTAGTTTTGTTCTTGAGGTGTTCATTCTTCCACTCATTTCATTTACTATCTGCCATGCTATGTGTGGTTGACTATCATTTACCAATTTGCTAATTTATTGATTTAGTTTTGAATAAATTCTTATTGCTCCTTTTTTTTTCTTTGTGTGTGTGTATTTTATCTCATTTTTTCCTAACTATTAGTGGTTGAAGCATATGGGTAAAGTCCAAGTAATGTGCTTTAGTTCAATAGTCTCATTTGTATTTCTTTGAAAGGCTGACTCTGCTTTTATACAATCTGGAAGAAGGAAGGTAATTTCCTATTATTCCTACACTCATGCCTCCCATTGGACTCTATATTTGACTCTTGGTTTGGTTGGTATACACTCTGCTGTTGCTTCCATTTGAGTGGTAGCAAAGTTTTCATATTTGTTATTCGAAGTATGTCATTCAGATGTCTCTTGAAGATTATCAGATTTGTTTCTTACTGTTACCATGTATTTATTGCTTATATCTTAATTGGTAAGTGAGGACCAATCATAACGTGTGATTTTGACTGTTTTTATTTCTGCATAGACTTGTGTATCTTTGTTGAGACAGTTCTGTGATTGGAAGATAGTCTTTGAAAAAAGCATGCCTCATAGTTCAGTGCTATTTATCCACTTTTGTTTATGAGTATGATTCGAATCCAAACCACATCACCCTTCACATGGGTAAACAAGGGATGTGTTCTGCTGAGGTCAGAGCTCTGGTCCTAGTGTTTGAAAAATCAATTACAGAGCTCAAATCCAACTTACTTAGATGCAAAAACATTAACAACAAAGCAACTTTTAATGTTAGGACTTTAAACACAATAAACCCAAGCTTACAGCATTTTTAGTTGACCATAATATAGACATTATATGCATGCAAGGACATAAATATTACCATAGTGAACTAGAATTAAAATACCATGATACTGGTAATAATCTGCATGAAAAAAAGAACTCTGTCAATGCTGCCGTAGGAGGTGTAGGAATGTTTCTCAGTCCTCATATCTTCTTAAAATCATTTAGAGAACCCAACCCAGAATTATGTATGCTCTATTTGATGGCAACCCCTGCACAACAATCATCCCTTGCTATAGTCCCACTAATATGAATCAAGTATCACAACCTTCTATGATGGATTATTTTTCCTTACTCCACACATTCCCAAACATAACATTCTAATTGTTAGTGGAAATCTGAATGCTCAAATTGGCAATGATGAAAATAAATTGTGCTCGCTCTACCTGGCAAATAGAAATGGTGAATATCTTACAGATTTTTTTTATTCTAGAACAATCTTTCATGCCTAAACACTGAATTCTACAAAAGAAAGGAAAAACTATGAACTTGGACCTATCCAAATAATGCGAAAGTGTGGCCAGTTTTTATATATATATATATATATATATATATATATATATATATAAAATCTCATTTTGCTTCAATTACTTAATCTAATGTTTCATTGCTTGCAAGTCACTATTATCAGTGATATTTTAATCTTAATTTAAAATTTATATGAAGATACATCAATTTTTGTTTCCTTGTAAATTCCATGATTTATAATTTCCATTGTTGACAGCTATTATCTTCTTGTCATTCAAAAGTTATATATTCCCTTGTAAACAGGATGTATTGTTTCAGTATAAGATGCATCAAAATGCAGGCTTTTTTTTAATACTCTTATATTTGATCAAATAAAAAAGGAAGGGAAAATAATCTCTGAAAAACTGCTTCTACTACCAATGTTTATTTCCTCTCAACACTCCTCTGTTCTTATTAAGAAAACTTATTGTATTTTCACTGAAAGTTATCATTGATTTTTCAAAGCTAGTTTTACTGTAACTTTATTTAATTTTGACTTTAAAGATTAACTCTTGAACATGAATGCCATTTTTATATCTATATAATTTTGTTTATTCAAATTTAGAAAAAGGCTGCCTTTTTTTTTTTTTTCTCTCATGACATTTATAATTTGGATTTTCCAATCTTTGGGATGATATCTGACAAAATATGATTGAGTTTGATGGTATGTTAACCTGTCTAGGGTTATTTTATGCCTTGAGATTAGAAAATCACATTCATTGTAAATTTATACTTAAATTTTTGAAGTTTCTTCATCTAAAAAAAAATTTTTTTTTCACTCAAATATGAATCATTTTAAAACAGATCTATTTGACCTATAGATGGAACCCTAACAGGAACTACCACTCTGAGTCAGTGAACCTGGGAGTAGTGGCAATGAAGAGGCACTCCATACTCCCCACATCCTCATAACTGAAAACTTAATAAACAATTTCTATAATATGATGTAATGAACAACTTCTGTAATGTATTGTAAAGACATCTATACGAGTCTGCACCAATTTGGAAAATAATAATTATAAAACCTAACTTGGTATCTTTTGGACAAAATGTTTTTAGTGAAACATAGAATTATGCAAGTGCAGCACCCTCCATATTCATCAGACCTAGATATATGCTACTTTTTCTTGCTTTCTAAACTAAAAATTCATCTCTAGGATTAAAGATTTGAGGCATGAAAGACATATGATGGCAATTTCTCACTAAATCAAAAGAAGGATGTTAGAGATGCTTCAATTATTTGAAAACTCATTGGAATAAGTGTTAAATGCTAAGGGGAATATTTTGAAAAATTTTATTTCTCTCTTCATAAATACAGCTTCATTCTCTTTACATTTTTGAACATACCTTATATACAACAAGGTTAAATTCCCTAACTGTCTTAATGTCATTGCTTTCGCAAATTTAAGATTCAATTCAATAGGGCATTTTGCTCAGAAATTACATTCTTTAAAAATCCTTTATAGTCCTGGTTAAAATTGCTGTAAGTGTAAGCCAAACTTTTCAGACCTTATTTTTCTGCTGCAGATATCATTGGGGAATAAGAAAAATTTTTGTAAATGGGCCAAAGCTTGGTCTAAAAAGTTTATCTTCAGGTTATCCTTACTGTGCTTTTAACGCTTCCCCCCCCAAAAAAAAAATAAGGATTTGTAAAAACAAATTTTAAGGAAATGACTATATAGTAGGGTTATTTATGAAGACTTTTAGCAAGAAAATCAGAGTTTTTTGTGTTTTGAAATAAAACAAGTATTTGGAATAAAAGAAAAATGATTAATTTATCTATTATTGAAAATTACATTAAATAAAAAAAAATCCCGTTTTGGATTTCTGCATCAGAAAAATAAGGTCTAAAAAGTTTGGCTTTAAATTATCCTTACTGCACTTTTAACTTGGGCATTGTGAAGATTATCTTAATTTAAAAAGAAAAAAATAATAAGAATAATTAAACTAATGTCAATCTTTCTTATCAATTTTAGATTTTAGAATTACTTTTATATTATCTTGAGCAGGAAATGTTTCAAACTCGAACCTTTACAAATCTGGTTCTATTAGGAGTAATGTTACTAAAACTTAAAGAAATTATGTTTTGAACTGAAATATGAAGAGACAACAAAAGAATCCTGTTAGATTTATTCCAGATAAATTCCATTATAATTGACTTATAAAACATTTTACTGGTGACTTTTTATAAAAGCAGTTCAACTACAAAAGAAATGCTGATGCTAGTAATGATCTACTCTGATGAGAATGGATAAAATGAGCTACACGGCACATTATCAAACTGATAGGTCTTGGCAGTATTATTATCATCAACTATCATATATTCATATCTGTCTCTGTGTGTGTGATATATATGATATGCTTAAAATAGTGAAATCCTTCACTACACAAACCTAAAATAAACAACACTGGAAATATTACACTGGGTTTGTACAACTCTTTTATTTTATCATCAGAAATATTTCTTAAACTTTTTGGCATTAACAGCAAAATAAAGATTAAAAAAACTCAAAATAAAATTGCCAGACAACCAAATTATTCAATTTATGAGATTCAACTTAATACTATTTGAAGTTGCTTAACTTTATATCTATGTTAATTTTAACAAGGCATTTCTGTTTTGTATGTTATTTCTTTCACTGTAACAAACATGTACTATATGCAAAGTTACTAGAAAATAATTCAGCAACTTATAAATGCTGAAATGCTATTAACTCCAATTCATTATTTATTTTTTCTAGATAATAGGCATTCAAATTCACCAGTTTATATTTTTTGATAAATTTAAATGCAGCAAAATAGAATTATGAAAATTTCAATACATGTAAATTTTACATACTATATGCTTGTGTGTAATATATTTTTACCTAGGCTTTTCAAAAGGACATGTAAGTAAGTAAAGTTGGCGACCATAGTCAAGGGTGACCTGAAGGCTCCCTTTTTGATAGTTACCACACTAAGGTGTGGGGGAGGGCGCTACTCCTTTCCCAGAATTGCCCCACTTTACTCTTGATCTGTAACCAATAATGCTGAGTATTAAGCAAGGAGGCATCAAGTAACTTTTTTTTTTTTTAGTCTTTGGTATGACTTGATCTGGAATTGAACCTAAGGTCTCCCGGGCCATTGGTGAACACTCTAACCATGTCTCCTCTTATTTTCTCCAACTATGTGTAAACATTAAGGTAGACTGTGTTCTTTATCTTTGTAAAGGCAATCAGTCTACAAGTAAGGAAAACTTCTGAATTCAAAACATGAGCCATGTTGTTCAGTAAATCTGTCACACACTTCTGTTATCACCTCATCCAAAAAATATGGCTGGTCCTGCACAAGTTTTCATTGCTATAAAAAAAAACAAAAAAACACCTGTATTAGCAATTCACATCTTTAAAAGAACTGTTGGGTACTTAATAACAAAGTACTAAATAACAAAGTATTTATAGGATGATTTTTTTCATAGTTGGATAGAGAATATATATTGAAGTATCTTCCAGAATACCTAAAAACTAGATCACCCTTCCTATCATGCCTCACACAACAATATACAAAGGAATACCTACCATATGGGAAATATTTAGTCTGATGATCACATAGGCAAGAAACTGACAGTTACCAAGTACTCTTAGCACTGTGTCTACACTATTCTAACTTATATGATGAGATCCAAAAATGTGTATAAAATAAATCTTTTTTAATGATTTTCATGTTAATTAGTCCATGGCTTAATGATGGAAAGACACATTTTTGCACACACACACACACACACATATATATATATATATATATATATATATATATATATATATATATATATATATATATATATTGATTGAACATTATAAACATTTTTTGTCTACATATTTTTTTGTTAATCCTTTTGAATTGCTGTATCGATCTTATATTTGGTAGGAATTGGTTGATAAACCTGCCATAAGTTATTTCCCCAAGTACTTTCTGCCCAACCTTGGGCCATCATCAGGGGAGGATGAATTACAAAAGTGATGTAACTTTTGTGTGTACATTACTACTTTTACTGCAACCAAATCCTCTACAATTATAAATTAGATGAAATATATTAAAAATATTGATTCAAAGAAACATACTATCCACTGAAAAAAAAAACAAAGTTACATACTATAATAAATTTAAAACCTCCAATTTTGGTCATTAAAAATAATTCCTCTCCATCAATTGAGTTTTGCAAAAAGAACTAACATTATATATTAATTTAAATGTTATCTAGGAGATTGTATCTCTGAAAACAACAATATATACGTCGGTTTAACCTCAACTACCCTATTGAGAAGACTTACAATGCACCGTTCTTATACCAGTTCCATAGCACAACATCTAAAAAAAAACCATTCATGCCCAACAACTGAATTTCAGAAAATTCTTAGCAAAATCACAATACTAGAACAACAAAATAACCAGCAAAAACTACAGATTCTCAAGGCACTACATATTAGAAATATACAACCCAAACTAAATAGAATAAATTTTTAAACCAGTGCTAATGTACTTAAATGTGTATCAATGAAGAAATGCTGCCAAAATATATATACCCCTGGTATTTCAGAAAAATTGGTATCATTTTGTAATCTAATAACTTGAACAACTCTAATTTGGGTGATCTCAAATTTTAGCATGTATAAAAATAACTCAAAATTCTACGTTTAATGTATTTTCAATTGTTGAAATGCCATTTACTGGAAAAGAAGACATTCAAACATTAAACATAGAATTTTGAGTTGTTTCTATACATGCTGTTAAAATTTGAGATCATTTGAATGAGAATTGGTTAAGTTATTAGATTACAAAATCTATTTTTTTGAAACACCCTATACATCTCAAATGCTAGCTTGCCCAGTTGGCTGGGACTGTAGAATACACCAACTGCCTCTCTGCAGAGGGGGTAAGGCCCTTTCCCCCAACAAGTATCCTGGATTTGATGAGGTTCCAGTGATGCTGGAACTTTGGGGACTGCAAAGCACCACTTCATTGCCATCACTTCCAAGTCCACTCTGGTTCAGAATGGTGGCACCTGATAAGGCCCAAGCTATGGGTCAAATAGAAGTAAACTGTGTTCTTATACTAAATTGAATTGTTTGAAATAGAAATGTTTTTGACATTGAAACTGTACTACACTATACTGAATTGTTTAAAATAGAACTGTTTTGACATTTAACTGCATGAAAACGAAAACTATACTTTTACTAAACTAAATTGTTTGAATTAGAACTGTTTGACTAAACTGAATAGCTTGAAATAGAAATGTTTTTGACAATGAAACTGTACTTATGCTTAACTGAATTGTTTGAAATAGAACTGTTTATTTATATAAAAATGGATTTGGCATTAAATAACCTATAAAGGTTGATATGCCATAAAACCCAAACAAAAAAACAAATGCTAGCAAATTTTTTAAATGCTCTGTATACATATTTCATTTATTTTCCAACATAATCCCCTTCTCTATAAATACATTTAAATCAATGGTAAATATTAATCATAGAGATTATACATTGAAAATATTTGACTCTGCCACTCTAGTTATCTTTATTTTAAATAACTATATCTGTACAAACATGTGTTTATTATGTTCTATTTTTCCACACTTCTTTTTCCAATGTAAACATTACTGCAGCTACCTCTATATTATCTTTAGAACATGTGTGTGCATCTTTGGCTCTCCCATTGGTTCATTTGATGAGCAACATCAATAAAGCTCCATTGTTCAATCTGCCATTGAAAAAAGATATCTGCAACTGTTACAAGATAAAGCTTTGCAACTGTCTTTTCTTGCATGTGTGTGGTTGGAATGTTTAGAGATAATACTGGATAATACCTTCTCATTGTGGCATCTGACCAGTGTAGGGGTTGTAGTGCCTGTTAGGGTCCTATATATATATATATATATATATATATATATATATTGTGTGTGTGTGTGTGTTAAATAAATCTGTTTGAATTATTGGATAGGAAGGCTTGAAAACATTATGTGCAAACAAACAACTATTATTAAATAAGAATAGTTAATTGAAACCATATGAATTTGCAAACAAATGATTTTCATTGAATTTTTTAAAAAGTGCTATTAAAAAAAGAATGATTGCACTGAAAATAGAAATAGCTAAGATTATAATCATTTACAAAATCAAATTTAGGCATTAAACAACCCATAAGGGGTTGATATGATGTTTAATAAATCTAACTTAACCTGACCATCATAAAGCTAATTAATATTGGCAGCAGGGAGATAAAGGAATCCTATTTAATTTCAGCAGGCCAACTCAGAGGAAGATACAATTCCCATTGATGGAGGCAGATATGTGTCAACCTTGAGATAAGTTGGAAATTCACTCATTTGTAAAACAGCATTGTTGTGGTTACACAAAATGGAAAAGCTTACAAATTTTCAGAACCAATTTAGAATTAGTCTTGGCAACTCATGTAGTGTAATTGTTAGCAAGCTGGAAGGGTAGAAAATTTTTAGCAAGTTCAATTCTTAGTGGGTGCCCTATTCTTTTAGCCTTGTGGCACAACTAAGTTAAGGTTAGTAAATAACTAAATTACTATTTAGAATTGGTCTTTATTCGCAAATAGATAGAAATGTACACAAGAAATTGTCTTTCATACAATCTTCCATATTGCACACAATGTTATCTTGGTTTAAAGTTAACGAACCCAGCACCAACCATAACTTTAACCCTAAAAAAAAAAGCACTTAAAAGGCATTCATTGTCCCATACTTAAAAGAACAGACTGTTTTTATTTTGTTTCATGATATTGTCATCTTTTTGATTTCATTTAAGTCTAAAAATAGGTTTCCATATTGTATACAGTACAATGTGATATACTTTGTCGTGTGCATTTTTTTCACATTCCTGAACAGATAGCAATTCTAAACAAATACCAAATATTCTTCTCCCAATATTGGATGCTTTTTGTCCTAGTAATGTTTTGTTTTGGATTTTTTTTTTTGTTTTTGTTTACAGAGATTAAGGAGCTGACTTATTGGTTGGGCAGTGTCAAAGAGTTCAAAGTACCAAGTGACCCAATTAGGAAAAGTCTCATTTTTGAATTGTCATCAAATGAATCGATGTACTATAGCTAATGTCATTACACTATGAATCCCTTCTGATCTATTAGAGGTTCATTTTGATACTCCATAATACTGAAAATAAATACACCTGTAGATTTGTCTCTATTCATTAATTCATTTTTTAAAATTTTTTTTAAGACCTACAACTTTAAAAACAACTGTCTGTACATATCTGCATGGAATGAATAGTAAAGTTAAATTGGTTAACAAGCCCATAATCTCTTATTCTGAGGCCCAGATCACTCTCACTCTATCCCTACAGAGATTATATTTTTCTTTACATTGTGTTTGTACAGGGAGATGCTTCTGGCATGGTAATCATCGTCATAGGAAAATAGAATTGGCAACCCGAGATCAAATCCTGAATTAAACTGCTTCACTTTACACTAATACCTTTGAGAAAGGCATGAATCTATCTCTTTTCCATCTAGCTATGGAAAAATAGTAGGACAGACTGCTCTTTAGCAACTGGTTTAGGAGAAGGAAAGCTCTAAATTCAAACCAACCATACTTAAAAATTGATCTTGTGTTGCATTCTGCTTCATGGCAGAAGTGTTGGGTTAATATATACAAAGTCTGGTATGTTTACCAAAATTTTTCTCATTCCCCTATGATATCTGCATTGGAACAATAAGGTCTAAAGACAGTTTGAGTTACTTTGACTGTGCTTTAAATTTGAACTAATACATTGTGTATTATACCATTAGGGGTCATTAGCCAGTTATGTCCTCAGTTTGTTTTTCCTTTGGTTATACTTGAACTCCTAGAAGTTGATCCTTCTGGAAATTCGACACTGATTCTACTAAGATCAATAGTATTCAACACATCAACAATTTGATTTGGTTAATATGATAAAACAGTACAGCATTATTGCCTCATTGCAATTATTTTTTTCTTTTTAACCCTTAAAACTTGATTTAGTAACTCTATGGGCTGTTAAATGGCATTAGAACATTTTTATCAGCAAAAGCAATATAGAAATAGGGCTCCCAGGATAGAATTCAGGGTTCTTGGGTATATATACTTCTAAGGATTGATAACATAAAAGATAGTATTTTTCTTTTACCTGACATTAATTAATATAAAATCTCCTTCACCAGAGAAAAAGAAAAGGCAGTTTTAAATGTACATGATCATATTGTATCTAATCAAGTTGTAACTCTAAGTATAAGTGTATCTTTGTCTATCGATTTGTGTTTTTTGTGCTGAGAATTTACTTTCAGCAGACACATTTATAAGCCATAAGGCCATCAGTTGATCAACAAGTATCTTCCACTTGGGTTGCATTTGTGATGCGACTGGTCCAGTACCTAACATTTGCATTCATGAGCTACTTCATTTTGTTTATTTTTTGTTTTTTGGGGCTTTTTTTTCTTTTCTCTCAAATAGCTGGGATTGATTTCTTAGCAATGCAGTTCCATCTTTTTCAGTCCAAAGCATCTTGACATTCATATCAGTTCTTCATACAGGACCTTATCAGATCTTTTCTCACTTATTCTAACCACCATGCTTCCTCTTATGTAGTTCAATATAAAAAATAGCTTTAGATAAATGATTTTCACTCATTCTTATGACATGATCAATCTACCACAACTGATTAGCTGTGATGAAAAATTCTGTGCTGACTGTCCTGGCACCTCCTTTTCTGGTACTGTCCCTTGTGATTTGATGTGTAATATTTGGTGTAAAATCTTGAATTGTAATTTAGCCTATTTCTTCATGTGTTTTCAGTGCAAGGTCATAGTTTCTTTTTAATAATATAAAGACACTAAAACAGCTAATATTGTGATAAGACCAAAGTCACTCTGCAAAGTACCAAAGCCTTTTGTGATGCATCAGCATCCTTTAATCTCACAAGATCCTGAATCTGGGTATAGACCTGGGCAAGGTTGTATAGAAGACCAGTTGTTGCCCATGCAGCAAGTCTCCCTTCTCCATGCCATTGAAGTTATCCAAAGAAGGAAGAGGACAAACAAGCAAATATAGCTTGGGATAAATGTCATCAAAAGAATTAACAAAGCTGAAGATAACATCAGACTACATCTTCTGGTTTGGTTTTGAATTCAATTATCCTTCTACTTGACTAGTTGCCCACTAAAGTTAGAGTTCAGTCTACTCTATTATTTTACCTAGAGCTAAAGATAGGCTTTTATAGTTGCTTGTCTTCTCAACTTCCAGTTTTGATGATTTGTTGGTCACAGCATTTCTCAAGTATGTTAAAAACTCGGACCTTTTCAGTATTACTCCATCAAGCTGATAATTGCTTACTTTACTTAAAGTTCTTTTAAAATGCTTCTATAAAATTTGAAAATAATGTTGGCCATAATATTGAGTTGATATTTTAGATACTGTATTTATATACATGTATGAAATACATAAATATTGCATAACATATATTCCAAATCTTGCATAATACTAAAACGTTGATAATGCATAAAATCATGTAATCACAACCTGCCAAAAACTGGACATCATAGCTAGATTTTATTGGAGCAATGCACTTAAAATGTTTTTAAGTATATTTATTTTAGAATCAAGCAATTTCCTGTAAAGCAAGTGAATGATAATTTTATGGGGTCTTTGTTCATCCTGAAAATTTTTTTTGATCATCCACATTTTCAATTAGGTTTATTTGTTTAATGGCATATCAACTCCTTAAAGATTATCTAATGCCAAAATTTGATTAATTTGTAAATGCTTGATTATAATCATAACTATATTTTCAATATTCTATGGCAATGATTTATCAAATCATACTTATTTTATTTGTGTATAATAACCATTTGTTTGCACACAGTTATGTTTTAAGTATTTCTATCTAATACAAATAATTTTTTCAACAGATCTATTAACCCCATAGATGGCCCCTATCAGGTACTATCTTTTCAGGTCAGAGTGGACTTGGGAGTAACGGCAACAAAGATGTCCTCCATACTCCCCAGAGCTCTAGCCTTACCATTGGGTGCAGTTTAGTGTCGTACTCAAGTCAATAATATAATTGAGATAACTATGAAATGCTAATTAGAATCTTTCAGTCCTTCTTTAATAAAAGCATCAGTATCATCATGGATTGTCTACTCAACTGCTTCTATGAATGTTTTACTGGGAAGGTTTATTGTAATGAAGTGTTGTTCCCCCGTAAAAATTTATTTATTGCTGGGATTGTTTTATCAGACATATGCTTTTCTATCATAAATTACATAGAATAAAGTTTTCTTGCTCTTTTTTCCCATTTTATATCAGAGTATTTATTATCTAGAATAAAAAACTAAAACATGCTAATAGCCAATTTGTATATCTATAATACAAAAATGAAAATCTTTTAATTAAAATAGGATTATATCTATTTGAGCTTTAAATGTATTTGTTTAAATTACAAATTTTAAGAAAAACAGTTTATATAGGATTAACTTAATTAATATTAAAATCCTTATGTTTGTATGTAACTATAAATTAACAAAGACAGCACATCATAGCAAGATTTTCAATAGAGGATTACGCTAGATGTAGCATTTTTATAAAAGTTCAATATTCTAATGTAGAGAATAAAACAAATATAGAGAATTCAGTATTCTAATGTAGAGATTAAACAAATATGGAGAATAAGACAAAATTATCCTTGAAGTGCAGATTGGACTGAAATATCCAATCTGCAATTGAAGGATATATTTTGTTGGGTAAATGTGCCTAACCTTTTTAAAGTAAAGAGAAAAGGTAAAGGGCTCTCTTTTCAATAGCTACTGCACCAAGGTGTAGGGGAGGGTGCTCATTCCCTGTTTTGCTCCACTTTACCCTTGATCTTTACCTTATAATGCTAAGTGTTAAGCAAGGCAGCATCAAGTACCATTTTTTTTAAGTCTTTTTTTTTTTTTTTTTTTTTTTTTTTTTTTTTATGACTTAACCTGGGATTGAACCCCAGTCTCCTCAACAATTGGCAAACACTCTACTCATAAGGCCAATAGTCATCCAAATTTTTTAAATACTGGAAACTATGAAATGATTATTAGAATCTTTCTCTCCTTTTGAAATAGAAGCATGATCAACATCATGGACTGCTGTTACAAAAGGAATAATGGGTCTTACGAGTTTTCTGTTAATATCATTTTGAAAAAAACTGATATTATTTTGATTGTATTACTTGGTATTCCAGTGGTCTTAGAATGCAATAAATATTACTGGTTGAAATTTAAAAACAAACATTTTTTTTTCCTCACATTCAGAAATTTTAAAAGAAAAACTCAGACAAGATCAATTCCAAACAGCTTCTTTCAGTACAGTTATGACTGTCTCCATCATCAAGGGTAACACTGGATGTAACAGCCTTTTAAAGTTACTTTTCTAGGTGGTAAGGTAGTTATGAAAGTATAGGTTGCTCTGGTGTTGACTTATTTACATTCTTCTCAATTAATTATTGTGGCATGTTAGCCTTATTGTTAAAACTTAAAATTCTCTGATCTAAGATGCCACTCTACCCCCAAAAAATGGGTCTTGGGGATGACATTGAACTGCATCTGCTGGTTTAGCTTCAGTTACGAAGATTTGAGGAGTGTGGAGTGTAAGCTGATAGTTTTCCACTGGAGTCTGAGTGACAGCAAGTCTCCAGGACTCTTCTTGGTATTCTGGCTGATCTCAATAAGGCTGTAGTTTGGATGGTCTCCACTTGTCCTCTTATTTCTAAGTCTTCCAGTCCCTGTACCAAGTCTTTGGTGACTCTACCGAATGCACCAATTACAATTGATATCACCGTCACTTTCATGTTCCATATTTTTTTTTAGTAAGGTCTAGGTACTTCTTTTTGCTTTCCTTTAGTTTTAACCTGTGGTCAGCTGAAATGCCAAAATCCACTATGTGCCAGATTCTCTCTCTCTCTCTCTCTCTCTCTCTTTTTATAATTTTGTTGACTATCACTCGGTCTGGTTGTCTGTCTGAGATTAGATTTGTTTCTCAAAATCCCAAAGAATTTTGTGCATCTCATTTTCTAGAACGGATTCAGGGTTGTGTATATAGCATTTGTTCATAATGTCAAATTTAAACTTCTTGCACAATTCCCAATGGATCACATTCCCTACCCAGTCATGTCTAGTCTTATACTCTTTTTACACTAATTTGCTGCATCCACTTATGTGATTGTTCATTTTCTCTCTATCACCGCATAATCTACATCTATTTTGTAGTGTTGTCTATTTTTGCTTTGACATAGTTCATTCTTATATTATTATTGTTAGTAGTATAAGTAGTTGTATTATTTTCATTAGTAGTTTAAAATTTTATCAAATTAAAGTTGTATAAGTATGTTCAAATCATAATTTTATTTATTTTTCATTTTTACATATATAATTTTGTTTTATTGCTTTTATGTGCTGAGAAGGAGAAAAACAGGTACTACTCTCCAATCCCAACCTTCAAGCAGGAAGCTATGCTCTGATTGTAGAAAAAAGTACTTGAGAGAAATACGCAAAAAAAGCCTCTGGGCTATATATCTGACCTCTATGGGTAAATACTAGAAATAACACTTTGATCCTGGGTATAGTACACAAATACTACACTCTGATCTGAGACAAACTAGATTATCTGTAAGAAAATAATCCTGTCGTTTTGATAGGAAAATGCTGACTTGTGAAATTGGTGCATTATTGAGGTGTTAATCATATAATTTGCTGGGCATTATAGTTAATCTTTTTATTATGAGCAGCTGTTATCCACCTTTCAGTCTATTAGGTTAATCATTTGATTCATTCTTAATCCATTTCAGTCACTATATTGTTTACAATATTTAGTCCCTAAGAAACTTCATCTTTATTAGATATAATAAAACCTATCTTTAATAAATACAAATTCATATACAGACATAATTGCAAATATTTTCTGCCATATAGTTTGTTTGAAATTTTTCAAAGTTTATCTATATCAGGGCTTCTCAAATTTTTTACTTGATTCACCCCTTGTAACCAAATTTAGTTTTCATTCACCCATAAAGAAATTAATTGAATAATTAAATATCAAAACAACTAATTTACTAGTGAGAAAAAATTAGTAAACTATAAATACAAATGTACCTTTTTTTTTTTTTTTTTTTTTTTAAACTCCTGAATTATTTTTGAATGGGAAGGATGGGTTTGGTGAACACCAAGATCAAGAATATTAGTTTGAGCCACAAATTACCATATTTTATGTTCAGAGTGCTTCTCTATTTGCTTAGTGAATAATGCACAAAAGTCTAGGTTAAAAGTGCAAAGTTAAACTTTTTTTTTAACTTTATTTTTCCGATGCAGGTATCTTTGTGAACAAAAAAGTTTTGGTAAATGGGCTAAAGCCTGAGTTACCCTTACCATGCTTTTAACCTGAACTATATGGCTAAACCCAAATTCCATCATATAAAAGCTTGGAAAAGCTAGTAAAATGGGCTCAAAGCTTAGGATATTTTGCAACTAGTCTACATGATCCAGGAACTTATGTTCTGTTATAAAGAGATTTATAAATGCCAACAAGTAAATTCACCCCAGTGGACCCTTATATTTTAGTCATTTTGCTAAAATTTTATTCACCTCTAGGAGTCTTTATGGACCACTTTGATAAGCCCTATTCTATATATAATGACAATTCTCATTGTATTTCAGTAACCCAGCAAAAACAATACATTATAGTGAGATTTTTATAAGAGCAATACTCTTAAATGCTCTAAGAATAAAACAGTTTCTAGTTCAATTGGCAACTGAATGATAATTTGGTAGCTTCTGCATTTGTAATGATGAACATTATTGTTTTGATCATCCAAATTATCAATGTAACTAATATTACAATAAAATTCTAATTAAAATCCATTACTCCAAAATGGAAGCATTAGTATCATCAAAGATCACTGTTATAACAGGAATCCAATAAGTTCTTGTTTAATCTCATATATTATAGAATTAAACTGTCAGACCTATTTTTGAAATTTCATTCTTACTTTTATATAAAGAAAAAGAATTGAAAATAAAAATTGTCAACTACTAACAAGAGATTAAACTACCACACAAGATAGAATTTCAATAACTTGTCATTTTTACTTTCACTTAATAAGGTTATTATGTTGCATAGTTTGGGTTGGGGGAGAACTTTTTAGTACTGAAATTGCTGATTATAATCTGTTAATTTTTGTGCAATTCTTGGCTTTTATTTTAGCCATACAGGTAGCCTGATTATTAACAATACAGAGAATAAAGTCTTCATATTAAGTTCAAATTCCATGAGAGATATTTAATATTCACTTTAGACCATTGCTTTTGGAAAAGATATGAATGCCTCTCTCATCCTTCCCCCATCTGTTACTTGTAAAAAAATAAAATAAAAAGTAATGATAATGGAACAGACTAGACTCTCTAGCTTCCATTTACAATTCTGAAATCAAGACCAGGTGTTGGTGTAAGGCTAATAACTTTATTCCATAGAACCTACTTGCTACTGAAACCACAGCACCCTCATTAATATGGTGAGGCTATGGTTCTATGCTCTACAAGTAAGCGAAAGATTATAGGTTGCTTCTAAAACAGGTCCCAATATCTGTAAAGTTTAAAACCTTCAATCCATAACAAAGAAAATAAGTGCAAAAAAAATAAAACTTATTCATGCTTGACCCAATTTTCAAATGTCAAACATATGCAGCTTCCCTTACTCTACACACCTTGTGTCTATATTTATCTTAATTCCTAATAATATCTATGTTTAAACCCACTTTTGAATACACGTGTTACTTGCCAAAGTAATGATATTAACCTTTACTCTCTTAATTACTTGTGCACTAATCTACCTGTTTAATTCTCATATAACTTATTTTTAAGTTCATAACCACAAAAATAAATTCTTTTCTATTTAACAAGAGTTCAGTATCACTATTATTAATAACCATGTTAATATCTCTCTCTCTATCTATCTATATATATATATATATATATATATATATATATATATATATATATATACACACACACACACACACAACCCTCTCTGCTCAAGCAGGATGTGACAAGGTCTATTTTTTAAGCATAGTTTAACAGATTTGAATTCAGCTTTCTTTCTCCTAGACCAGTTGACATACCAAGGTTAAAGAACAGTCTGCCCTACTATTTATCCTTACCTGGCCGAATAGTTTGATTCATATCTTTCTCAAAGGTATTAGCGCTATGTGAAATGTAAACAGCCTTGTCCGGTTTTGAACTTGGGTCACTGTGTCTATTTCTTACGATGATAACCATTACATCACAATCACCTCCATAAGATAAAAATTGGTGCTTTCAAAAATCACTGCATGCATAAAATTGATATTTCATTAAGTCCTTACAATTATTAGTTTTAGGCACAAATCTTAGATGTATTTTTCCAATGATTATTACTCACACACCATCATCAGCCAGTGCTGGACTTAGCTATAGCTTAGGACCACACCCTAGGTGCCTCCATTTTTTTAAATATATTTTTATTTTATCATTTAGTTTTATTCAACACTAAATCACCTAATACGTATATAATATGTTATGTATATGTGAATATGATAAAAGATAATCAGAGGATGTATATATTTATATATGTGCAATTTAACATTTCAGTTTTTTTTTTTATCTACTTTCAGGGCAATGCTACTACATAATGTTATACTGCATCCAAAAATGATATTTAAATGAAACAAAAAAATGAGAAAATTCTTTGCCTTCTATTATCATTAATAGCATTCTGTCTTAAAATATGTGTTGTGATTAGTGTTCAAAATTTATTATTTTATTATATATTTTTTTATCATTTACATTAATATAAAGGGTTTTTTTTTCATATAGCATAGGGCCTCCGCAGGTGAAAGTCTGGCCCTTCCTTCAGCCATCATTAAACTTAATTTAAAATCACATCATATTATTGAATTTATAAGTAAATTAAAAAAAAAATTAAACCTTCTATAATTACTCTTTCAGAGAATTCTTCAGACAATTAAATTACTCCTTTTTATTCATCTTTCTTTATTTTCTTATTCATCTGATTCAACTGCTACATTGTCTAACTTTCTCGATAAGAAAAGACTCATGTTCTGGACTCTTTATTCAGATCATAAAATGGAAAAGGGTATCAAACAGATTTTATAAACAGCTAAATATATCAATAAGGTTGTTCTTAGATCTTCACATAATTTTGTATCCTTTATTTCTGTCAAGTAGCATTCTGTCTCCCGAGCCATTTGCGAACACTATACCCATCAGGAGATTTTTTTTTTTTTCAAGAGTATATTTAGGCAGCAAGTTATTATTCAAGCAAGTTTTGTTAAAGTGATGGAACATTATTTATTATTTTTAATGTTATTTTTCCAATACTCCTTGCTGTTTTTCTAATGTCAGGATCTAGATGGTAAAGGAATTGTCCCATATCTTCTGCCCAAGTGCTTTTGACCATACTTTTGGTCATCATCAGGGTTAGTGTAGTTTTGAGTTGTTACTGTTTTAATAATTTATAGTGTTTTGTTTTGTAAGGAACATTCTCACAGATAATACAATAATTATATATAAAAACAATAATAAAAAATAATTACAAATTCTTGAAGCAATATGCATAAAAGATAAAAGAATAAACATAAATAAAATAGCATTTAACGCAGACAAAAACATATCAAATATTTTAATAACTAAAAATCGCTAACTCTATTAGTAAATCTTTTTCCAACCGAACGTTTTAAAACAAAACACTGAAAACATTCCAACTGATAACTTAAAAACCAAATGCTACAAATTATTAAAACAGTAAAAACCCAAAACTACACTACTCCTGATGATGACCAAAAGTATGGTTGAAAGTACCTGGGCAGAAGATATGGGACAATTCCTTTATTATTTTGATTTTATCTTTTCAAGACTTCTTGTTATTTTTCTAGTGTCAGGATCTAGATGATAAAGTATTCGATCAGCTTTAACAAAACTTGCTTGAATATATATATATATATATATATATATTTAAGTTGACAACCTTAGTTGAGGGTGACCCAAAGGCTCCCTTTTCATAGGTACTCCACCAAGGTATAGGAGAGGGTGCTACTCCTTCCCCTGGATTACTCCACTTTACCCTTGATCCTTACCTTATAGTGCTGAGTGCTAAACAAGGCAGCATCAAGTACCCTTTTTTTTTTTCTTTTGAGTCTTTGGTATGATTTGACCTGGGATTGAACCCAGTCTCCCAGACTCACTCATTACGCCAATGGCTGGAAGTAATATATATAAGTAAAGTAAAATTGGCGACCGCAGTCGAGGGTGACCAGAAGGCTCCTTTTTCAGTAGCTACTACACTGAAGTGTAGGGGAAGGCACTACTCCTTTCCCTGGATTGCTCCACTTTACCCTTGATACATACCTTATATTGCTGAGTGTTAAGCAAAGAGGTATCAAGTACCATTTTTAAGGTCTTTAGTATGATGCCACCTGGGATTAAACCCAGGTCTCCCGGACCACTGGCAAACTCTCTACCAATGAACCAGGGTGTGTGTGTGTGTGTGTGTGTGTATGTATATATATATATATATATATATATATATATATATATATATATATATATATATATATATATATATATATATATATACTCACACACACTCACTTAGAATTAAAATTTAATACTAAAAGCATTTTTATCCTTAAAGTCTTTAAAGTGCTTAATACAAGAAAATGCTGAGCAATATCAATATTCAATTATAAGATTTAAAAAAAAAAAAAAAAAAAAAAGATAAAACCTCATGACTCAGTTTCACACTGTTGATCTTCAGTTGAGCTAGTATTCAACATATCTGATTTTGTTAGATTCAACTGAACAAATATGTACTCTTTTTTTAATCACATGACTATCATGTTGTTTACACTTATAAATTTTTTCTTTATTTTAATATATTCTAAAATATGACAAAAAGATAAAAAGCTGTCATGAGAATCTTACCATGAGCTGATAAATGAAGTATTTTAAACACATGTACACTCTGAATTTTAGCTACAGTTTTAGAAAAACTTGTTAATTCCTAAAACACAAATATTTATCATTATTTTAATGTAAGAATAAATTTTATATTGCAAAACAAACTTTTTTTCATTTTTTTTTTTTTTTTTCTATAATACGAAGTAAAATTTCACCTAAGCTGTTGTTAAGACCAAATGTCTTGCAACATTGTCAGGCATGTTTAATACTTTTTGTAAAGAGGATAGTATGGCTCGGATTGGATATCATTTCAGAGTTTACAAAAAAAATAATTAATTTTTTGTCTTTTTTTCTCAAGGCCACAATTTAAATTGATCACTGCACAACTGTTGCATATTACTTTTAACACATGTCTGTCTGTTGATCTAGTTAACCTGTATATAAGTTAATCTCTAATAAAACCAACTTGACATGGTGTAACACATTTTGCTTACTTTTTCATTTGTATGATAAAACTGTTGTTTAGTCTAAACATATTCAGTATCCAAAAAATCTGGATAAGGAAAATTATGAATATCTGCTTTCCTCATCAATAAGGCTATTAACAGAAATGTTCAAGTTAAAATTTACTAAGCCTTGCTTAGTCTGGCACAGAAGTTTCAGATTGCTTATAGTACTTGTTCCTAAGTGCTCACCCATCTAAAGAGTGAGCAGGTTCATTGCTGTTAAATTAGGTAATCTAACAGGAATTGGTGCTTTAACCCTTCCACTCCCTGTGGGACTTTGGTGTCTCTGTCAAATTTCCTTTTAATCCTTAAAACTTTGTGCTTAAAGCATAATTTTGCATATCTAAAAGCAAAATAAAAATGGTAGTGAAAGGGTTAAAGATGGAGCTTATCTGTAAAAAGCTGACAGCACAAAATATATATTATTGCTGTACAATTTCGGTCTAACATGAGAGTAAGAGTTAAGCATGACTTGATAGTTATTAGATTAATGGAAAAGGTTTTAGGATTTGTTTTTGGGAGAGTGGGGACAAATTTTTCAAATTATTTAAAAATTAAAATTTTTTTTTTTTTTTTTTTTTTCACAGTTTTTTTATTCATATAAATTAATAGCATCATTATTGAATCATCATTGTATTTTCCTTTATTATTTTATGACCTATATCACTTTCCTGATAAATTGTCTATTCTGGCAACTAGCTGAAAACCCACCCTATGGCATGGATTTTAAGCTAGTAATAACTAAGCTGTTTTTGTGAAACCTTAGAAGTTAATCAATATCATTGGAAAGTTAGCATTCAGGCTCTCACTAGCCATTCCTCATATTACAAATGTAAATACATTTTTTTTTTTTTTTTTTTTTTTTTTTTTTTTAATTCTTGACGTTCAAATGACCAGAAGAAAAAAATTATGAGGAAAACAGTTATGAATTTGGTTTCTAGCTTCGAAGTTTTCAGTTAGATGATTCCTGTGTATAGTTAAATGAAAAAAAAAATTAAGATAGATTCAGTTTAGCCCACCTGATGGATACAAAATATGGGTTCAGTTTAGAATTATACTTACATTATAAATTGAACCTTTTGACTAAAAATCCTTTAAAAATCTTTTTTAATTCTTGCAATTGTCAAAAACTACTATGCTAAACACATCCTCTAGGGACCCATTTATAAGCTTAGTTTGACTCAAGGCCAGAATTATGACGTCCAGTGAGAATTAAACTCAGTGGTTTGCTAGCTTCAGTGTGTGTATGTATATATATATATATATACACACACACACACACACACACACACAGCCATCTGAAAAGTTTATAACCTCAAAGTGTCTCAGGACCCTCTTTGTAAAATTTTGTGGCTATAGCTTTATCCATTATGTAATACAATGGTAGTTGGATATATTTTGTGGTGGTTACCAGTTATTGGTAATGGTTGGTGCTAGGGAGAATATTTAGTCATATCTCCACTCACCAAGGTTCAATATTAGCATTAGAATTAATAAAATAAAAAGAAAAGGCATTTTTATCTTTTGAAAAGGGCCCCAAAAGATATTTAAATTTGAAATAAAACCTCTTTGTTTTTCTCTTCCCTGAAAATTCACAAAAGTTGGTAAAACAGCTAATAGCAGTTTGTTTGCTGTCATTGATAGTAACATAATTATATTATAATGTATAATCATAGCTTATTAGATATTAATTATCTTTAAGATGAAAATTTTACATATTTTTGATCATATCCAGCTCATTGGCCTAATGGGTGCAGTGTTTGCTAAAGACTTTAAAAATGGTACTTGATACCTCCTTGCTTAACACTCACTATTATAAGCTGTGTATCAAGGGTAAAATGGAGCAATCCAGGGAATGGAGTTACACCTTCCACGACACCTCAGTGTAGTAGCTATTGAAAAGGGAGCCTTTGGGTCATCCTCGACTACAGTCACCAATTTTACTTAATCTTAATCATTGTTCATTTAAACAAACTTTTGGAATGAATTGCCTAATCAGATCAAAAACAGCCATAGCACTGAAGATTTTAAGATTAAAATGGATGAATGCAGAATTAATGGTAAAACAAAGAAATTAAGAGGACGTTTTTGGGAACTATCAGATGATATATTTAACAAGATGCTATCTATATATTAGTATTGTATGTTCTTTGCAAAGTTTTTTTTTTTTTTTTTTTTTTTAAAGGTTAATGTGAGATCGTAATAATAGGAGATGGCCAAGAAGGCTTAACAAATAAACTTTCTTTTGAATAATTATTCTCACAAAGTACTGTGAAAATTTTTTGATTCTTTGAATTAATTCCAATGACTTATAGAATAATTCTTTTATTCCCCCCACTCATTTCTATTCAGTGGGGAGTTGCCATGACATAGTGGTAAGCAAGTTTGAACTTCATTCACAGTATTATATTCACTTTCAGACTTATATCCTTAGGAAAGGTATAACCCCCTTATTCCCCCCCCCCCACAACTAGGGGTTTGATAGTACCACTACTGTTTTTCTACAAGGATGGCTTTAACATTTGATAACACACAAAGGTTGATATGCCATTAAACAAAGAAACCAAACCATTTCTATTCAAGATATTTATCTTACTTCCTACTAAGTCAGATTTGACATGAAGTCATTTTATTGTAGAGGATACATGAATTGATATTTATGTATGGTGTCTGTCACAAAAAATGCTTGCTCTCTCTTGACACCTCTAGTGCCAAACAATAAACTCATCCCTGCCAAGCAAGTATTGGCTGGGGAGAAGGCTTCCTGGGACCTAGTGATCAGCTTAATAATACCCACCTGATGCAAACACCAGGTGCCCCCCCCAAAAAAAACAGGAGGGGCAAGCCTTTGGTATTAATTAGTGGGATCAATTCAAGATAAGTTGTGAATTTTATCTTATTTCTATGGATTCTCTTACCTGTCTTTTACTATTAATGTCAAATAAGGCTGAAAAATTCATGCTCATTTAAGCTATATTTTAAGCATTTTCTTGAAAATGTAATTTCAATCTTTTCTTTTTCTTTCTTTTTTCCTGTTGAGTCTCTGTGGAACATAAGGCTATATCTACAGTTCTAATTTTGTAGATGGTGAAGCTAGCTTGCTCAGCTAAGCTAAGCTATGATATTGTAAACATTTTCTTCTACAAAACGTAATAAAGGTTTGTCAAATTCAGCATTTTCTTTGTAATATTTCTCATGGGTTTAAACAAGTAGAAAAAGAAACCTGATCTCGGTCCCAAACAGAATGAGAACTTCAAGAAAAAAAAATTAATGCTCTTGGTGTAACTGGCAGGGTAAAATGCTATCTTCATGTAGAATAGACTGAATTGTCAAACTTAGGTTCAGTCCTATCTGAACATTTGATATTTTTTTCTATATTCTTGATTATATCTCTCCCTCATGTGCACATACACGTGTGTGTGTATATATATATATATATATATATATATATATATATATACACACACACACACACACACACACAAATGCACACAAACACAAGGGTGAGATGAAAAGTTCATATGACATCATATCTGCTGTTGATACCTTTTTTTTTACCAATGCAATCTAAACACTGCTTGGAATTGTTCTCAACTCTGGATTAAATACTGTTTTATTTTATTATATATATATATATATATACACACACACACACACTGAATTGTGAAGTCATTTCATTTTCATGCTTTAGATGATATTTTTTTTTAAGTTATGATCTATGTATGATAAAAAAAATGGCCAATATAGCTCCAAAAGAAAAATACTTATATTCTACTTTTGTTTATATTTTGGCTAAATTTTGACAATTTCATTTTTAGCCATGAAAGTAGCATCAACTTATGCATGAATAATGAATTTTGTTGTAAAGTAGAAATTCAAAGATTATGGGAAAAATAAGAAGCAACCCATGGCTTCAAAAATGAATTCCATAAATTAAGGATTTTGTGAGTGTAAATCAAGCTATGATCTATACAAACAACTTATACAAGAGTATTAGGTATGTCTGAAAAGTAACAGGACTTATGTCACAAACGATTTATTTCTATTTCAAAAACTAAATTACATGATTTCTACTTCCATGTAATCCCCCTTGAGTCAAATGCACTTTCCCATCCTTCTCTACCATACTTCTATGCACTGCTGAGAGGATTCTTCTGGGATAACTCAACTCTGTTATCACAGTCTTCTTGCTTTCAAAATGGGTCCTTTTGATGATCCCCTTGAGCTCAAAGAAAGTCACATACAGCAAAATCAAGTGAATATTGTGGTTGTTCCAATATGGCATTGTTTCTCTTGGCCAGGAACTGCTAGATGCTTGGCACATCCAGTCCCATTACTTATCAAACATGCCCAAATCTTCAATGATAATCTTCCAAACTCCATCCTTTTTCATGTTCAGCTGGCTTGTGATCATTTGAGCAGTCAACACACACTACCTTACCTTACCTGCTTGATGTTTACCCTACTCCTGCTTGTTGAAGGCCTCCTGCTCCTGGAGTCATTTTTCATTTTCTTGTAACTCTCTGGTGCCACTCAAGAATACTTGTGTGTGACATAGTGTTATCTTCATACATTTGCTGAAGCATTTCAAGTGTTTGTGTGGAATTTCCACAAGTGAACCAAAAATCTCAGGTTTATTCATTACTTGGTGTACATTGTTCATTCCTCAGTGCTCATAGTTGAATGACCTGAAAAAGAGGTGTAAATAAAAGCATGTGAAAAAAAAGTGCAATGGTTGCAAAAAGCTAAGATTACAGTTATATACTTCCAAGATATCATGTTAAAGGATAACACAATCTACTTATCCTTCTTTTGCCCATAGCTCACACAACTTTCCACATCCTATTACTTTTCAGGCAAACCTTGTGTGTTTTTATATGTTATTCTTGGTGAATATTGATAATCTAAGATAATACCAACATTTATAGTAAGTTCCGAGTTGTAAATGATTTGAAAATAAGAAATGAAAATGGCAAATCTTAGTAAGCTAATACTGGTGAGAAAAATTCGTCATTATTTTCAAACATAATCCAAGTTAGGCCAGAGAAATAAAACATACAAAAAAAGTCAGACTATTATATACTAGAATATACTTCCCATATATACTTGTGTATAGGTCGAATTTTGATATAGTTCTAAAGTCAACCACTACACAAGATCAACAGTAATCCAAATGCTTTTCTGTTTTGGGGGTTTTTTTACGAAAAAATTTTGGAAACTGCAAATTACATTTATTTTATGTAACAAATACTGTTTAAATAATGCATCAGGCAGGACTGGATTAAGTCCTGTATAGGCCCTAAGCACTTAGAAGATTATGGTTCCCCCTACAAGTGATACGTGTGTGCTTGCTTGTGTGTGTGTATATATGTAAATAATTAAAATGAATCAGACAGGATGAAGAAAATAGAAAAATAAGTAATCCAAAAGTGATGAATTTATTATAAAAGGAAGTCAACATTAAACTGTTTCAATTTTAGTAAACCATCATCAGGACATTAAGATGGTGAAACAGCTGTTGCTAGAACAATGATGGATGTTTTGCGAAACATCCATCATCGTTCTAGCTATATATTGCTAGAACAATCTTAAAGTCCTGATAATGGTTTACTAAAACCAAAATGAAATATATATAAAATCTGCAAATTTTTTTTTTTTTTTTATAAAAACACCCTTTTGTGGAGCTTGGTTTAGCTGCACAATATGCTCTGTGGTAAATTCAATTATGGAAAATCTCAGTAATGCATTCTCTTTCCTTGATACTCTAAGCACATGCTTACTTTGCTTAATGGTTAATCCAGCCCCAACATCAGGCTAATATTAAAGACCTAATTTTTTTTTAGGGAAAAAAAAAATCAGTATTGACCTAAATGATTGATAATTTTGTAAGGTTGAAATTCAAACATATGAAGAGTAACCTTCTGGTTAAGAAAATTATTGCTATGAATTAATGATTTTATGATCATAAGTGAAGGGTCGATTTTATTCACAATATTGACTTATACTTAAACATAAACTGAAAGCTGGACTTGTTGATCTTGTTCTTTCTTTTCTTTTTTTCCTAATTCTTTTTATTCAGGTTTGGTTTCTTTGTTTAATGGCTTATCAATCTTTGTGGGTTATTTAATGCCAAAGCTATCCTTCTAGAACAGTAGTGGTGCTATTAAACCCATAGTAGCACCTTTTATTCAGTGATTTTTTACCAGTTCCAAATCATAATACACACTAGCCAATCAGATTGATTTCATTGAAATTTCTCTTTACTAACAAAGATTTTACAACTCAATTATCAAACAATTTTTATTTATACTGTTAACATCAAAGTTTTTCCTCTTGTGTAGCATTTTGTAAACCTACATAAATCTATTGCTGGTGGTTGCTTGTATTGTTTCATGGTGGTATGATCAAAGAATATTCTTGTAGTATTGATGGCATTTGTGATGCCTGTTGTCCTCACTTTATAATAAATGTTAAAGGTCTATAAAAAAAAATGAAAAGCCGATTATAACCCATACAATTTGACTTGTGTGCAATCTTGCAAGACACAAATTTTCAATCCTGAATTGTTCTAAAATTAGGCAGTAACTAGGTTTACCCAATTCTAATCATCAATGAGGAGGCACTTGTGGTGTGATAATTGATATTGTAGGAAATGTACTCACCTACCTGACTTCAAATCCTGAACAAAGCTGTTTGCATTTTGCATATTTTTAGTAGCCATAGGAAAGGTATGAACCCAACAATTCTCTCTTCAGTAGAGCAGACAAGGCTCTTTAATCTTGGTATGGCAACCAGTCTAAAAAAAAAAAAGGAAAAAATCTGAATTTACAGCAGTTTGAAGCCCTGGTGAGGGATGGGCTTTGCCAGACTGTTCATGCCCAAGACATGCTAGCACCCCCATGGCCAAATTAGATTACAGGACCAATGATTAGATAGATAAATATATATAGGTGCTCATGGTGTAATGATCCCTGTTGCAAGGAATGGACATGACAACTCACATTTAGAACCTGGACAAGGCTGTTTGTATTTCATATAGCACCAATACCTTTGGGCAAGTTATGGATCCAACTATTCTCTCTCCAGTTATGAGTAAATAATAGGACAAACTGAGCTGTTTAACCTTGGTATAACAACCAGTGTAGAAGAAGGAAATCTTTGAATTTAAACCAGTTGTAGATCTGGAGAAGGATTGGGTTCACCTGCCTCTTGTTGAAGATACGCTACATGAGTAGCATCCCATAACCAAGCTAGGTTAAAGTATCAGAAAAGTTAAGAATCATTGATATTTAACAGGTGTTGTATGCGACATATGGTCTGTGTAATGTTGGAATCCGTACTTGTATGTGCAATGAAGAACAAAAATTCCTTGGCTTTCATGACCAACGTCATGAGGCCATCAAACTACTCTGACCCTCACCATTTAGTACAAAGTGGAGGTGTTGGCTCTAGGGTTGGTATTCCAAGGACCAAGCACATTTTGTTTTTGCACATATGAGGGAGATGATCAGATACCACACTCTAATTCAGCTCAAAAGACAAGTTTTTATTTAACTACTTTCACTCAAAGACAGTTTTGACTTATGATCATTTTATAAAGAAGCCAATACATATGGAAAAAAATCAAAAATCATCCTGATTCACATGCTATTTGTCATATTTGTGTTGGACTACTGTATCTGTATCATCTATCGCTCACACATTTTTTTTCTTCCTGATATACAACTTCAATTTATGTCAGGTTATGTTAAGAAAAGATTAGTCAGTCATAGATTTTGGTTGAAACCATATAAGCACTGGTTAACTCCACAAAAAAAATCCAGTTTATCCAGGTGGCATGTGTGGCACTTTACTTTTCAGCTTTAGTGAGTAGACCCTAGACTCAAACTGCTATTGGGGTGTCCTCATGGTGTAATGGTTAAAGCGATGGACTGCGGAATCATAGAACTCGAGTTCGTGCTCCAGTCGTGCCATTACATTCACTTTCGGGTAAATACCCTTGGGAAAGGTATGAGCTCCCTTATCCTCCCAGCTATGGGTTAAATAGTATAACTACTGTTCTTCTAGAAGAATAGCTTTGGCATTAAATAACTTACAAAGGTTGATATGCCATTAAAACAAAGAAACCAATCAAACTGCTATTGGACTTGACAGTTCTTGTGATCAACTGTTGTGGGCTGGAGAGAGAGACCCCACCCCAGTCCATCAGTCAACCCAACTATTACTGGTATGTGTTGCTGCTGTTCTAATCAGCTCAACTCAATTGTTTCTTTAAATATATGGGGTCCTAACTTCTAGGAAAATTTTTTAGTTCTGAGAAATTCATGTGAGAGGGGCTCTTGAATAAACCTCCTAGAACTAAGGTACCTAATATCAAAAATGATATCCCTGTCTATTGACTTCTGACCATACTAGTGCTTAAGACTACTGTTTATTACAGACATTTAAAAACCAACCCCTTCATCTCCATCAAGAAATGTTTTTATCTTATCTATTAAAATCTGCCAACTTCCCTTACTTGTTCACCTATCATTTTGATACTACTATATATACACACATTTATGTACAGAAATACATATACATTATGCCTATGTTCACCTACACTCATACTGATACACTTGTACCCATGTGTATATACATACATGCTCATATAGATTTGCACACACCAGCATGCATATGCATCTTAGCACCTAGATATGTGCACTGCTCTTCATTAAACAGCAAGCTTCTGAAATTAGTAGAATAGTTCATATACTTTGATAGCAATATCTCATCTCCTGAAATTGATATCAACATACACATAGGTAAGGCATCAACTACTATTGACAGATTAATGTCCATATTGAAATATGATCACTCTGATGAAATAAAACAGGAATTCTTCCAAGCTGAAGCTGTGTCGGCACTACTGTATGGTTGCACCACTTGAACTTTAAAAAAACCCTGGAGAAAAAGCATAATGGGAACTATACAAAAATACTGTTGACTGTTTGGAACAAATCCTCAAAGTAGCACCCTACGAAACAATAGTTTTAGAGCCACTTCCTTCCTATCTCAAAAAAACGTCCTAGTAAGATGAGCAAGACCTGCTGTGCACTGCTGGAGAATTAAAGACAAACTCATTAGTGACATTCTCATATGGGTTCCTACACATGAACATATCAGTGTTGGCTGACAAGCAGAAATTTATATTCACCACCTCTGTGCAGGCACTGAATGCTATCTAGAGGATTTGCCAAGAGCGATGTCGTATGTGAATAGTGAGAGTCTAGAGAATCTCTGCTGCCAGCACAGCTTGATGATGAGGAGGAGGGACAGAACAGCTTATAATATCATACAACTCCAACTTTCTTCTTTAGTGCAGTGAAGGAGGTAAGACTCCCCAGGACCAGAAAAGCCTCATTTTTATTTTGCCTTCTTCTGTCCAAAGATAAGAACACAGCTGAAAGACATAAACAGATACCATACTTTAATCCCACCAGAAGGCTGGGAATTGATTATACATCTCATTGTCATGTATATCTAGAATATTTGTTTTATACCCACTTATTCTGCATCCACTTATCATTTGGGTTTACTTAAAATATTTTTTTTTTAATACTCTTCTTTGCACAGCTGCTGTTTTTATTTCTGTGCTAGTCAACTCTAGAAAAGGCTTTAATTTTTTTTTTTTTTTTTCATAAGAATCAGGAATCAAATTTTCCTTTTTTCCTTTGCTTTTTCTTAGAAAAGTTTCAATACAAACATTTGTCACTTATCCTCATAAAACATGTCTGACCTGGGGCTAAATAATTTCATACATAAAACCTACTTATGCTATTGTCTGCTTTTTGGACTTATTTGAAGCAATATGGAATTCATTACAAACCGAACAAATATAATTATCTATTTGTTCTTCCATTGATTAGATCTAACATGAATATTTACACTTTTTAATATTAGCATATATTTTAACACAAAAAAGTAGTGTTTACTGTTTTGTTTCCCCTTTATTTTAGTTTGCTTTTTTTTTTTTTTTTTTTTTTTTTTTTTTGAGGCATAATGGTTGTTGCAAAAAATGTGACAACCAAACTTCAAGTACTGGACAAGGCTGTTCACATTTTACATAATGCTAATACCGTTAAGGAAAGGTATGGATCCAAGTGTTTTCCCAGCCTTGTTATGAGTAAAATAGGGGGGCACACTGGGCTATTGAACCTTGGTATGGTAACCTATCTAGTGGGGAAATTATGAATTCAAAGCAGTTGTACTTCACTTAAAAGATTGATCTTCTGTCACATTCTGTTAATGTGAGATACATTTTAGTAAGGCATGTAAAAAAAATAAAAATAAAATAAAAATATATATATAAGGCTAAACCTAGAAAGAAATTACCTACAGCCATGACATGTATAATGTTCATCCCTAGAAAGAAAAAAATTTTCATTCGTTTTTATTTTTTAGAAATAAAAAAATTGTCCCAACAATGTCTGGTATCAACATATTCTTTAGACAAACCTGAATATGAGAGGGTGCTGAAAAGTTCTTGGCTAAACCAAGAAGAAATTGTTTTAAAGAAGGTTGAGAAACTATATGCCAAATGTGTAGAACTAGAGATGAATATTGTACATTTCATGGCTATAGGTAATTTCTTTCTTGGTTCTGTTATATTTTGACCTTCGACCCGGCCCAAAAATACTATTCCAAGGTGATACACCGGAAGGAAGTGACACATTCCAATGGCCAGTAATCGAAAGAGATTGCGTGGGCGGATTAAGGCTTATGATATGGGACAAGGTGAAGGTCCCATTGTGCCATTACAGTCATGCACCGGAAGAGAGTAACCTCTGAACTGCATGACAGTTATTTCCGCTTGATGACGATTAAACATTCGATTTCAAAGATCCAGTAGGCGATCGTGTGGGCGTTGAGTTATTATTTAACTCAGTTGAGTTTGGGGTGCCAAAGCAGTTGCCAGCAGACTTCCAGACAGTAGAGACCAGATGTGGTAGGGAAGGCCACACCCGACCGAGGGGGCCCTCGGAAAAGCCCCGATGGAGTGGACCCCAAGACCTCTGGTTGAGCATCTAAGAGAACAAGGAAGACACACTGTGACGGTCATAACAGTGGGGTCAAAATATGAAGTTTATGTTCGGTCTCCAGCATCCTCTCACATGCAAACTTTGAAAAACCCTTTCGAACCCTTGCAATAAAGTGAGAGGTGAATATTTTTCTAAAGAAGTCCTTCCTGCGTCTTTATCCTGCGTCTTCCTCTTGCGTCCTCTATTCATGCGTCTGTCTTTATTATGGTGTCGTTGTGATGCTGTAGATGACTATATAACAGTTCAGCCTAAAACATACCTTACTAAAATGTATGTATGAGCATGATGTGACACAAGATCAATCTTTTAAGTGAAGTACAACTGCTTTGAATTCATAATTTCCTCACTAAACAGGTTACCATACCAAGGCTCAATAGCCCAGTGTTCCCACCTATTTTACTCGTAGCATGGGGCTACACTTGAATCCATACCTTTCCTTAAGAGTATTAGCATTATGGGAAATGTGAACAGCCTCGTCCAGTATTTGAATTTTGGTTATCACATCTGTTTTTTGCAACAATAACCATTATGCCTTGAGCGCCTCCAAAAAAAGCAAACTAAAATAAATGGGGAAATAATGCAGTAAACACTACTTTTTTGTGTTAAAATATGTACATATCATCATGTCGTGTCGCCAGCACGGATATCCCTGTATTCATTGCCTCTGGCAGGTCTTCAGGGTTACATCCTGTATCCTCACATAGCTGCTGTATGTATGTTCGAGCTGGTTGTCCTGCTTTTGCTTGGCCATATGTGGAGGTCCATAGGAGTACATCTCTTATGAGCTCGTCCTTGCTTCTCCAGCAGTGTCTTGCATGTCTGGTTCGTCTAACTTATATAGTTTTTGTGATGGGAGGCAAGTGGCCGTATAGTTGGTGTCTTGTGGGGTGTTGTTGCCAGGACTTGTTCAATATTGCTCTCAACATTCTTGTGTAATTGCCGTCTAGTTTCTTCTCCAGCCGTTTAGTTAGCGTCCATGTAGTGCATCCATATAGCAGTATCAATACAACCGCTGCCTGGAAGAAACTGCGTTTCATTTTATCGTTATGAAATGTTAATATAAGAAAGTGTAAATATTCATTTTAAATCTGCTTGTACTTTTTAAAGCCAAAGTTACATTTCAACTTGGCTCTCCTTCAAATATGGAACTTATTAAAATAAAGTTTCCATTGACAGATCTCCCATTTTCATCAGTTAAAATTAATCCTTAGAATCCTGAGCTTCCCATGACCATAGGCCTCTCACTTTGAGTGCCTGACTTAAAAATGTTAAATGTTGTAATCTATTATTTCACACCTTGTAAAGTTGTTAAATAGCAGATTACAACATTCTATAGACAATTTGAAATACATAAAAAAATAAAATTATATTTGACATATAAAATTGCAACATTTTATTAGCAATAATGATGTAGAAGTGGGGAATTCAGGGCTGAAATTTCAGCATATTGGGTTTATGTATTTCTAGTTAGCAGCACAAATACCAACTGCTTAAGTCTAGTGGGTTAAAAATGAACAGCATAAAATTTTCAATATATTATAGAAAAAAAAATTAATGAACTTTTCTTAAAATTAAAAAGGAAATCAAAACCATACAAATTTAAGAAAGAAATGGTTATATTAACTACATATCATGATTTCTAAGTTCAATTGGATTTTTTTGAATTTTAGTTTAGTATTTTGCACATTTATTTGTGTTGAAGGAAAGGTTCAAAACTTCTGTTAATGTTTTTAAGTTGGATACACACCCAGCCAGTTAGCATGATTGGAATTTAATTTTTCTTAAAATCATTGTCAATCACCATCAAGATTTGCCAAAAGCACAGATTCCCTTAAGACTCTCTCCCCCACTTTTCCCAAGCAACTATTGCTCTTGGTAAGTCCTCTAGACGGCACCCAGTGTCCACACAGCTGATGTGTGTAAGGTTTTGCTGTCAGTCAACACTGTGTGTTCACATATAAGAAGCCAGAACATCGCTTATGAGCTCATCCTTACTTCACCAACAATGTCCTGCTTGCTTTATTTGGATGTTTTTTGAGATAGGAGGTAAGTGGCCATACAACAGCTATTTTATAGGTTGCTGCTTGCAGGATTTGTTCTAAATGGCATACAACGTCCTTGTGTACTTCTTTTTTCTCCAGTGTTTTTTTTTTTAAGTCTAAGTGATGCAACCATACAGTAGTACTGACCTGGCAATAGTTTGGAAGAATTTATCAGGTCAAACATCCATATAGTTTATAATCTATCTATAGCATTCCATGCCTTACTTATGTATATGTTGACCTTGCTTTCAGTCGATGAGATACTGCTACCAAGATATATAAACTGGTCTACTAATTTCAAAGGCTTGCCATTTAATAAGCTGGCACCGTCTTTAACTCTGTTTTATCTGAGCTCCTGTATAGACCAGTGCCTCTTGCTGCCTGCTCCATTTTTGGTTTGCCAGGTGCTAAATGTCATGTGCTATCAAACTACAATGATATTCAATTTTATATGACTAAAAGCTTTAAATAATGAATAGTGGTATTTAATTTTATATTACTAGAAATATGAAATGAATGCTATGGTATTCCATTTAATGTTACTAAAACCTTTGTAACTCTCCTGTTTTTATGGGTTTTTTTAAATTTTTTGATTGTATATACAATATTGAAACTTCTGTTTCATATAACCTTAATATTTAGCATGAATAGAAATTTATTCTGAATCTGGAACTTGCTAAATATACCTTTTTAAAAAAATGGTAATGCAGATTTCCCAATGTATCAAAAATATATCCTTGTTATATTCTTTTTAATGCCAGTTTTTGGATTTGAACTAAATGTTCACACGAGTATTTTTTCCTCTTTTCTTTCCTTTTCAAGGTTTCTTTCTTCACTTAGTCTTCCTACCATTTGAGTTTTTTCCCCCCTTCCTTCTAGGTTTTTCACTTTTCCTTCTGCCTTTCAATCTCTTCCTTCCTTTCAAATGAGCCCCTCTCTCTTTCTCTCCCTCTCAATATTTGTTCAATAACTGGGACAAAATTACAAATAGTAACAATCAATAACTGTCCTCTTTTCTTTTCTCACTTTTTTTTTGTTTTTTTTTTCTCCCAAAATTTAAAATCATCAGTACAGTTATCTTATTCAGTTTCTTATTCAAAACAGTTCAGTTAGTATTTATTTCAAGTCTAATTAAACAAAAAAAAAAGTAGCAACTTTGAATAAATCCAATCTAGCTTCCCAGCAAACAGTATTTCTATTGTAATTAGTGTATACATTTTATCTTTCCCAAGACGTATATATTCACTAACCCCTCCATCATGAGCATGATGCAATCCAGTCAATTTTTTATGCAGAATTTAACAGGCTTGAATTCAGTTTTCCTTCTCCTAGACTGGTTGCTATAACAAGGTTACTACCCTACTATTTCACTCATAGATGGAAGGAGAATAGTTTGATTCAAACCTTTCAGAAGGATATTACCACTATGTAAAATATAAAAAGCCTTGTTTAGGGTATGAACTCTGGTTGTCTTGTCTATTTCCTATGACAATATCCATTACACCATGAGGACTTCTCTTTCCCAAAATGTATATCAATTATGTTCCATTGTTTATATCTATATTATTACTCTTCTTATTAATCAAGATTTGTAGTTGTTCACTAATGAAAGGATCCTATCTACTAAATAGGATAGTTTGTGAGATAGAAGGTAAGTGGCTGTACAAATACTTGTCGTAGAGTGCTGCTTCCAGGATTTTTTAAAACAGCATGCTACATTCTTGTGTAGTTCCCATCTTGTTTTTTCTTTAAGCATTTCAACCATATTGTAGCACTGACACAGCTATGACTTGGAAGGAATATCTTATCAGAGATCAAATTTCCATATGGTCTACAACCTGTCAATAGCAGTCTGTCTTACCTATGTGTATTTTGACATTGCTTTCAGTAGATGAGATATTGCTACTGAGGTATATGAACTGGTCTCTCCTATCACACAAACCATCCAAGTAAAATGAACTCGACATACTGGGCATAGCTGAAGAAGTTAGGAGATCGTTCTTTTTGAGTTTGTCCTATATTCACTTACACATAGAATACTGAACATTGTCTAGACAACCTGTAAAGAGTGAAGGTCATTATGGACAGATGTCAAGGGAATCCATGCTGTTGGCAACCCTTAATGATGATTTACAAACATTGGAGAATTTAGAATTTAAATGTTTTTGTCACACAGCCATTCATTCCTTGTCCAATGTGCTTATCTAATTGACATATTGTTAATGAGATATATAAAAAAAATGTCCTTATAAATATATATAATGTTTGTGTGTGTATGTATGTATGTATGTATGTATGTATATGTATATATATATATATATATATATATATATATATATATATATATGATATGAGGTGTGTCTGATAAGTAACAGGACTTATGTCAAAAACAATTTATTTCAATACATACACACACACTGAATTGTGAAGTCATTTTATTTTCATTCTTTAAATGGTATTTTTTTAAGTTATGGTCTACATATGACAAAAACATGGCAAATGTACTTACATTCTGCATGTGTTTGTATTTTGGACAAATTTTGACAATCTCATTTTTAGCCATGAAATTAACATCAACTTATGCATGAATAATGAATTTTGTTCTAAAGTAGAAATTCAAAGATTATGGAAAGAATAAGGAGCAACCCATGGCTTCAAAAATGAATTCCATAAATTAAGGATTTTGTGAGTGGAAATCGAGGTACGATCTATACACACAATCAACTTTTACATGAGTATGCGGTATGTCTGAAAAGTAACAGGTCTTATGTCAAAAACAATTTATTTCTATTTCAAACATTAAACTACATGATTTCTACTTCCATGTAATCCCCCTTGAGTCAAATGCACTTTCCCATCCTTCTCTACCATACCTCTATGCACTGCTGAGAGGATTCTTCTGAGATGACCCTCAGCTCTATCATTACAACCCACTTGATAACCGCTACACCTTCAAAACTGGCCCACTTGATCCCCTTGAGCTTTAGGAAAAGAAAAAGTCACATACAGCAAAATCAGGTGAATAGTATGGTTGTTCCAATATGGCAATGTTCCTCTTGGCCAGGTGTTCATCATATCCAGTCCCATTACTTTTCAGACATGCCTAAATCTTTGGTGATAATCTTCTAAACACTCTTTTTTTGTGTGTTCTGCTGATTTGCAATCATTTGAACAGTCAACTGATTATAGCCACACACTACTTGCTTTATCTGCTCAACATTGACCTCAGTCTTGCTTGTTAAAGGCCTCCCACTCCTGGAGTCATCTTTCACCACTTCATTTCCCTCTTTGTACTTGTACCACTCAAAAACTTGTACGATATAGTGTTATCTTCATGCACTTGCCGAAGCATTTCAAGTACTTGTGACAGTTTTCTCCAACCAGATAAAAAATTCAAGTTTAATCATTGCTTGGTCTTCTCTGTTTATATGTAAACAACCTGAAAAAGAGGAAGTGTAAACAAAAGTATGTGAAAATGCAAAGGTTACAGAAAGCTAGGATTACAGTTATATACTCCATATTCCCAAGATATAATTTTAAATGTAACACAATCTGCTTATCTCTCTTTCGTCTATAAATCACACAGCAAACCCAGTCCCATTAGCTTTCAGACAGACCTTATATATATATATATATATATACACACACACACACACTAACTGCAGTATTCATCTATGTTAGGTAACAGGTCAAGACTGATAGTTTTTTATCTGTTTACAAAAAATCTGAACTGAATGATTGCAAAGGTAATTACTATTTAAAAAAAAAAAAAAAAAAAGGTAATTACTAATTATATATTTTATATTATGAAGTTAATATTATAATGTAAAAAAATTTTGTACTACCATCAGCTGAAAAGTTCATAGGCTGACCATCACACTCTCATGGAATGTAACCAAATGAAGTTTATTTTTCAGCATAGTCCCTATTGCAGTCCAAACACTTCTTTTTTCAGTGTTGCAGTGCTTGGATCCCATTAGTAACAAAAAGAACTCAACAGCAGATATGACATCATTGTATTAAGTTTTCAGTCCACACTCATAGTTTTCACTTTAAGTGTGTAGCATTATCACTAGAAATATTTTTTGGTTTTTGTCTCAACTGTTAATCCTAAGCAGTCATGCCATATATTTATATCTCCAACTTGAAGAATTAGCTGATTGATATTTAATTAAATGTGAATTATTATTTTAAAACAATTTTTATTTCATTTATCTGTTTTTTTTCAAAATTGGAAAGTTTACATTCTGTATGATTTAGTTATGTTTTATAGTGAAATAGCATTATCTGTCTGAATTTTTGAGATGAGGCTTGATGTTCATTATTTTGATAGTGATTTTTCGGACCATTGTCCACATCTTTATTGTTGTTAGTTGAAACACTATGTCTCAATCACTGTATCCTCCAGTCTTTCTCTGGCGTCATTTTTAAAGTTTCAAACTTTTAAATTATTTCCCGGGTTGAATCATTTCTATGCCCAGGATAAACATGGGACACCTGAGAAAGGCCAGAGAGGATACAGTGACTGAAACATCATGTTTCAACTAACAACAATAAAGATGAGGACAACAGTCCAAAAAATCACAACCAAAATAATAAAATGGCATTGCTTAATATAAGACCTAGAGTTAATGTGAACCTTTTCCTATAAAAAAAACTATTTATTTATATGTATATTGTTGGGGAGGAGGTAAACTTTCCAAGTGTGCATATCAAATTTGGTAGCTCAACATTAATCCATTGGCCATCTTTAGAGAAAAGACAAACTCTTCCTAATTATTAATATAAATACATATGAAATATTGATTAGCTTGTTTGGGCTATTGATCTTTATTTCTAATCTTACTATATTTTGATCTGTATGTTCTTTATTCATTATCAGATAAATTGATGCAAAAGATTTAATAAACTGTTCAGATGTATCATGTAAACATGTTTCATAACAAAACAGTAATAATGAAAATCTATAACTAAAATTCTTGTATGTATGTATGTATGTATGTAGAAATATATATATATATATATATATATATATATATCTCCTAACAAAAACAGCACATCATAGCAAAACTTTTATTAGAGCAATATATCTAAAATGCTCTAACTTAAAGAATAAAGCAATTTCTAATTGATAACATTTTTTAGTGTCATTTTATTTTTTTTTTTTATCCAAATACTCAGTATGAGAAATAACTATGAAATGCTAATTAGAATCATTCACTTCCTAAATAGAAACATCAATATTATTATTGAGAGCTGTTACAATGGGAACCTAATGAATTCATGGATAGTCTAGTAAGTCTTATTTCACAAATTTTCAAGACCTTTCTTACTATTTTCTGGGGATTCCCTGTGGCATAGTGGCTAACAGGCTGGACTACAACATCATAGTAAGCAGATTCAAACTCTAGTTGTGGTATTATGTTCACTTTCAGAGTAATACCTTAATTCCCCTACTTTTGGGTTAAATAGTACGACTACTGTTCTTCTACAAGAATGATTTTGGCATTAAATAACCCACATAGATTGATATGCCATTGAAACAAAAAAAAATACCTTCACAATTTGTATATGTTGCTTGATAATGGATGATCTTCTTATTAGTGAATATAATCATATCTATTAAAATATTCCGAGCATGTGAAATGTACACATTCTCACATTCTTGAAGATTTAGGGGTAGACCAAATTAGGTAAAAGTTCATAGAACACTCAATTGAAATTTAGGTTATTGGCTGTTCAAAAAACAATAATTTCTTACATGGCATACATTGTACCACTTAAAATTTCTGGAAATTTGACTTTTTCTTTTTATTTTAACTGAAAATCGACATCTGCCATCAACTTTTGAAAATGTGTATACACTGATCCCTTCCAGTTTTCCAAGATTACATGTATATATTTACCAACCCCTCCATACGAGCAGGATGTGACACAAGGTTAATTTTTAAGTGGAGTTTAACAGGTTTGAATTCAGTTTTCCTTCTCCTAGATTAGTTACCATGCCAATGCTAAAGAACCCAGTCTGCTCTACTATTTACCCATTGCTGGAGAGAGAATGGTTGGATTTATAAGAAATGCAAACAACCTTGTCCAGGATTTGAAGTTGGGTTTCCATGTCCATTTCCAAACAACAATAACCATTACAACACAGGCCCTTCCAAGATTACTTGTGAGTCTGTATTGTATTCAGTTTCTGAATATTCAAATACATCAGTTTGAAATATACAATTATTTAATACAAGGGTGAGTCAAAAGTTTTGCTATATTTTGCATATGTACTACTATGTGGCATGTATAACATATAAGTAAAGTTGGCGACTGTTGTCAAGGGCGACCTGAAGGCTCCCTTTTCAATAGCTACTACACCTAGGTGTAGTGGAGGGCACTGTTCCTTTCCCTATATTGTTCCATTTTACCCTTGATCTGTACCTTATAATGCTATCAATGGTATCAAGTACCATTTTTTTAAGTCTTTGCTATGACTCAACCTGGGATTGAACCCCGATCTCACGGACCATTGACAAACACTCTACCCACTAGCCAATGATAGCTTGAATTGCTTCTTTTATAAGATATCATAAGTACCCACTGTTAGTATTGTGGGATTTGATTCACTGACACATCATGCATTGCTTCACTCCATGTGTGATTTGAAAGCCATGCAGATAGATTTGTAACTTAGTCTAATTTAGGAACTTATATTTTGAATTCAAACTGGACCATAGAAGCAACCAAAAACATTTGCTGTGCGTCGAATGAAGGTGCAATTGATCACACTACTGTGAATATGCAGATAATTGAAATTTCACTCGGGTCACAAGAACTTTGATGATCAGGCAAAGTCAGGTAGGCCTAAAACTGGATTCTGAGGCTACTAGTGAATAGCATTCAAGCTCAGTATCTCATAGTCCAGTATAGTTCATCACCTTCACAACCAAAGCAAAAGCATCTGAAGCTGCCAAATGTTACCTCATGTTACTAAAATATCGCAAAACTTTGACACTTTTTTATGAAGACAAAATAGTCTTACTTTGCAATGGTGCTTTAGTTCCATTCAAAGTACTTAATTTAAGATCAAATACACTTATCTCAACATTCCTTCCACTTTTCAAAACAGTCTGCAAACAGTCCACTTTAGGTATTGCCATCAGCTGCCCCACTGTAGTCTCCTTAATCTCATCCTCAGTATTACATATCCTCTATTTCAATGGCACTTTTAGCTCCGGAAAAAAAAAAAAAAGTTGCAGGGAGCAGAATCTGGGCTGTAGAGTGATACAATATTTTGCCAGCATGAGATATGCAAAAGAAGCATTCAAGATATTCAAAATGCCTGAATACTTTCTGGGGTACCTGCACACATTCAACATTTTGGGGTGTTCTTGAAGATCTCCCTCAATGTGGATTGCTTTCAGCAAACTCCTGGATAAGTTTAAAGCATCTGTGCAAAAGTTTTTTCTGGATTTGGTTTATTGAACCATCTCTGAAAATCTTAATCATCTAAATAGTTTTCATGGATAATTTTCACTGTAAATACAATAGTACTAGTCATTACAACACTGTTGATTGAGCAACCCCACAAGAGAGTATATGTTTACATGCTGTAAGGTTCTCTTTGATTAGTTACATCAAGGACACACAAGCAATTTTTGAGATATTAATTTTTTTTAAACTTTTAGAAAATGTACATTTTTTCCCTGTTTTTTTTTTTTTTTTTTTCTCTCTTTCACAAATATCTAAGATGTTCTCATGCAAACAAAATTTTTAAAAACTTAAAAGCAAGCTCCTAGCTTATAAAAACAACTCTATTTCCTAATTAGTTTTTATCCTACTTTTAAAAAGAAATGGTAATTTAACAAATATGTAAACAAAATCTATATTAATATTTGAGAAGAGTTTGTCTGTCCTCTATAGATAGCCATATAGTTTGATGAGGATCTACTGAATTTGATATCATTACATTCACTTTCAGACTAATACTCTTGGGAAAGATATGAACTGTCTTTTTTTCCCTAGCTATGGGTTAAATAGTACCACTACTGTTCTTCTCCAAAGATGGTTTTGGCATTAAATAATCCATAAAGGTTGATATGCCATAAAAGAAAGAAACTGAAACTAAATTTGGTTTCGATTCTTGTCGAAGTTTTTTTTAATGTGAGTTTTCTTTTTGTTTGTTTTTGTTCCTTAAGATAGAAATAGTAAGAGGCCCCTAACAGTAAAATTTATCAGTGGGAAACCATGTTAGTACACTTAACTAATACAAAATGTTCCAATTTTCAATTGTAAGAATATTAACAAATTACTAGAATAATCATTTACTGTATGTACTCCTGTAATAAATAACTTTTTAAGACCAATTTTTTACCTAAAAACCAAGAGGTTGTTCATTACAGGAGATATACTTTTTGAACACTTGGAAGCTTAGTTCATGAAACTCGGTATATAAAAACTTATTTGTGGCTAGAAATTAGGGATCATTCATTACTCAAGCATATAAGATAATGAAATATTACTAAGTATTTTAGAGAGTTCTTCAAGGTGAAGATGTTAAATATTGCATAATGAAGAAAAAATGAGTTCTTCATGAAAGTAAATGATTAACAAAAGATATTGGTAATTATGTAATTGAAGCTATTTTCCTCTGGAGTCATGATTTGTTCTCTCTCTGGTATGACTCTGAGAAGTAGTTAGCCAGGGGTAAGTTGCATAGCCTAGTAGTAGCCAGTTTCAAAGCAATGATGAAAGTATTCCAGAGTACTTAATTTTTGTAATGGTGATGCAGAACATCTTTTCCTTATGCTACCCCAGCTGTCTCAGGGATCAAATGAATGTGTTCTGACAATATTTGCCTTCATTCAGCAGAACCACTCCCACCTAGACCAATCAAGAAATCAATTTTTTTCTAAGGAAAGAAGATCCACCTACTTTGACTGCTCATAAAGAAGACATTCACTTTTATCTGCTAATCACTATGGGCAAAACTTTTCAAACCAGACAATTTGGTACCAAACACTCTTTAAATTCGGGATGTAAATTTTTTCCCTTTTCATGTCTAATTTAATGACTGTTACCTAGTGGTCAATTTTCTACCCAACTTGCTGGCAGTCAGATTTTTTTAAAAACCTTTATTTGATTTTAATGCTCCACACTTACCCTTCATGTACCAGCATGCAACCATGATACCAGGACAATACTCTGTCACACTGCGAGACTGGTTTCCTTACTAAGGCTAAAAAGCTCAGTCTGTGCTATTTGCCCATAGTTAGTAGAAATAGGTGAAGGATTCATATATTCTCCAAAGACATTAGTGCCAAGTGTAGCACAAATAGCCTCATCCAATATTTGAATCCATTTTATGTGATGATAATCATTATGCCACAAGTGCCTCTTCATCAAATATATGACTTTGAGATCATATATTTATTCTAAAAAAAGACATAATAGTTTAATGGATTTCATATATTTAGAAACTGCCATCTAATTCTTAGATTCTTGTATTCAGTACTAACGGAAAACAATTTGTCTTCTAATATCTACTGCATTTTATAGTAAAATTTTTTAGTAAGGAATTTAGTCAAGCTTAGCTTACTATTTACAGAGATTCTGAAAAAGCTAGAAATAAAAATTACACAATATATACTGACAAATTTTTAGCCAATACTTGAAAACCTTTCTAACATCACCGGACAAATTATGTTTAAAAATCAGTAAGTTCCTAATCTAATAATGAAAAAACATCTATTTTATTCAACAAATATTTTTAGGATATTCACCTTCCTTGTCACTGTGATTAACACTGCTTCTCATTAAGCACACCGGACAATATACAGTGAAAATTTTTTTTTAATTCAGTTTATAACTATGTTAGGCTACAGACTTATTGATCCATTTTTGTGTGTGTTCAAATAATTGTGGATAGACATTTGGTTTAGTTGGTAGGTATTTGTATGTACCTTTGTTGGGCAGGTGTCTGACTACACTGCCTATTTAGCCTTGATCATTTGCAGGCACCTGTTATCCTTGTCAATATCAAATCTATTGTTCAGTTCAACTGAAGATTAAATAATGTGCCTAGAAAAAAATTACTGTACTCCAAAATGTTTTTTTTGTTTTTTTAGCATAATCTCCTTTTCTGTTAATATTCAATTTGCCATTGAATTAAGTGTATAGATAAGGAAGGGAATTATGTTGAAAAATTTCTGTACATAATTTGTTAAATGATGAGCTTAAGTTAGAAAAGTTTTCAATTATAGGCTGAAATTTTGATATTGTATATTTTGTGTAGTTTTTTTTAAATCACTGAACATTTATACAGTGAAAATTTTAGATCAAAGTTTAGCATATGCCAAACTACAAACTTATTGATTTATTGTCATATAGAAATGCTACACATATTTTTTTATATACATAAATCATTGCATATCTAATTTTGTAGTTTTTAAATATATCTTTTGTCTGTAACTAAAGTCATTGTATAATCTAAGTTGGAAATTGGATACTCATTGTGTATTTTAGAAGCGTATACAGTCCTTTTATAAAACCTGTGAAAACTCAACCAGTATCCTTAATTTTGAATTGTATTTTCTTTCATATTATTGCTTTTTTTAAAATTACAATCACAAGTTATCAACCTATGATAACAAGAAACATCCCAGAATGCACCCAATGCTCTTTAACTATATGAGCTTGGAGAAGCCATTGGTTGGAAAAAGCTTGAATTTGTCCTTTTTTTAAATTTTTCTTTTCTTTTTTCAGTTGCTCTTGTAGTCCAGTTTAAGGCATAGTAAGTGTAACCCAAAGCCAAACTTTTTAGACTTTGTTTTTCTGATGCAGATATCATTGGGGCACAAAGTAAGTTCTTGGAAAAGTAAACTTCAAGTTACCTTTACAACATTTTTAACCTGGACTATTGTGGCTTCATTTGTTTTCACTTGTAGCAACTTTTATTCAAGAAAATTAAGATGAAAGAAAATACTTGTCAAAATCTAAAATGGTTGGCAGAGCTTCATCTAAAAAAAAAAAATAGATATAAAGATTTCTTAAAACTTGTTTTAAAATTGCTATAAATGTTTTTCCATCAGTCTCCCTTGATTTGAGCTTATCGATTTACATTTTTTTTTTTTTAAATAAGAGATCAAGTTTGATAGTTTCAACTTTTTTTGACTACTCGTTTATGACTCTTGGACATGATTTATTTGAATTTCATTGTGGATTTGTCTGCTTTACTGACAGCTTTGTGTCATTCTTTCCCAAACTTAGTGACAAGATTTTACTGTAAAAACATGTTGCCATTCCTCACCACTGATTTTGATGAGAGAAAAAAAAATGTTGTTATAACAAAGTTTAAAGACTGCTCTTCTCAGTAGATGTGATGGAAAAAAAAAAGCAACAAAATCTGTCAATACCAAAACCAAATTAAATCTTTCAAGTAATTGACTATTATGGAGTCATGAATTATGAATATTCTGGAGAATTTTTTTTTTTTTTTTTTTTTTTTTTTTTAAGCCTAATTATTAAATTTAGTAATTCTTTTCCTATCTTAAAAGTTTACAAAAGGCAGTGTAAAATGATTACATGCAAATAAATTCTATTTTCTCTTTTTTCCCCTTTTACTTTCTTTTTTCCCCCTCCCTCCCCGTTAGCTAATGCTATAGAATGTCAACTACACCTCAGCAAAGGAATAAGATTCCCCCTGCCCCATGAGGCTGTCTGTTGGCCTTGTGTGACAACCTGTAATGCTTTGAGAACAAGATCCTGGTGACTGAGCAGTCTGTGACCCAGCAGCCAAAGTGGTCACATGACTTGCAACATTCCACTTAGTCCTTGACTGAGCTAGACAAGCAGTTGGAAAGGCTCAATCCAATCATTTGGCTGATCAGGTCAAGCCTGAACATTTTCTAACCGTATTTTTCATATTGTTCTTTTGGCAAACAAGTACCCAACCTCATTTTTTTTTTTTTAATCTTAAAGGCACTAGAAGGCAGTGGTTGAGGGTCAATTGTGCTGAGATAGTAATACTTGAAATCATTTAGAATTGTTAGCAATACTTGAAACCATTTAACTGTAAACAACCAAATGATTAATATTTAATAGAATTGTGTTAGCAATGCTTAAAATCTTATCTTGGTATATCACTAAACTGCATAATGATGGTGAGGCTCCAGTCCTGGAGTTTTGGTAAATGTGGAGTACTCTTTCTTTAACATTACTCTCTGGTCTACTCTGACTTTGAGTAGTAGTACCTGTTAGTGTCCCATTTATGGATCAAACAGAACTGTTCAATCATTCACTAAGGATTATTATTAGTTAGTTGAAACCATACAGTTGTGTACAAATTGTATTAGATATAAATACTTAATAAATAGAATCACTAATATTATATAACAATATATGAAACCATTTCACTGTATGCAAACAAATGATTAATATCAAATTGTAACACTTGTAACTGTGTACAATAAATGATTCCACATTAAAAACAGTAGAGCATAGACAATATAGCACAGGACCTGACAGATGCAAACTATGTAGATGATCACATGCTTCTCACAAATACACCAGATTAACCAGAATCCCTTTTGTATAGCTTGGAGTTAGGAGCGAGAAGCCATGTGCTTTAAACAAAAAGGAGCCATTTCCATTTTAAGTGGCATGCCTCTAAAATTAGTAGACCAGTTCACATACCTCAGCAGCACCATCTCATCTACTGAATTTTATGTCAACACACATCTAGCAAGATCTAGAATGCTATTGACATTATCAGTCATATGGAAATATGATCTACCTGTTTCATCTTTATCCCCACATTGTCTACACTTACTCTTTTCTTCTGTATTATAAATCTTTATCATTTTGAACTAGTATTTTTATCCTTATTTATTTTTAGTTGCTTTATTTTTATCAAAATATTGTAACTGTGTCTATACTATTGTATGGATGCACCACATGAACACTAACAAAACACACTGAGAAAAAGCTAAGTAAAAGTAAAGTTGGCAACCATAGTCGAGGGTGACCAGAAGGCTCCCTTTTCAATAGCTACTACAACCATGTGTCGGGGAGGGCGCTACTCCTTTCCCTGGATTACTCCACTTTACCTTCGATACATACCTTTATATTGCTGAGTGTTAAGCAAGGAGGTATCAAGTACCATTTTAAAAATCTTTGGTATGATGCGATCTGGGATTGAACCCAGGTCTATCCGGATCATAGGCGAACACTCTACCCACTGGGCCAATGAGCCAGTTATCCTGAACAAATCCTGGAAGCAACACTCTATAAAGCAGCAGCTGTATGGCCACTTGCCTCACGTCTCACAAATCATCCAAGTAAGAGAACAAGGCATGCAGGGCACTACTGAAGAAGCAAGGACCAACTCATAAGCAATGTTCTTTTATAGACTCCTGTATATGGACATGCCAGTGTTAGCCAACTAGCAAAGAATTACATACATCAGCTCTGTACGAACACATGATGTAGCCTGGAAGACCAGCCAGAAGCGATGGACAATAGGGATGAATGGTTGTCAGCATGACTTAATGATGAGCTGTATACAAACAAATGAATTGATTAATATTAGGTAGAATTATTCATGTTTGATAGGATAACAATACTTAAAATCATTCAACTGTGTGCAAACAATTGAACTAAGGCTCATTTAAAAATAATGCTGCCTACAAACTGTTCACTTACAAATCTCACACACACACACACAATTTGACATTAAATAACCCACAAAATTTGATATGTTATTAAAACACAACTAAACCAAACCCTTTTTCTTTTCACTTTCTTTCTTTTTCTTTTCCGTTTTTCCTTTCTTTTTCCCTTTTTCTTCCCCTCTACTTTCTTTTTTTTTTTTTCACTTTCTTTTTCATTTTTTCTTTAACTTCTATTTTTCCTCCGTTTTACTTATCCTTTTTTTTTCTTTTACTCTTTTCTTTTTCTCCCCTTTTGTTTTTTTTTTCTTTACTATTAATTTATTTTCCCATAAAACAATGTTTAAAAAAATGTTCTATGTTGCAATTACAAGAAAGGTTATCAAACACAGCTGGAATTATTATGGTGGTCTTAAACTTTTTATTCTCATTTGAAACTTGTTTAGTATTTTATGATATATCAGTTAAAAATTGACTTTAAATTTCATGTGTATGTTTTCTTAACTTCTTGATTAATGATTTATCAACACCTCTAAAGTCATCTACAAAAATGAAAACTGTTCTTGTAACTAGGATAAAAATTTAAAACGATGCTGTGCAGCTGTTGTACTGGATTGGTGGGGGATTTGTCACAAAAATCTCAAAGCACAACCAAATGCTTTCTCACCACTCATTATATAAATTTTTCATCCAGTCTGTTTATCTGCAAAAGCTGTTAATCCTGTCTCAGTCATTACTAAAAGTTTTTTTTCACTGTTTGCTTAAATGTTTTAATGTTCTTGTTTAATGATCAACAAAACATGTTTTCTTGTTGAACTTGATTGTTATTACTCATTGTTAATAAGTGGGCTTAAATATCCATGTAAATTCACTGTTACATACAGTTGTGTGTGCATCTACATGACTTTTACTGACTTAGTAGATAAAACAAACAAACAAACGACCTGACAGACACATGACCTCAACTGCTAACTAACATTGCTATTCTACTTCTGTCAAATATTGGGTCAACAGCACTTCAGAGAGAAATAAAGAAAAGCTGACAATTTTCTTTTTTATTTCTGTATTCCTTCTTCTGAACCATGTTCTTCTTCATGTACAGTATAACTCTTTCTTTTTTTCCTCTTTAGAGTTGCTCTTCCTTTTTATCTTGGACTTAAGAAGATAAAGGATGAGGTCCAAGTGAGATTCAAACATAAACTGTAATGCCTGTACCACAATCCACATTTATACCTTGTCTCTCAGAGCAAAGGTCCTCAACTTTGTCTGTAGGTACCATGGTGCCCACTGACCCTTTTGGCTGTGCCTGCTACAGACTGGTTTCCATTGATATTCTTATTTAGTTTTTTAATACTACCATTAATGTTTGTATTTTTTCTTTTAATGCTGCAGTTGTATATTTTAACTCTTTGGGCTCATAAATTCTACCTACAAAAATATTACTGCTAAATTCACAAGCAACAGATAGTCCTGAATAAATTTCATTAATCATCGTTAGAATTTTTTATTTCAAATCTGTGCTCACAAGGTTATACAATAATTTTTTTTTCTTTAGGAAAAAATATTTAACATTGTACCCTTACTGTATTGATTAGAGTGTGTGTGTGTGTGTGTATATATATAGTTGTTATTGAAAATAGTATTGATAGGAAATGTTTTTAGTTTGAATTGGTTTGGGTTTTTGATTAATCACATATCAACCCCTTATGAGTTATTTAATGCTAAAATTTTATACAAATGATTTGCACACAGTTATATGGTAACAGTATATTCCTATCTAATACAACTAATATTCAAACTTCTGTTTCAACCACTGATGGTGGCCCAGTCAGTTGGGGCTGCAGAATACACCAACTGCATCTCTGCAGTGAGGTAGGACCCTCCAATGAGTGTCTTGGATATAACACTAAACAATCTGATGGTGAGGCTCCATTAATGCTGGAGCTTTAGGGAATGTGGAGTACCTTTTCATTGCCATCACTTCCAGGTCCACTCTGGCCCAGAGTGGTAGCACTTGATAGGGTCTTATATATGGGTCAAATAGAACTGTTTGACATTTTAACTGTGTACATATGCTGAACTGAATTGTTTGTAATAGAACTGTTTTTACAGTATACTGTGTGTAAACAAATGACTGATAATTAATTGAATTGTTAGTGATACATAGCAACACTTGAAACCATTTAACTTTGACATTCTAGAATGAATTGTTTGAAATAGAACTGTTAGATCATAAAACTGAGTGTAAACGAATGATTAATAGTAAACAAAATTATTTGTATTAGATTGAAATAAGTGAAACCATTTAAGTGTATTAAAAAAAAGTGAGCTGAGGCTCATTTTAAAATGTTATCTCCAAATATCTTAGAAATCATATATTTGATATATGTATAGAAAGGATTTGGCATTAAATGACCTATAATGGTTGATATGCTACCAAACCAACCATAGATAGAACCCTAACAGGTACTACCACTACAAGTCAGAATGGGAGTAATGGAAACAGAGGTACTCCTCACTTTCTAGAGCTTCAGAACTGTAGCCTCACCACTGGATACAGTTTGTTATATCTAGGACACCCCTGTTTAGGGATGGGGTCTTGCTTTTCTGTAGGGAATGCAATCAACATATTTTAACCCCTGCTAACAGAAGTGTGAATTAATTTGTTTTGTGCATTATCCTCATTAGTTTACATAAGAATAAAGTTATAAAAGATGTCATTGATACTTAAAAGTATTTGTGAACTCATGCTAGAATTCATCTTACATATCTTTAGAAGATTAGGGAACTAATTACAGACATTTGTAATTGGTTTGGTTTGGTTTTATGGCATATCAACCATTGTAGTTTATTTAATGCCAAATCGTTTTTATACATATATATTAAATATATGATTTCTAGACGCATTTTGTAGATAACATGGACCTGGGAGCAATGGCAATGAAGGGATACTCTGCATTCTCCAAAGCTCCAACATTACTAGAGCCTCACTATTAGATTTAGAGTCATATCTAGGACGCTCATTGGAGGAGTCTTACTCCTCTGCTGAGATCCAGTCTATATATTCTACAGCCCAGCTGACCAGGCTGTCTGAAACTTTCCAAGTGTGGGAAGAGTTCCCATGACATTGTGGGTAACAGCTGGACTGCAATATTGTAGTGAGTTCAAACTCCAGTTGCACTTTTATATTCACTTTCAGACGAATACCCTTGGGGAGGGACAAGGAAGTTCATACTTTTCCTCATCACCAGCTATAGGCTCCATAATACCTCTATTTTTCTTTGACAAGGGTGGCTTTAGCATTAAATAACCCATGACAGTTAATATGCCATTTAACAAAGAAACCAAACCAGGTCAAATTCTTGAAGTACCAATGGTCAGATTCTCTCCCTGCTATGCTTAAAGCATAATAATTGACAGCTGATGTTTGTCTATTAATAGGCTTTATTTTAAGGGTATTTTATAACACTTAAACAGCTTTTGACAACATAGTTATATATTTAATTTCTTTCTATTTTGTGAATTCTCCAAGTAACTCAGTTGCTTTGAGGCCCAGTTTAGAATAATGGCACAAAATGATCAGAATCTTAATAGTTGTTTCCAATTGTAACATCTGGAAGGAGGAATTCCCCATGGTGGCAAAGTCATTAACACACTGCATAGTAAGCAAATTCAAACTCCAATCACACTGTTACATTCACTTTCAGACTTATCCCCTTGGAAAAGGTATGAAGCCTTTATCCCCCCAGTAAAGTGCTTTTGCATTATATAATCCACAAAGGATGATGTGCCATTAAACAAAGAAACCAAACTAAACCAATAACATCTGGGGAAAAAAACTCTACTGAATAGTATTGATAATGATTTATAATATTAATAATATAGATTGATATTGATTTATGATATTAATAATATAGTGGAGATGATGATGATGATTATTATTATTATTATAATAACATCATCATCATATATAGTTTGTGGGTGAGTCCCTATCGCATAGTGGCTAATGTGCTGGACTGTGATGTCACAGTAGGCAAGTTTGAACTCTAGTCACAGTATTACATTCCCTTTCTGACTAATTCTCTTGGGAAAGGTATGAACTCCCTTTTATTCCCCCGGCAATAGATTAAACTGTACCACTACTGTTCTACTACAAGGATGATTTTCACATTAAATAACACACAAAGGCTGATATTCTATTAAACAAAGGAACCAAATGATATGTATAGTTTATTTTTTATGCATACATGAAATAAGCTTTGAAGTAAACGTCTGTGAAAAATGGAAGTACTTTTGGTATGTTCTCATATAAAATAAATAAATGACACTTTCCCAGATGCAATTATTTTGAAAAATCTTGAATATCATTGCAAATATTTAGCAGATAAGTATTAATGTATCAGAACACTGAATAAGCTTTGATGTAAATTTTTAATTTAAGAATTTTTTTTTTTTTTTTTGCATAAAGTTGTAAATATTCATAATAAAGTATATTATATATCAGCTTTCTATTAATTTTTGATAAAGTATCGTTAGTTTTTATTATTTGTAAATTTTTCACACCAGCTCTCGCAGATGGGTGATAAGTCTCTTCAGGTCTCTAAGATTCTTCTAATTTTTTTGCTCATTTTAGCAGTGCCATGGTTTGGATGGTTTTAATTCTTCCTCTAATCTCCAGTTCATTAAGTCTTTTTACCAGATTCTTGTGGACTGTTCCAAGAGCCCTAATTATGATTGGTATCACTGTCACATCATGTTCCCCTGCTTTTTCAGCTCTCTGGCAAGGTTTAGGTATTTCTCCAGCATTTTGCTTTCTTTCACTCTGTGATTGGCTGGTACAGCAAATGTCAACTATATGACTTTCATTTTTTTTCTTTTCTTTTTTTTTGTTAATCTAAACTAAGTATGATCTTTTGGCCTGGATTGCACAATCCATTTGTATCTCAGAGTCACAGAGAATTTTATCTTTAAAGTCAGATTTTGGTTTGTGCATGTACTATTTATTAATATGGTGAAGTTTTAGTTTCTTACACAATTCCCTGTACATCCCTTTCCTCACCCATTCATGCCTGTTCTTGTATTCTTCTTTTTTTTTTCTTTTTTTTTTTTTTTTTTTTTTAGTTAATTTGCTGCATTGACTTATGTGATTGTTTCATCTTTATTCCATCATAGTCTACACTTGCTTTTTTCTTATGTATTATCAATCTTTTCCTTATTTATTAATTTATTTTTAGTTGCTTTATTTTTATCAAAATACTTGTATTGTCATTTCTACAACATTGAGGATCAGACAATAACAAAAGGTGGTATCTTGATGAGACTCAAACTTACATTCACTTTTGCCTTTGAAGAGCCTGGATATTTGTACCAGCTGCTTTACCAACTGAGAACCATTGTTATTGCAGAAGCCTTAACCACACTTATAAACCTATCCTTACTTTCTGACAATTTTCATGCAGACTCTTTTCTCATTTCTTTAGTAATATTTTTTTACAGTTTTAAAAAAAAAAATCATTTTCTACTTTGTTTCTCAAGCTGAACAAAATTAGTATTAAAAAGATTGAAGTTATTTCTGTAAAGAAAATGAAGTCAAGCTGCACAAAAATCTCTTTAAATTCTTAATATTAAAACAATATTATTTATGTCTCCAGAATTGATTTTTCTAATATTTAATTATTTTTCTTTTTTCAGGTAAGTGATGAATTTGAAAGATACTTATGAGAAGTTCCATTTTAAGGCTTGGTAAGATTTTCAACAATCATTACATTTTATATATATATATATATATATATATATATATATATTTTCCATTGCTCATGACAAATTTAATCCTTGTTTTTAGATTTAATCATTAACTTCTTTTGAGATTGTGAATCTCTTAAAGGTTTTTTTTAAAAAATTTTTCAAAATTGTTTCACTTTGGATTGAAATTTTTATTACGAATATGCGATATGACTATGCAGAAAATGTATGCTGTCTTATGATAACTGTTATATTCTAAACTTTGCTTGCTGTGGCACACTGTCATCAGATATCTTACAGTACCTGTTTTAATTAGTGGTCACTCATCTAAGTATTTAGCAAGTTTATCACTGCTTAACTTTGGTGATCTTGCAAGAATTGATGTTTTCAACATGACTTAAACATTAATTCTGATCTTTTGACAGTTGTTACATTTAATATATAAGAGGTGTACTTTGCGTACTTAGATTACCAATTCTATTTTCTTACAACAATAACTAAGTTCAAATTCTGGACAAGGTTGCTTGAATTTGACTTCATCTTAATGCCCCTAGAAAAGGCATGAACTCATCTGTTCTCTTCTCAGCTACAGGTAAATAGTACGACAGTCTGAGTTCATTAGCTTTCATTAAGTAACAAATCTAGAAGAAAAAAACTTTGAATTCAAACCAACTTTACTCTGTTTAAAAAGTGATTTTGTTACATTCTACCCAAGGTGGAAGGGTTGGGTAAATACATAGATTTTGTATATAAAATTTATGTGCAAACATAACCCTGATAGGATCAAGTTGGTAATTTGTCGTTTTTTTTATGTTTGTTTGTTTTTGTTTTTTTTTTGTTTTGTTTTGTTTTTTTTTCATAAATTTAAAGATTAAACATTAACACTCTGAAAATTATCACAAGATAACTTGATTAATTTTCAATGCAAAAATCACTAACAGCTCTATTTACAATGTCTTTCAAATTCATATGTTTAAGTGATAAATTTGTTGGTTTCTTCAATGATGCAATCAAATAGCTCAGCATCAAGATAGAGATTGTAAAAAAAACCTCTAAACATATCATTTTATCTCTTGGAGCACCATCTTTTTAAAAAAAAAAAAAAAAAAGTAAAGGCTGGTCCTCAATTCATTTTGCAGTTTTGAGCATTGAGAATGAAGTCGCCTTTAACCTCTGAAGAAGAATTCATTATCATATTTACCCAACCCCTCCGCTTGGGCAGGATATGACACAAGGTCAATTTTTAAGTGGAGTTTAACAGGTTTGAATTCAGTTTTCCTTCTCCTAGACTAGTTGCCTCACCAAGGCTGAAGAACCTAGTCTGCCCTACTATTTACCCATAGCTGGAGGGAGAATAATTGGATTCATACCTTTCCCAAGGGTATTAGTGCTATGTGAAATGCAATCAGTCCAGGATTTGAACTCGTATCGCCATGTCCAATTCCTGCGACGATAACCATTACACCACAGGCACCTCCATCATTATCATCATTTTGGCTTACTAAATCATGAGATCTGACCAAGGGTCACTTGGGGTCTCTCAATCACAAAACAGAATTTCTAATTCGCTTCCATTGGTCTTTATAAATCAAGCTTATTTCACCAACAATAAATTTCAATGAATAAAAACAAAAAAAGGTCTTTCAATAAGAATCACAAATGAAAAAAAATTGACCTACTGTAAAGTCTTTCACAGGTTCACTAAATTGCCTTGTGTGTTTACCCAACCCCTCTGCCAGAGCTCTTCTACAAGGATGTCTTTGGCATTAAATAACACATGAAGGTTGATATGCCATTAAAGAAAGAAACCAAATCAAACCAAAAACATCAGGAACAAGATACAGCTGAATAGTATTGATGATGATATATTAATAATATTATGGCATCATATAGTTTGTGGTGGTGGTGGGGTGCATGGCATAGTGGCTAACGTGTTGGACTGCAACATTGTAGTAAGCAAGTTCAAACTCTAGTCACAGTACTACATTCCCTTTCAGACTAATGTTCTTGGGAAAGATATGAACCCCCTTATTCCTCCAGCTATGATTTAAATAGTACCACAAAAATTACTTTTGCCTCAAATAACCCATGAAAGTTGATATGCCATTAAAAATTTGGGATAAAAATTATTTTGTCTTTTTATATAAATTCATTCTACAGACATAAAATTAAACTGAAAAAATTTAGAATAAAATGTATTTACCCAACCCCTCTGTTATGAGCACAATCTGACACAAGGTCACTTTTTCAGTAGAGTATAGCTGGTTTGAATTCAGAGTTTTACTTCTAGACTGGTTACCTTATCAGGGTTAAAGAATTCTGTCTGTCCCACTATTTACCCCTAACTGGAAGAAGAGGTGAATTTATGCCTTTCTCAAAAGCACTATCACAAAATAAGACAAACTGTCTCATCCAGGATTTAAACTTGGGTTTTATATTTTTATTTTTAAGACAATAACTATTACACAATGTATGCCGCCTTCATTTTATAATTTTTGTTGTCAACTAAAAATTTTGGAGTTCCCCATTGCATAGTGGCAAATGTGCTGAACTGTGACATCATAATAATTGAGTCTAAACTACAATCACTATCATGTTCACTTTTGCTCTAATATCCTTGGGAAATGTATGGACCCCCCTTATTCTCATCAGCAATGGGTTAAAAGTACTACTAATATTCTTTTACAAGAAGGGCTTTAACATTAAATTACCCATGAAGATTAATGTTATTAAATAAAGAAACCAAACCAACTAAAAATTTACACTGAATGCTCACAAGCAATTGTTACTCTATTGTTACTTCATAACTTGAGGAAAAACATTCCTTTCCTCTGGACATTAGCACAAAGTGAAATGCAAACAGCTTTATCCATGTTTTTGAACTTGGATCACCAATTCCATTTCCTGTGATGATAAAAATTATACTAAGTACCCCTCCTCAATGCTAAACACAAATTTAATCTGAATGAAAGTAGTTTTAAGCAAAACTTGATTTTTGGCAAGAGCTTGTCGAAATTCTTTTCATACCATATCAACTTTCATGGGTCATTCAATCCTAAAGTCCTCCTTGTAGAAGAATAGTAGTGGTACTATTTAGCCCATAACTAAGGGGATAAGGGGGCTAATACCCTTTTTTAAGAGTATTAGTCTGAAAGCTAACATAACATGACTGGAGTTCAAACTCACTTATTACAATGTCATGAGTTAGCCACTACATCATGGGGACTTGCTCCTAGTCAAAATTATTGGCAATAATGATAATTGTAATAGTAACAACTTTTTAGTCCTGCATTCATTTTGATTTTTTTTTTTTTTTTTTTTTTTTTCCATTTTAAGAATGTACAAAAATAATTTTTAGTTTTTTGGATAATTTTGTCATTAGGCAGACTAGAAATTTCCCAGATCTCTTTTGTTTTCAAATACTGAGTGATTGAAAAGTAATTCCCTATTTTAAGATTCTTATGAGTTACTACTTAACAATAATTTTTACATAAAATGAATATGAAAAATTGTATAGTATGGAGATTTAAAATTCAATATGGTCATCAACTGATTTCACCAGGAATTCTTGTGAAATGAAAGACAAAACTTTTTCAAGTTCTTCCAAAATCATTGGTTTGGTATTGTAGATTGGCTCTTTTAACCAAACAACCCCTAAAAATTGTAGATTGTTAAGTCAGGCATAAGCTTCTGGTGGACCATGACAACTCATCCATCTACCATGGAAGTAGGGGGGAGTTACTTTTCAATCACCCTGTACATGTGCTGTTATCTCACAGCTTCTGCTATTATCTAATCTCTCTGATTCAAATAAGTAGTCAGCACTAAATACAACACAATATATACCTGCCGAACCCATGGAAATTCCGTGTTTTAATTAGAAGCCACAAGCAAGGATTAAAGATCAATGATATTTTAATGTTTTATGTATGGGTGAAACATATATACTGCCACCATTGTTGCATAAAAAGTTGTTACATTTGCACATATATTTCGTACTCTAAAGATGTACATTTACCAAACTCCTCTGCCATTGTCAGGATGTGACACAAGGTCAATTTTTAAACAGTCTACAGCTGGTTTGAATTTGGTTTACCTTCACCTAGACTAGTTACCTTACCAAGGCTTATGAAATCAGTTTTCTCTACTAATTATCCATGCACTAAACATAACAACTATTATAAAACAGAGAGTATTTGTGTTCGCCTATGGTGTGGGTGATCAGAGTTCAATCGCAGGTCGAGTCATGACAAAGACTCAAAAAATGGTACTTGATTCTGCCTTGCTTAGCACCCAGCATTATAAGGTATGTATCAAGGGTAATCCAGGGAATGGCGTAGCACCCTCCTCGACACCTCAGTGTAGTAGCTATTGAAAAGGGATCCTTCAGGTCACCCTCGACTAAGGTCGCCAACTTGCATAATGTATTCTATGTAACAAGCAACACTGAAACACTTGCTTCTTCTCTAGTCACAAGACACATCTTTCTAACTGTTGTCAAAACTGCATTTCCAAAGCAGAATTTATTTTCCTTCTCTCTCTCAAAGTTTCACTCATCAATGAACCCAACGCGGTGTCTCTTTGAATGAGTCCTTATATACACAATAACTGATGCACAATCATATCTGATAGTAATGTAAGGACTCTAACCTACACATTCACACTCCTCACATTATAAATGGCAACTTACATGAAAGATATGTGCATGGTGTAATGGTTATTGTCATACTAAATGGACATGGAGAACAGAGTTCAAACCCTGGATGAGGCTGTTTACATTTCACATTGAACTAATATCCTTGGGAAAGGTATGAATCCAATTATTCTTCTTCCAGCTATGGAAAAAATAGCAGGGGAAACTGGGCTCTTTAACTTTAGTATGGCAACTGGTCTAGGAGAAGGAAAACTCTGAATTCAAACCTGTTGAACTCTGCTTAAAAATTGACCTTCTGTCACATCCTGCTTGTGTGGAAGGGTTGGTAAATACATGCATGTAAAATTGATGTGAAGGACTATGAATATTTACTAAGTTTAACTTTGTCTGCCGCAAGGCAAAAAAAAGATGATTACTGAATTGTGCCTGTTTCAAATGAGTGATTGCATGCCTTGAAAATTAGCATTTGAAATTCAGTTTTTAACTGGATTCAAATACCAACCACTGATAACAGTCAGGCTACCCAGTGAGGATCAAAATCATGACTTTAATTGGTATGTGAGGCCATTTTGTTGTCATGCTAAAACAGACATCCCAGATGTGAAATGTATAGTACTTAAATTAAACAAAAATTGATTACTTGCTCTATGATTATATCTTCAATAACATGGCTTGACAAAAATAAAAAATTATAGTATTCCAAATAGCACATTGTGATAGCCCATTGGCCATGGTAGGGTTAAAATGTAGGAAACCAAGGACTACTATAAGGACTGGAAGTAAGGCAGGCGATTGGCGGGTTTTCGAGCCCTAGCAACAGTGAAGGACCAACTAAAAAGGGGCAAAGATCTTGACCCAGATAGGGAAAAGACATATGATTGGTCGAGGCAGCGAGGACGGAGATTCTCCCCGTCTTTCCAGGATAATGTAACCTCGGAACAAAGATACAGTAACCGTCACAACATGTAATTGAATGAAGACAATACATGTAAACTGATCACTTGACCTAAGTATGCATTTATCCAACCCTTTCGTTAAGCAGAGTATAGCTGGGTTTTTTCTCTAGACTGGCTGCCTTACCAAGGTTAAAAAGCTTTGTATGCTCTACTATTCATTCATAGCTGGAGAGAGAAGAGATGGATTCATGCCTTTTCCAAGGGCATTGGAATAAAATTGAAATACAAACAAAATGTCCCAAATGAAATTCATCTTTGCTGTGGAGATTTAGAAATTCTTGTCACCTCACAAATTTACTGTTAATTTTGTAAACCTTTTTATTAATCAATCTCAACTAATTACTGTGTTTCTCCTGATAAAATAATCTAAGACAAATGACAAGAGATTAGCTTTTAACTAGTTGTAGAATTGAAACTGTCAGAATAAGATTTTCACCATTTCGCCATTATTATCCAGAATACATGCACACATACACACACACTGATTGTCATTAGTATTGTCAGTTCATATTTATGATTATATAGACATTAGCAACAAAAAAATTTGATATACTATTTCTGATAAAATCAGCATTAGAAAAATGTATCATTTTGTAAATGGAACAATATATTTGCTTATGTTTTATTTCATGTGTATATAATAAAATTATATATTTTTGAAAGGATGCAAGTTACTATTACACTACAAAATTGCCATTTTCTCAAAATGAAAAGTACTATGTCCTTTCCAGGACTTCAGTGATGATGACTCTCTCATTTATCATTAAACTGTACATTACACACTTGGTGGGGCTTAGGATACGCTGACTGTACCCCCTGCAGAGGGGTAAGACCCTCACCACCAATGGGGCCTCTTAGGTATAACACTAAACTGCATCTCATGGTGAGGCTCCTCTTCTGTAGATCTTAGAAGTGTAGAGTACTTCTTCATTGCTATTACTCTCACTTTCACTCTGACCCAAAGTGATAATGCCTGTTAGTGTCCTATCTATAGGTCAAATAGATTTGTTTAGAATTATTGGTATTAGATAGGAATACTTGATGTCGTATAAAGGTGTAAAAAAAAAAAAATTAAACTATATAAAAAAAAAAGTAAATATAAATGTACAATAAATGCAATTCTCTAACCTGCAATGATAAAAGACCAGGTTGACATTCCACTCATATCAATGAATCATTGGATTGAAGAAAGTTTAGACTAGGTCTACTCTGACTTGGAGTGGTAGTACCAGTAAGTCCCATCAATGGGTCAAATAAATCTGTTTAAAAATTATTCATATTTGATGGAACCATATGCAAAAAAAATAAACCTCTTAAACAGCTACATAAAAAATATAAACATAAACATAGAATGAACACATTTCTCTAACTTCTAGACATAAAATAACTGGAGATGGGTTGAAGTGCCATAAAAATCAATCAATTAAAAATTAATTTATTACTGGAGCATGTAGGCATTTTGATTCGTGGACATTATCCATTACTTTGGCTTTATTATTTTATTTTATTTACCCCATCTATTTTTTTCTTTATGAAGCTCAGACATTATCAAAGTGTTACAAATTTATCTCTAAGCTAAGCATATTGAGCTGAAATAAATAAATATGTTAGTACAAATGAATTGATGTAAGTAGACAAACAACTTTTACTTCTCAGAGGTAATATGTCTTTACTATGAACAGCTAATATGCATGGATAAATAGCTCAAAGAATTAAGACTGTGGTCAGTTATAGTTGGTTGACCAAAGGAATGTGTATGTTGGCAGTGAAATTATCCTGATAGACATGTGATAAGCATGTTTATACTTGTTCTTTTTTTTTTTTTTTTCTTTAATGCTTATTCTTGATGAGTAAGTCAAAATATTTGTTGCTTTTTGTCTCTGAAATAAAGATATGTCAGACAGACCACACACATGCTAATCAAAAGCATATGGAATGTGGCTATGACTTAAAAGAAACAAAATGATTAATGCAATAGGTAGGACAAAAACTATGATGTCCTGTATAAAAAGGAGTTAATAAACAGAAAGTAAATACCATTAAATATCTATATTATAATGATGATGATAAAAAAAAAGATACTAAACAAGATAATAATTATATTATGATCCATATTTTATATGTATATTATGG